>OZ005650.1:15451461-15741461 GCA_963930645.1 Salticus scenicus
AATCACCCTGCATATATATATATATGTATATATATATATATATATATATGCATAAATATTTGGACATGATATTGACATTTGTTTTAATATTTATGACACTTTTCTTAATATTTATTGTAAGTCATATCCTGAGACTTTATAAATTTTTTTAATAACATTTTGAAATTTGTCATTAAATTTAACAATCATAATGAGGCAAGTTTGTATATTTCAAATGTTAAATAAAACATACATCTCATACGTAATGATTGATTTGCTTAAAAATGAAATCTGAAAAATCAGAATAAAATGTATTTTTTTAATTTTATTTAATTTTAAATGTATACTGATATTTTCAATTTTTATAAGTAATTAGAAATTTAACTCTTTAGTAATTAAACTGTTACTAAAGAGGGACGCCATCGTGTAACATACTTTTCGATCAAAAATTAACATTAAAAAGAAAAAAAAAGACTGTAAAAGCCAAAAGATTCGAAGTCTTCAAAAAGAACTGTCTCTGTAGATTTTTTTGTCTTTAAAACATCCAGCTGAAGATTTCAGTAAATCTCGTATTTAAGTCCTATTTCCTTTTTATGTATGTTATGTTTTTATGTTTTATTCGAAAACAACATTTATATCTAAAATTTAAATCTAATCAAAATCATTTTTACAACATAAAAGTGCTCCAGATATAACCGTTTATCGCCAAAAAATATACTTTATAAATTAGATAACGTATTTTTCGCGGAAGTGCTGCAAATAAAAGGAAAGCAAAAGGGAAAACTCTATACTGTTATTGTAATTTACTTATGGAAGACATTTTTACGCATTCTATTGAAAATTTAAGAGAAAAACATTAAGCTTTGATCAATCCATACTTTTTAAAGGCTTTACTTTTTAAATATGAATTATTTGTCTTTTCTTTCTTTCTTTCTTTTCTTTTTTCTTTTCAGTTATGAAATTAGTGACAACATTCAAATTCCCAATTCAAACGTGTGTAACAATTGCATTATTTGTTAAAAATAAACCTTGGTTTCCATCCTAAAAACAATCAAAATCTTTCTTTTCTCAGAATTAAACGTTAACGATTTTTGCTTTGTGGTATGTAAAAATAGAATAATCTTTTAAAACTAATATCACGTACAGACATTCTTATTATATTTTTCAAGGATCTTTACTCAAAGCTAATCTTTGTTGAAATCAAGTAAAAGAACACTAATCCTTAGAAATTGTTTTTATAAAAGCGTCTTTTTGCTTAAATTTCCTATCAAAATGTTTTTAAAATAATAATATCCTGAAATATTTATTGCGTTTTTAAAAAGTACTCTTGACATCACATTAATATACAAAAGCAAAACTAGAAAAAAAGAATGAAAGAAAAAAAAAAAAAAAGAAACATTGAAAATGTACTTTGAAAGAAAAACCTGATTTATTCTCGAACCAGTAATATCACATTCGAGAAAAAGCTAAATTTTTATATTAATTTTAAAACCCCATTCCTGAAATCAGGTGTAATCGGTTCTTGAAAGGAAAAATGAGAAAGTAAAAATAAAACAAATTGTACGGATGATTTGGAAGGTTCTCTTAGATATTTTAAAGATCTCTTCAAGATTCTAAAAAAAATTAAATTAAAAAAAAGAAGAGAATTGGAAAGAATATTTCCAACGAATTCTTTGTCGAGGAGAACAATGGCTCCTATTATGAGTAAGATAAAATTTAAAAGCTATCGATTTTTTTCCTTCAAGAGCCGGTTTTGTCTCTTAACATTTTGATCCGCTTAAGGCAAGATTTTTAAAAGGATAGAAAATCTTTCTTTTTCGGTATTTGGCTGCGAACTTAACCTTCTAAAGAAAAAGGACTTATATTCTCGCCATTTATAAATGAAATCACATTTTTTCTTCCGTCTCCAAAATCTCTTTTGAGAACGAAATCTTTTTCAATTCGGAAAAAGAATTATTAAAAGGAAAAATCTAAAATAAAATCTAACTGAGATTAACCGATAAAATTTTTGTTCATGAATTACGTTTGCTAAATGTGCTCAGGAGCTAGTGATCATATCTTATGTTTATTTCTTTTGGATATTTTTATGTTTTAATGCAGCTAAAATGTATATAATTTGAGGTTTAAATGCGAAATTTTTAAAGCTTTTTTATGGTTTAGAAATAATCCTATGAAATGTTATTTGTGGAATAAACATATTATGTTGTTTTTAATAAACTTAAGTTTTATATGTGTTTGAGAATGTTTTTGTTCTTTAAAAAAAATAAAACAAATTGAGAATAATAAGTAAAACTTCTTGTTATTATGTGCCTTCAAACAAATGTTTAATAACAGTGTGATCATCTCTGCGGAATCCAAATCCTTTTTAACTACTTTTCTGAAATTTTAATCGTTTTTTAAAAGTAGTTTGTTTCTGATTAAGTGCATTTTTAAATTGCATATTACAATTAAATTGTTTTTTTTTTTTTTTTTTTTTTTTTTTGAAAAACACTTGTAACCATATAATTTTTCTAATATTAAAATGTTCATATTATTTAAAAAGTATTATATCTTTTAATACCATTTATTAAATTCGTTATCTTTTGGACAATCCAACATTATGTACGATTTTCAAAGTCGATTTAAAAAAAAAAAAAAAAAAAGATTAGGACTTTTTTTGATGTACAAATAATTTTGTGGAATATTGTTTGTGGAATAAACATTACATTATTTTTAATAAATTTAAATTTATGTGTATTTGAGAATGTTTTTTAATTTAGATGATAAATAAAAAATGTTATTGTTACATGTGCTGAAACAAATGTTTAATAAAACTCTGATCTCTTCTATGGAAAGTAAACTTTTTTTAACAAATTTCCTAGAAACTTAATGTTTTTAAATTTGATTTATTCTTGTTATGTAATTTTTTAAATTGCGTGTTCCCTAAAAATGCATTTTTGCTTTTACAAAAACATTTATTTATTTATTTAGCTAAAGTAAAGCACACTACAGAAACATCCAATTACAGTGTTGCTTGAATAAAACTATAATACAATACATCAAACATGGACAAAAAAATGCATGTTATGAATTTAAAAGTTCCAAAACACTTAGCCTTAAAAACAGTAAAAGACATGTTAAAAATATCTAAATCCACAGAAAGCTTATTAAAAATTTTGTAAAATATATATAATGAAAAATTACCAATATAATTATATTTTACAAATGGAGTGACAAATAAATGATTATTTCTAAGAGACTTGGTTGGCACATTAATTTGAATACAGTTAAGAATATCACTGCAATCAATCGTATTATTGATAACTGTATTAAAAAAAAATAAAAAAAAAAAAAAAAAAAAAGGTCACGACGAGATTTTGAACTAGGAAGATAATAAATACTTCGCAGATACGAGTAAGAAATAACATGAGTATAAAAAAAAACTACTTTTAAAATATAAATAACGTGCAAATTTAGTTTGAATCTGCGATATAATTTTGATTTTATTTTCATAAAAGGATCCCAAAAAACACTACAATACTCCAGATTGGAGCGAATTAAACTGAAGTATAGGACTTTTAACGCATGCTGATTGGAAAAATCTTACGCTAAAAAAACCCAAGTTTTTTAATATGTTTTAGAAATAATGCTATTGATGTGGAGAGAAAAGTCAAGTTTGACATCAAAAGTAACACCCAAATCAATTACAGAGTCAGATCGAAATAAAGGAAGATTATTAATCTGATGAAAATACATAAAATTTTGAGAATTACTAGAATAACTCAGGATACTACATTTCTTAATATTCAGGCATAATTTATTATCAATGCAACACTGATAAAAACGATCAAGATCACTTTGCAAAAGAGCATGTGTACTTTTAATTTCTTCCATATTTATTTATTTATTGTGTTAAATGCTTCATATCCTGTAAAAGTTATTTATTTTAATGTCGATTATTAATCTCGTAATCTTTTAATCAAACCGACTGATATATTTTAATTTTAAAAGCAGAAAATAGTCAGCAAAATTTAGTTTATGGAAAAAAATCTGATTACCTAAGTTATTTACGTATTCAGTATTTTTTAATTTTTATTTCGAATTATTCCATAACAATATAAGAAGAATTATTTTACTTATTGAAATATATTTATTTATTTAAATACAAAGACACAAATATTATATTGATTAGTCTACATTAACAAAATTATAAATGAAAAGTATTTTATTTGGTATTTTATTTTCAGAGCGTTTTTTTTTTTCCTTCTTGTTTCTATATAATTTTTCTATATAATTTTTTATAGTTGATAGACAATTTGTGAACTTAACAATACTTCTTATGTTATTTGTAATATTCATGTAATAATTTTTAGCTGACTGTGATATATATATATATATATATTCTGTTTTAGAATTAATATATATATATATTCTGTTTAGAATAAATTCTATGAAATATTATCTATGGAATAAATGTTACTTTTAATAAATTTAAATTACATATGTATTTAAGATTTTTTTTCTTTTTTTCTGAAAAACAATATGAAAATATTAAGTAGATTGTGTTGTCCTTTCATCTGCTGTAACAAATATCTAATGAAATATATGATCATCTTTACGAAATCCAAACTCATTTTAACAAATTTTCTAGAACCTTTTTAAAGTTCTTATGTCCTTATTAGGTGCATTTTGAAATTTCGTGTCTTTTTTTTTTACCTTTCAAATAAAAACGTGCAAAACTTTTAGACTCTATGCTTAATTTTTCTATTATTAAAAATCCCCACTTCCATTGCTTTTTATATTATTTATTAATTTAATTTCCTTTTCAACAAGCTAACTTAATGTATATTTTGATTTTAAAATCTCAAAAAAAAAAAAAAAAAAATCTGTATCATTTTCTAATGTAGAAATAATTTTAAAAATGCTCATTGAGAAAAAACATCGTGTTAGTTTTAAAGAATTCAAACTTCTATGTATTTGAGTTTTTATGGAATCTTAATATTTTAAAGTTCACATTGTCTTATTAGATACGTTTAAAAAATGCCTATTTCCCCCCCCCCCCCACCACACACACACACACTTTTTTTTTTTTTTTTTTTTTTTGTGTGTGTGTGTGTATACTTTTAGATTTTTTCATTAAATTTTTCTGCCACTAAAACTTTTATATACTTTAAATATTTATTTTTATACTATATATCAATCTCTTCATGTTTTAAATAAAAGAACTTTATGCATATTTTAATTTCAAAAGCATAAAAATTAAAATAAGGGCTTCTAATAGGGAAAAAATAGATTACCAAATTTATTTAAGTATTTGTATATTTACGCATGCCCCAATAACATAGAAAAAAGTTACATTATTTATTTAAATACGAAGAGTCATTATCTTTAGTGTTACACTTTTTAGTCTAAATCTGTTCTGAAGATGAACTGCAGTACAATTCCAACTTTCATATGAGGGAATTGTGCGTATCAAATGTCGACAGCGATATCTCAGTTAATTACGCGTTAGAAAGTTCACGCATAGGTCCCAGGTTCGAACACTGGCCTGGTTATTTTCCATTAAAAAAATATATATATTTCAGCCATTCCATCAAAAAATTGTAATATAATTGTAGTGATTATATTCTATAACTATTTTGCCATATTAGGTTAATCTTTAATTTTGAATAAATTTCAAAGAATTTAGTGTCGAATGTTGGTATTTAATAATATTGATGCCAGTATTTTTAAAAAATGATATTTTAAATCGACTTTAACTTCTTTACGGTGAAAATGGTCTTTGTTATACACGCTTTTGCGAAACTTTGCCCTATTATGCCATGTTTAGAATATCTTATTTCACGAATAAGTTAAGGCCTTGGTAAAGTAGAAAGTTTCTGACTAGTATCATAAATGATATTTTAAAACTCGTCGGACGTATTTGCACTGTAAAAACTAGGTTCTTAAAAATAAGTATATATTGTCTCAAAATAGCCCCGAAACAACGTATACTTAAATTTGAAAAACAATGAACTCATTTTTGAGTACATTGACATGTCAAACATAGGGATATTGGGATTCTTATTGGTCAACCCAATTTTTCAGCATGCCAATATACTCCAAAATGAGTACATGGGTTTTCAAATTTAAGTATATACTGTTTCGGGGCTATTTTGAGACAATATATACTTATTTATAAGAAGCTATTTTTTACAGTGTGCAAGTAGTTCATTCTTGAGATAATATCTTCACAGAATAGCAAACTAAAAAACTATTAAAACTGACCTACAAATGTTCAGCACATCCTTTATGTAATTTTGGTATTCCTTTTATCGAGATATTTCCCATACCTATACGTGCAAAAATGTCAAAAAACCGATAGCGAAAATTTCACAAATACCAAAGTTCCGAATATGCATTGTATGAGGGGGAACTAATAGGGAGAATGCTTTTAAAAGATAAATCGCTTTAATTAGTTGATAAAATTAACAACGGAGAATTTCGGAGGATTAAAAAACGATGTGATAGATTGTAATGTTCGGGGAAATTGGCTTTGGTGGGTAAACCGATTTGCTGACGATACTAAAATGTTACAGAATGAAATTATTAACCATTTCGATGAAAATTGTGGATTTAAAGAGCATTTTTTTCCCCTGTTTTGCTTAGAAAGGGATCTGGTAGGTTGTAATTTTGAGATAAATTGCTTTTAAATCAATGAAAAACATTACAAATGATAAATGATTTTAATTATTGAAAAAATTGAATATCAATAAGGCAGGCTGTAAATTTTTAGACGAATAGTTTTCTTTAGTAATCCGCTCTTTTATCACAAAGAATTCAGACGATTTCCATCCTAGAGAAGTAGAGTAACTCTAAATATCCGAAGAAAGTTAATTTTTATTTTCTATATGACACCATAAAAAAATGCAATTAATTATTATTGTTATTTTAAATGAAAAAATCCGATAACTTTATTTTAAATTATCGCAGATCGATGGTTCAACCATGCGTTTTAAAAGTATTGACGAGATCTTTTGAAAGGAAATCATAATGAAAATTTGCCCCGCCTATCGGGGACTCTCCCCCCCTCCCGCAGGAGGGGGGAAGCGATGCTCCCACTATTATAAATAATTCTTTTTCATTTCATAATGATTATTAAAAAATAATTTTCTTTATGTATATTTATATAAAATTTTATCCTATACTGCCATGTTAAAAATTAAAAAAAATTATGGCAACGCTACCCATTGAACGGTTTTCAGCAAAAGTTGATAGGCACAAATTTACGTCAAAGAACAACTAAATATCAAATTTTATGAAATTCTGTGCTGCAGTTCCTGAGATGTAGTTGCCACAAATTTTTGTCACACACTCAGGCAGACGGATATTTTCTAAAAATTGTCAAATGTTCTAGACCACTTGAAACGTGTAAACCCATCGAAAACCCGAGGTCGAAAATTTTTACGAATCCAATACTTTCTTCTATCCAATATAGAAGAAAGTAAAAAAGAAAATAAACCAGAATAACTAAAAGATAATTAAATAATCAAATAAATAAAACTACTCACGATTATATACATGAAGTCAATATATATATATATATTCTTCAAATTAGTCATTATGTTGTTTATAAAAAATGCATTCTTCGTAATTGTTTTGACAAAAAATTTTAATTTTCTGATCAGATTCAGTAAATAAATATTATATATATAGGGGAGACCGGGGCACAGTTGACCACTTTTACACTTTTTTTTTTTTTTTTTTTTTTTTTCACCAAAAATAAAAAAGCAAGATACTTGAAAATATTAGCAAACATTCTTTAAACCTTTCTTGACAAGTCCTAAATTTTTTATAACAATACTTCTAATACATTACGAATAAAAAGATAAATTGTGTGAACTCACAAAGTGGACTCTTGTTCCCCATCACCGGGGCACAGTGAACCAACCTCTGTTGTTCGTGTTCAATTAATATAAATTACTCAATTTTTATTTCTAAAATTAGTTTATTATACAATTTTAGATTAAATAACATAATTCGAACCTTTTCATGAAATAAAATTACCAAAATTTAAAGAAAATTAAAATAAATAAGAAATCAAATTACAGGAAGAATATCAGATTTCCTTTGTTTTTTACATGCCATGACTAAAAACAATAAGATATATTTTTAATTTGTTTATTAATGTTATAGCGTTATAAAAATTATGAAATACATAATTAAACATTATATTGCTATAAAACATTTTTATTAATTATTTTACATTATATTTGAGAGATAAGTTTAACTAAAATTATTCTACTTTTAGCTTTTACATGTTATTTCTAAAAACAACAACAATAAATTTATATAACCTACTATATATTATATCACATAATCATTTTATTCATTTTTTTAATATTAAACAATTCAAATAGTTATTAAATTTAGATATTCATAATTATTATACTACTATTCAACTATTTTCCCTTTCAGAAATTTATTTTATTATAACATTAAGATTATTATTTTTTTTTATTAATTATTTTGAGTCACATTATATTTGTATATGTAAATTTAGCTAAAATAAATAAGGTATTAAATGTAATTCGGATTTTTAGGGATATTGGAAGGCGGTCCACTGTGCCCCATATAGAGGAGGTCCACTGTGCCCAGTGCCCAGAAAAAACAAATAATAATATTAAAATTATATATAGACTATAAATATGCTAATAATTTTCATAAATTTAAAAACAACAATATCTTAGCTTTTCTTAACAACTTTCCAATACTTGTAGTCAATAGTTCTGTCCTGATAAAATAAAAAAAAACTTCAAACTTGAAAAATTACTTTGAGCAGCTCAAAACAAAACTTGTATAAAACGGCTACCTTAGCATTTACCATGTGGTTTTTTGGATGTATACAAGTAGTACCATGTTGCCATCTATGAGTCTCAATATAAACTAAACGAGTTAAATATTAAGAGATTTAAATAGGAGTGCTCCCCTGTGCCCCTAGGTCCACTGTGCCCCAGTCTCTCCTACACATATATTAATTTATTGTGCTAAGTCTTACTTCAGTGTAGAGTAATACAACTATTCAGGAATACAGGCATATTATACCCCTGGTTGAACAACATCTTACAAACAGTTTATACTTTATACTAGTTTACCAATAAATATGTTATTGGTAAAAATTAAGTACTAATAGAACAACAATTAACTATTTGCAAGTTAGTACTGAAACGAAAAGAAAAGAAAAATTACTGTTATTGATAATATTAATAAAATAAATTTAATATTCATTATCAGTTTAAAAAAAAAAAAAATCTCTGATTGGTTTTGAGTAAGACAAAGGATCTTAGTGCAGCCCATCGTCTACTCAATGGACATAGGTCTGGAATGAGAAGCTGATCGTAGCTGCGAGGTCTTTGTAGGAAGTTTTAATCGATATTCATGCATGTTTGAGCCAGGAAAAGCTTAGAACGGCTAGGCTGATGGGCATGACTTGGTGTTGAACCGGGCACCTCCAATTCATAAGCTTTGAAAGAAAACCATTTGGCGGATAGTGCATCCGACATATATTGAGGTACTAAACTTTGCTGATATATATATATAAAAAAAAAAAAAAAGAAAAGAAAAAGAAAGAAAGAAAGTCAATAGTCACTTGAGACCTTTTCGGATTTTTATGTATATACATATATATGAAACGAACGCTACTTTTTCCTCTGATATCCCATAATTGAAAAATATTTATTAATTACGTTAAATTATTCATCATTAATTTTCATTTCATTCTTAAATAAAATTCACTAATTAAAAATAACCAAGTTTAAAACATAATAACTGAGATTTTCTACAACTAAACTTTTTTTTTTTCTTCCTAGCAAAAGGTTTCTAATTATTTCTCAAAGCAGAAGCTAAGGAAAGTACCGAAGCTTAAATTCCTAATACATATAACTCTGCTAAACAATTACGGTATTAATTCTTTAAACGCATTATTCTTTCAGAAAAATCAGATTTGGAAACCCACGCTCTTATAAAAACAGAGTGAAAAAGAAAGTTCTGACATTGTCATCTAGTCTTTCCATAATGCAGAGACAAATTGCAAATTTCATTTTCTTTCTGGCAACATCAGTTCCGAAGAATATCTAAGCTGCGTAATGAAATAAATTAAAGCTTCCTCGAAATCTCTTTTATTTGTTTGTTTCACAGACGTGGAAGGGGAAAAAAAAGGGCTAGAACCAAAGAGGGGGAATTTTTATACGGCAGGTTAATTCATATTCATGAGAGATGTAAAAGATTATGAAGATGTGACATTAAAAGGCGTAGCGTTACTTGTCAACACTACGGGAAATGATTTTATTTGAATACTTAGAATAAGGCGCAGCATGAGAAGCCGACATTTAGAAAAATATTTGAAGGACAACTTCATCAATTTTGGATTTTCTGATTTCTTGTGTGTGGTATATAAAAATGATGGAAGAATTGGAAGAATATTTATTAAATTAAGATGCGCTTGATTCTATGTTTATGCTAGACGTAAATTAACTAATTTGTTTTGTTGCTTTTTGTTATCTCTGATTTTTCTTTACGATAACTTCTTGATAGTTTGACATAAATAGAAATGATTCAGAATGTGATAATGATTATTATTTTTATGATAATAAATTTTAAGCTAACGTTTTTAATTTTATTCAGAAATTGTTAAATTATTTTAAATTTAATAATAATAAAAAAAAAAAAATGAAGTCTTAAATAATGTATAAAGAACTATACCTTATGGCTGCACATTTGTCAGATTCACTCTTTCTCCCTTCGCATGTAATCCTAAGGGATATTTATTGCTTCAAATTATAAGGATATCTAATTCAAAATTATTTCAATTTTTGCTTTTTGAATTCCACTTTTTGATTATGTCGCCTTTTATCTCAGAAAAGAATCATTTTTATTCATTTATTTTATTTTATTTTATCCTGTTCGCTCCAGAGGTCCACATATGTGGATCTCTATTTTTCCTTTATAAAATCTATACCATTTAATATTTTTTATATTTTGACTAAACTAATAAAAAGCTGAATAAATTGGCCTTAAAAAGATACTTTTATATGGCAGCTTGAAACTAAATTTATTTTTGAAATATAATGCTATTTTGTCGACTTTCGTAAAACGACTTCAAAACTGTAGTCGACCACACGGTCGAAGAAAAGTACGCAATTTTCATGATTATTTATTAAATACTCAACAGAATAAAAAGAAAACGAATATTGATTGATTTATTTATTTAAGGGCATTAAATTTTTAATTATGTTACAGTTAGAAAGATGTATGTAACTTAATAATTTAGAGTTTAGTTGTCTAAAACCATACATTTGTATCGTACATTACTAACCCCCTAAATTATAAATGTAAGAAAATTATACTTTTCTGTAATGTACAATGTGAACGTATATGTCTAAAAGTCTTCAAGTATAACTTATGTTGTTATTATAGCTTCGGGTCCGAAGAGGTTAAAAATAAATTGATTTTTTTTTTTTTTTCCCTTGATAATGAAAATTAGAACCCTGTGTTTACTTAATGCTACAAAATATTTATTTATTTACTTTTATTTTACTTTTTATCGTTCAGTAAGATAAAAAGAGACATGTTTAAAGAATGGAATTCAAAAGCAAAATTCAGAAATTTGCATTTTTGAATGAGTTATCCTTATAATACGAAGCAACGAAAGTACCCTTTTATTACATGGGAAGGAAGAAAGGCCGAACCTGACTGATTGCAGCCTCAAGATTATGAAGATGTTACATCGTAGTATATTTGTTATTGCTACTGAAAATATTTGTATTTGAATACACAAATTGAAGAGCAACACGGGAAGTGGAATTTTATACGGATATTCAAATGCATCATAAATTTTAGATTTTTCTAATTTCAGTGTGATATATAAAATACCACAAGACTTGATAGAATATTTATTTAGATAAGTTTTATCAGAGGACGATGCGTTCTTCTTCTTCTTCTTTTTTTTTTTTTTTTTTTTTTTTTTTTTTTTACCGACATTTTATGATGGTGTCATTATTTTTTCCCAATAGTTATTTTTTGCAATAATATTATAGCATTAAATATTCTAGCAAAATAAAAAATATTTTTAAAATTAGTGGTGACAGTATAATAAGACGCACCTAAAGAAAATTGGGAGGTTGCGGCCCCTGCTTGATTCTACGTTTAAGTGAAACGTAAACTAATTAATTTGTTTCATTATTTTTAATTATTAGAACAGAAACCTATTTCTTTTAGACAAAATAAACCAAATGAAAACTTTTTCTGGTTTTACTTCTTCGGCATCCAGTTAAACAAACAACTTATGGTAAAACACGAAGATGGTAAACATGAAGGATGTAGATTTAACATACTTTATTTCCCTACGGAAAGAACACGAATACTCGAACCTTTGCCCGAAAAAAATGAAAAATTAAAAGAGAAATATGATTATCTGAAAGAATATTTATCGTCTATGGACTACAAAAACAACAAAATGACCTTTAAGGAGTTTTTGACCAGTGTAAAATTTTCACTCGACAAATACATTAGATTAGAAGATTGGGTATAAAAAGGCCTCCCTAACAGCACAGTTAGGCTTAACTTATCCACAGTACATCTTAAGGACGTTTCTGGGATGTCTTTTCATCCAGAAGACATCTTGAAGATATCCTGGGGAGGCGATGTGCTGTCTGGGCTATGGTCTTTTTAAAACGTAACGTAAAAGAAATTATGATAAATAATTATAACCCGAAAATTATAAGCTTGATGAGGTCCAATATAGATATTCAGTACCTAACAGATCCTTACGCTTGCATAGCATACATGGTCGATTACATTAACAAATCACAAAGAGGTATGTCAAAACTTCTCAAAGTATGTATCGAAAAATCTCGTAAAGAGAAGGTGAGTCTAAAAGAAGGCTTGAGGCGATCAGCCAATGAGTTTCTAAATGTTTCAGAAGTGTGTGCTCAAGAAGCTGCTTGGAGTGTTTCAGAATTGCCGATGAGTAAAATTTTCACTGCTGATATCTTCATTCCGACATTCCCAACGGGTGATCGTGCACGAATGGTCCATGATTTTTTTTTTTTTTTTTTTTTTTTTTTTTTTAAACAATTACCCAAAGACTCTCGTGATGTATTCCTATGGTCCATTTTCGATAAATATGTTAGATGTCCTAAATATATGGAATCTGTGTGTTTAGCAGATTTTGCCACGGATCATGAATTCGAAAAGAAAGGATCTGAAGATATGAAATTGCTTCACTCTAACCTTTTTGTACGCGAACTAAAAACACGTAAAATTTGAATATGTGTCAGTTATAAAAAACCAGTTGACAAAAATGAATTCTATCGAGAACAAATCATGCTGTATACCAGCTGGAGAGATGAAAAAGATGAAATCTTAAACAATGATTCCTCCCCGATAAGGCGATTAGCTTCGGGCATGGTTCGGAGTCTCTGTATCTCTATCAGTTACAGAATTTCTTCTCAGTGTAACACTGAAAAAATTTAGTTTCAAAATGCTAGTTTTGTCTGTATCGAAAAACATGTTTGTTTAGATTTTTCTATTAGGATATGTAACTTTAAGCTTTTGTCTTTAATTTTGTCATGGGTTTTTCTTTTAAAAAATCAAAATTTTTTCATCTTCATGTTTGACAGCGCACTCTATGATAATGAAGTGGAAGCGGCTTTGCTAAGAATGAAAAGACCGTCTACAATTTGCCAAAATGTTGTTGAATGGTTTAAAAACCAACTGAAAAATGAAAGGGATAAAACATGGAAAAAACTCATGACTGAGAAAAAATTGATCTTTCTAATGTCATGCCATATTAGATACAAGTCAGCGAATCTGATTCTGTACGGCAGACTCTTGACAGCAGAGGTAAAGATTACGTGTTTGAATGGCAGCGAAGAGCCAATTTCACCATCTTGGAAATGTTTATTCTCAGACACAAAATGTAAGTATAAATGTAACTATATATCTCTATCTACACTCTCAGAAATGGATACTCAAATTTCACGAAATTTTCTTTAATTTTCACAATACCGTTTCCAGAGAAATACTCCGAGCGAATATTTCGCCAAAACATTTCTTTCGTCACTTGTTTGAACATACGAATTTCGTCAAATGTAAAGATACATTTTTTTTTTCATCCTAGTTTCGTGATACAGAATAAAATACAAATTATAGAATTATAAAATTACCTGCAAGTTCCTTGCTTTAGACATTAAATCTTAATTATATTTAATGAAAATATAAATAAAACAGAGCAAACAAATAAAAGTCATTTGGACATTTATTTGACAGCTTTGAGACCTATAGTTACAATGACTTATGTCTCAATTGATCCATATTTTTACAGAAATCCACAGAAGCAAGCTCACACAATATTTTGTAGACATAGGACATCGCAAACATCCATGCCCGTACCTGGATTCGAAACCGAGACCTTGGAATCCAGAAGGCATCGTCCTACCGACCGAACCACCAGGCCGGCAAATAAATGTCCTTGTAACGTAAGGTGAAAACAACACAGAAAAGAAACCAATATGGCGGTAATGAAAGCTAGTACGTGATATTGTGAGCAAACAGTTTCGTCAAATATTTGAGAATTCATGTTTCCTCAAAAATCACGTGACCGCTTGACGAAATGGTTGTCAAAAACAACGAAATTAAGTCCGAGGATGTCTGAATCGTCAAAATTGAGTATATTATTTCTAAGAGTGTATATATACATATATCTATATTTTATGTTTGTCTACATAGTAAATATTTCTCTAATGATTACTCAAAAAAAAAAAAAAAAAATCGGCGGCGAAAGTAAGTGAAACGGAGTGATTTGTGGATCCAGTTGACAATAAAGTAATAATAAAGAACTTCAACAATTAGTCAGTTAAAATTAATACCACATAAAAGTTTGGAGATAAATAAAAAGTTTTAACGACTCTGAAAATATAAAAGTCCCAGTAATACTCTATAAAGTACATATTAAAACGTTCACGAACAAAGTTGTCTATTGCGCTCTACTTTCTCAAAATATGTTATTCCGCTACAGTTACCCTATGATGCTTCTAATATTAAAACAAAGTTAACTATTCGGACAGTACGCAATGCTTTATGCTATTTGATGTTAAACTTAAGCTGATTGAATAGCTTTCTGTGTACAAAATGTATGTCGTTTTAGTTTCCGCGTTGTGTTTTAGTTTATTTTGAACTTGGAAGTGACATTATGCTGTGTTTCAGCAAGTAGATCTACCTCTTTGTCCCCGAACACGTTAAAAGGCAAAACACAGTGATATTTATAAATAATTCAGTTAGAAAAAATATATATTAATTCGTATTATTGTGTAATAAAATGCAAAAGCGTTTTTCCGAAATATATTTCCTGTATATTTTGAAATCACAACACTGTATACTATGTAGAAATTTAAATAAAAAGCTTTCATAAAACTAATAACAAAATGCGTATAATATTTTACGAAACTAATATGAGGCCCATGTCTCGATGCGGTTTGAACTATCATGTTTAATGACTGAAAAATATATCACATGAGTATGATCTACCTATCATATGAAATTGTCATATATGAAATGGTAATCTGTGAAAACTTAAAGAGAAAAAACTTGTTATAATGAAATTACAGGATTAAGCACAGAAAAATTAAAGCTAAATAAAGGTTCGCAGCTGTAAATAATCACCATTCATCATTATAATGATCAAACACCAGGAAGGAAGACATGAATTAATGAGGTATTAATAATTAATTACATACGGGAAGGAAGCATTATACAAAGCAAAAGATATTAAAAAAGTCAAAAAAAAATTTTTTTTTAAAGAATATAAATAAAATTTTTCCCGAAAATTGCTATATCTTTATGAAAAGCAATTATGGCAGCAAGGTAATAAATAATTACTTGTTTGTGAGACAGTTATATATGATATCATATAAAACTATTAATATATATATATATATATATATATGATAGATATCATAATAAAATTTAATCTTAAAATTTAGCAATTAATAGATACAAAACAATACCAACACACAAAAATATAGAACTGATTTTAACTTAGAGGAAAAACTGACACAAAATTGTTGCTATTTAGATTAAAAACCAATAAGAGACAAAAATAACTTAAATTACTTACGCCGACATGAATGATAATAAAAAAAGGACCATTAAACTTAATGACAGAGAAAACAAATAGATAAACACAGAAATAATTGAATAAAAATGCTTAAAATTAGAAGTAATATACTCGTCAGGGGGCATGTACTTCATAAAGCTGTGAAAGCTGCATCGATTTCGTAAAACAATATACCTAATAATAGCAATTTATATCGTTTCAGCCCCGATCGAATCAGCAAAACCATATAGAATGAGAAATTAAATCAAATATTAAGTAAAATCTTCATGGATACCAGAGAGAAAACTAGAAAAAAGCATAGTAGCCACATGTAAAACATTTAACACAAACTGGAGAATAGGATGAGGCCAACAAAAAATTAAATTAAAAATAAAAGCTTTGCAAACATCGATTAATCGACAAAGAATGAACGACAGAGCATTCTCCTTAACGATAAAATACAGAGAGTAATTATTTATTGAAATAGTCAAAATATATTTTAAAGTTAATTAGAGTTTAATCTAGATAAATGTTAATTTAAATTGTACGTAAAATAAGAATCATTAAACCGTTCAAAGAAAGGATTAAAGAAAGAAGACATAAGTCAGCAGTGAGCAAGCGCCATCTAGCGTTCAGCTAGATAAACAAAATATCAGTTAAATTATATATATATATATATATATATATATATATATATATATATATCCGAATTTGTTAAAAGACTTCTATGACAAATATGTGACTTTAAGAAAACAGAAGATTTTAACGATCATTTATACAAAATTCTCCTCAGACCGTTAAAAATACATCTTTACATAATTCACAAAAATCTAGTTAGAATGTGCAATTGATTAAATTTTCTTTATTCCTTATTTTACAAATTTGAATTAGTACTCTTCAAATTAGTGCTGTGTGAAGAAATAATTTTCCCTTTAATATTATATTTTATTATTTTTTAGGTTGTCATTCGTTCAAAAACTGAAGAAATCTCTCTTCAAAAAGAAAAAATAATGCTGCTGTTTTTTGATCGTTTTCCTGAATGCAGACTTCAAGATGCTATAACATCAACAACATCCAATTCCTGATATTTGTGACTTATTTACCCGGACTTGACATTTATTTACCCGGACTTGAAATGTGGCTTTATTTATTTCCATTTAACATCTATTCATACGTCTTGAGCTTCTTCTTCCATGCTGGATATTTGTCATATCATTAATTTTATTAGTATTTGTTATTATTAAATGTTTAAAAATAATGATTAATTTATCATGATAAAACACCAAAGTGCTATGTAATTTTTAGGCTTTTCCTTTTTTTAAATGCTCTTATATTAAATCAGTTTGTCTATTCTGCCTCTTTGTTTATCTGTCATCAATTTTCTTTAAAACGAATTTAGTAGAGAAACTGTATGTAACCTTCGAGAAGTATTTAGAAACTTCATGAAATCTTTTAAAAACTTCATGATAACATCTGGATACCGCATGGAACCTTCTATAAACTTAATGGAATCTTCTTGAATATTCATAGAACTTTCTAAAAACATCATGGAACCTTCTAGAAACTTCGTGGAAACATCTGAAAAAATTTGGCTTCCAGAAAGCTTTCAAAATTTTGTAAATGGTCCCAAAGTTAACTAAGAAGATAACTAAGAAGATAACTGAGAAGATAACTAAGTTATCTTCTTAGTTATGTAACCAAAGTTACACAACTAAAGAATTAAAAATAAAAGAATGGTTAAAAAAACAAAAAAATAGGATAATTTTATAGAAGAACCCCAAAATTGTGATCAGCTTGAAGAAAAAAAAATGTAAATTTGAAAAACATTTAAATTTGACAAAGGAAAGGTGTCCTCTTGAAACAAAAAGAAACTGGCATACTCTGAATGCTTTTTAAAATTTACTTTTTTTTTTTTTTCTCAAGCTGATTACACTTTTTCAAAATATTCCTTTGAAAAAGGAACACCTGGCACCTCTATAAATTAATGAAATTACCAAACAATGATAAAAATGGGGGAGGAGGCGTACCAGGAAAACGGTGGGGGATGGGGTAAAATGGGGGCCAAATTCGGATTCAGGAGGGAATTTTACATAAGAATCTGCAAGAATAGTATCAAATATCGATTTTTTTTTTTTTTTTTTTTTGTTAGGGCAGTGTTATTAGACACATGTGCGTATTATATATGCTTGATACACATAGTCACATGGGTTGTACTCTATAATCTAGTAGACGAGAGTATGAACCAAAATCACGCTCGTCAACTTAACCTTTCGTAATTTTCCTTGGTTTTTACCGAAACTCGCGTGATTAGGGGCTAGGACCCCTTAGAAAAACCACTATAGAAGGAAATCTTTCTCTGACTAGATCTTTAGCATAGATATTTGATTTTAAATTCTCATACTACCTATAAAAACTAAATATTAAACTTTCTGTCAGTAAAAAGCAATATAAATAGAGTCAGATATAAATGCAATTATAATGCTTTACATCTAGTTGACTACTAATACTTTTAACATATTTCTGCACATTCATTTATTACTGTTTTGAAGAATAACTGTACTTACCAAAATTTAAAATTAAGATTTTAATAAATTAAAATAAGTCGCATAAATGATTACTGGCAAACTAATCCTTGCATGTACAGCCAAAAATTAAAGTTGTATATTTATAAGAATGTTTCATCAAAATTCAATTCCTATGCATAGAACAATTCTTTATTTAAACATTCTCGGAAGAAAATAAAAGGCAAAATACTTCTTCATTCTGAATTATTAATATAGTAGGAATATATTACATGATTAACCGAGATAAAAATTTCCATTTCTAATCTAAAAAATAATCAAGAAGTCGTTCTAAAAATGCTATTTTCATATCTTTTCTAAATTCTAGAATCGTAGTGTAAATTAGATTATATTTTGCAGACTCTTGATTTTTTGAATACTTCTAACGATTAGTTGGATTTTAATTCAACTACTTCAAAATTGTGAATTCATTTTTCTGCGCATTCATCAAACAATTTTATGTAAAATAATTCCTCATTTCTTTGATATTAAAAAAAAAAAAAAAAAAAAAGTTAAATTTCTGCTGATGCTTCAAATTTAAATTATGAATTTGTATTTTGTTTCAAACAAATCCAAATAATTTCATTTCCTAATTACGTATAATATGAAGCGCAAGTAAATTTAAAACAAAATCACAAAAATAATCTACAATACATTTAAATATTTGTTTTTGCTTTTTGTAAGCTTTAACAAAATTTTGAAAATTAATGCAAACAGAAATATATATTATTTTCTAGATACATAAAATTTTATTAAAAGTTGTTCTTTAAAGAGCCATGGAAAGTTCCTTTCAAATACATATGCGTATGTTAGCTTAAGGGGGCACAGGACCTTTAAAGACACTAAACCAATAAATATTGATTGCTGGATTACAAACTGCTATATCACTGAACATAATTGCTTTATGAATACAATATTTTTCTATACTATGTAACTGTATTTTATTTGTCGATTACCTTTTAGAAAAATAATTAGTTGATTATCAATTAATTTTTACAATGAAAATTCCCTTGTATCTTGGTACATTATTCCTTGCGCGTAGCTTAAGTAATTTAAAAATGTGTTTACACACCCTTTTTTTTTTTTTTTTTTTTTTTGAAAAAGAAGAAGAAGAAATATAACTAATGTTTAAAATCACGAACCATCAAGTCAAAATAATATCATGAATTTAATAAAAAGAGTACTTTTTGGAAAATTTTCAAAATTTTTAACTTTTTTAATTAACATAACTAATTATACCTAATTACTTTATGCATGAAATTTCGTCATTTTAATTATAACCAATTACAATAAAGGTGCACAAAGTTTCGTGTAATTCCGCTTACTAATTACGGAAATATTCGCGCACGTTATAATATCCCAAAAATACAATGGTCAGTAATTTCATTATAAAAATTAATTAATAATTAACTGATTATTTTTATAAATGGCAAATATATACAATTGTATAGTATGTAAAAATTTCATATTCATAAATAAAATATGTTTAGTGATATAGCAATTTGAAATCTAACAATTTTTATTTGTTTTTAATGCCTTTAAAAGGTCTTGTGTCATCTTAAAGATTTGGGGCAGTTTTGTAAAAGAAATTGTAATAAACTTCAGAAAATTTTATTCATGGTAACATAGGTTTAAAAAAAAATTAAATAATAACAATAATAACAATAAGTGAAACTTTTTTTCTAGCTGCATGAAATCTCTTTGGTAAACTTAATATTTCCATAAGTGTTGAATCCAGAAATGACCACAATTTTTCCTCATCACGCACGTTTTATTAGTTTTTGCCTAAAGTAAATGGTGTTTTCAATAAAAACCACTAGTTTTACTGCATTAAATTGAACATATTCTTTTTGATAATTAAATAAACAATTCATTCATGATGTATTTAACTTTCCATGTTCACTCTTTTTGCTTGTGAAACATTTTCTTCATCTTTTAGATTTACCCCCCCCCCCCCCCCCCCCAAAAAAAAAAAAAAAAAAAAAAAAAAAAAAAACAGTCTTTCGTTTTTACCTTATTTGCTACCCTCACCCATCCCTCCTATTTTTATTTTGTTTCATTTTTTAGCTTCACTCTTATAAATATTGTTTTAAAGAAAGAAATAAAGAGTCGCACGCCATTGGCCTATACCGTTCTATTTCCATCACTCATTACTCAGCAAATCACTTATATTTATTCCATATTATTTAATAAATTTATATTTATCTGTCTGTCTATCAATATATATATACATATAATTAAAATACTTATAACCATAGGAAATAATGTTCGAAAATTAACAATTGCATCACACGAATCGATAAACTTACTGAATAACAAACATAAAAGATAAAAAAAAGCAAACTGAAACAAAATTTAAGAAAATTTATGAAAAATGAATTTAAGAAAAGTGGCAAGGCTTGTGACTTCCCTATGGGGTATTACATACATCTACATGATAATCTCGGTATATAACCATATACGTTTCTGAGGAGGGATACCGTCTCCCTCAAACCCCGTTGTATATGTCTGCTGTTATTTATTTGTATATATGGATATATATGTATTTTCTTGTAGTTCATAGCCTTGTGCTAATTCTTTGTAACTCATAAATACATTTTCCAAATTTGAAGCCAAACGATTACATAACTTATCGATTTTTTTTTTTTTTTTTTTTTTTTTTTTTTTGTAGCCCTGTGAAGTAATTAGCAGTTTTAACCCTGTCATTTTCAACAGAAACTATGCTTTTAAACATTGTAATAACATACGTTTATTTCATTGTGTTTAATGGAATATAACAGTGCACTTATGAAAATACCTCTATAGACCGTAATGATAGGAAGTTCTTTTGTAGGTCCTTGTACATCAGCCACAGTAATTATATACGCTAATCAAAAGAATACAATTAATTCATATAAACATATTAATATTTGGATATATAACACATCCAGATTTCACATCAATTGAATGATTACACTGAGAAAAAATTCTGTAACTGACATCTAGAAGCTAAGTTGTGGCTCTAAAAAAATAATTCCATGTCATCTTTATAAATTCTAGTCCAATTGGAAAGTGAATTCTAGAAGCCCCTATTAGAATTCTAGAGCGTTTGCCTATATTCTCGAGGGCAAAGTTATTTTAAAAATCTCTGCAAATAAATGAGACTACAAGAGGCGGGTTTCAGCAGCTATAACCTTGGTTTATTACCAAATTCTAGAAAATCAAGCGAGAATTTCTCGCAATACAAAGGATTCAGAATATTTAGAGTATTCAGAATATTGTTTCATCCTCTAGAAATGTGTACACTAGAAATTCTCGATCATTTCGTCTATTCAGTTTATTGGCGTGCCTTACGCGCATAGCTCGAAATCTATATTTCTAGTTAAGATATTTAGAAAATGGTCACTTATTCATTCTAGAGGAAGGCGGTATATATATATATATATTTTTTTTTTTTTTTTTTTTTTCAGTGTACAGAAAGTCACCTGAATACTTTTGTGTGGTTCTGTAAATGAACTATTTAGTCTATACATATCTTTCAAAAAAAAAAAAAAAAGGGAGAGAGAGAGAGAGGAAAGAAAGCATCCTCATAAAGTGTATTAAGTATCCCTTTTAAGCATCCTAATAAAAGTATGTTAATGCTATTATGTTGAATGCAGTATAAACGCGTCCAAATGCTCTTAAATAAAAGTCTGTACATAGCTTCTAATGTCAAGAAACTCTTTTGTGTGTCCCTATAAACGCGCTATAAACATTATAATCACCAGTAAAAACTATACAATTTATACTATGCAGCTCATGAACAATTGATCGAAATCTGACATAATTTGGATGACTACGTGACATTTCGAAACACTTTTGTAAGGTTCTGTACATTAATTATTAAGTCTAAACACACCTTCTAAGCAGAAAACATGCTTTTAAGCATTTCAAAAATGTATGTTAATTTCATTTTGTTCAATGCAGTGTAATCATGTAAAAATGTGTTTAAACGAAATTCCGTCCATAGGCCGTGATGTAAAAAAAAAAAAAAAAAAAAAACTTTGTTGTGTCCCTGTGCACAAACCATAAACAATATAGACACTAAAAATTATGTAGCTGTTTCTGTATTGTACTTAAATATGTGTACTAATTTGCAAGTCAATGGGAGGATTTTTGCGGCAGCTATTGCTGTACATACAATTTCTGTTCATAGGTCGTAATAATAAGAAAAACTTGGTGTATCCCTGTACACAAACTACAAATAAAATACACACCCAAAACTACACTGAGAAAAAAAAATGTTCCGCCATCCTCTAGAATGAATAAGTGGCAATTTTTTAAATCCCTTAACTAGAAATATAGATTTCAGATCTATGCGCATAAACTGAATAGAGGAAATGATCGAGAATTTCTAGTCTACACATTTCTAGATGGTGAAACAATAATCTTAATATCCTGAATCTTTTGTATGGCAAGAAATTCTCACTTTATTATCTAGAATTAGGTCATAAACCAAGATTATAGTTGCTGAAACCCGCCTCTTGTGTTCGCATTTATTTGGAGATATTTTCAAATAGATTTGCCCTCGATAATATAGACAAACTCTCTAGAATTTTAATAGGGGGCCTATAGAACTCACTTTTCAAGGGGACTAGAATTTATAAGGATGGCATGGAACTATTTTTTCTAGAGCCACAATTTAGATTCTAGATGTCAGTTACAGAATTTTTTCTCAGTGTACACAGGTAATTGTATGTGATACGATGTTTACCAATTTGCAAGTCAGTAGGGTGATATTTGCGGACGCTACCGCGAGACATACAGACAGACACACAAGCATACAGAACCCAAAACTTTTTTGAATCTCTATATGGAGGGGAGACCACTGACGTTTCGACAATTCGCGTTTTCACGCAAAAATTAAACTAAAAACAGAGTTTTGCAAAACAAATAAATAATTAATTAAATAAACGTGATTGACATTTGCTATTATTGTTTTCGCTTTAAGCAAGTAAAAAATCTATAAGAAACAGTAAAAAATATTCTATGTAGTTTTTGTTTCTCGAGTGTAAGCAGCAGTAATAAGTGATGCTTTATTATTATTTAAGCAGCAGTGTCGCCAGAATTGTCCATTATATATATGAAATATCACTTCTTAAAATTATTGGTCATTATTGAATAAAAAAGTAGCAAAGTCTGGCAACTAAGCAGTAGTAGTTATTCCAATCAATTAAATAAGCTGATGTTTAAGATAACAAAATTTTGACATGATATTTTTTAAAGGAAATACTAATTTTTTAAATAAAATTGTTCATCACTTTTGTCTCTTTTTACATGTATTTGCCTGTGCAGAATAAAAATTATATCACTGATTGTTTATGAATATTCCGTGTGAAAATTATTTGACCAATAAATGCGAAAAAGGGAATTTAATGGAGCAAATCCTTCTAACAAAGAAGCATGAAATTACACAAATCTGGAACCAAAAAACTGCAAAGATTTATTTTACTGTTTCTTATAGATTTTTTCTCACTAAAACATAAAATGATAATAATCTTGTATATTGTGTCATTACAAAGTGTGTTCATTACATTTTCCTGGAAAAATTTTGAAAAAAATGAGATAGCACAACTACCTGTTAGACGATTTTCACCAAAAGTTAATAGGCACTAATTTATGTCATGGTTACAACAGCATAATAATCTGTATGATATTCTGTGCAGAGGTTCCTGAGATACAATCGTCGCAAATTTTGTCGCACACACACATAGACAGACAGGCAGACATTTTCATAAAATGGTGAAATCGTGGTCTGGACTCTCAAAAAGCCTGAATCCATCAAAAGCAGTAAATTTTTACTAAACCAACAGTTTCTTACATTTAGTATTAAAGAAAGTAAAAATTAATATAAAATTTTTTTTTTTTCAAAAGCTCATTTTAGTTCAAATTTACATGAAAATGTGAAATCTGATGCCTATTCTTGTTAAAAAAAAAAACATTTAATACAGTGCAACCATGTTTCCCGCGCCTTGCATTAAGGATTATTCTAAAAGCTTGGAGAGGTGCATAATTGACCAGTAGGTTAAGATTTGGTGAACTTCCAGTTTTTCGGCGCTCCCTTATTGCATATTTTCTCTCAATTACAAACGTTACCACTCCTATTTTAACATTGGACTCATTAAGTTAGCACATGTCTGTATGGTCGCAAGAAACATGGTTGAAGATTAATTATTTCTTACTTTAAACAATATATTTATAAAATTGAATCAAAAACCTAAAAATTGAAAATTCGATGGATAGTGGTTGAAGGGGGCGGAGCAGTGGAAGGATTGACGGTGAAAGCGTGTTCCGAGGGGTATCAAAAAGAAGAACACAGAATGTTAAATAGGGGAGTTCCGTATGGACCCTCTAAGCAAGAATTCTCATAAAACTAAAATTATTAAAGTAAAAAGATTTAACTTGATGGCTGCTCATTACAACTGTATAGTTGCATGGTCCAAGCTTGGCAAAGTACTCTGGGAAATATTAGTAATTGCAGGAAATAATTATTTTATTTATATATCGGTGGTCCATATTACACGAACGTATGTGTAATATGGACAAAGTGGTCCAAAGTAGTCCTACTTGAAGTGGTCTCTCCCGAAAAGTTGACAAACATGGAATTATGAAATGACCTGTCCAGCATGATCCCTCATACACCTGTTCATCTCTTGGGAATAGTTGAAATGGACGAAAAACAATAATAGTTAATGGACAAAAAAAGGGAGGTGTAAAAGCTATATCCTATTGGTAATATGCGAAGAAAATGAAGCTTGATTACCCTTACTTCTCTGGTCTAATTTATAGCTTCAAGATTTTGAGTGCATGACATATGTACGCCGAGCAGTAACAAAAACTCTTTGTTTTTATCACGGACCACTGGTCCATATTACACAACAGAGCATGGTTCATATTACACGCATGAACAGAGCAACGTTGTTTCCAATCATATATCGCTATGCAAATTGGCGCCCATGAAACACATGTCTAAATTGTTCAGAAAATAAGTACATCTGCTACTATTAACGCTAAAATTATATTAAAATTACCCATCAGCATAAAGTAATACATTCATTTCAACATACTTGTTACATCAATGATTATACAAACCGAAAATTCAGTTTAATAATCGCCCAAATGCAGAACACATGTACAAATCGCTTCCTGCTTTGTATAACAATAATATTCACTAAAGGCAATGAGTTGTTTTCACCATCTAGTGTTGAACCTATAAATTTCCTCAAGGTCCGTATTACACGATGATTCATATTACACTGTTCTCCCCTCTATCATGAAGGAACTGTTTATTTAATTATCAGAAACATATGTTTAGTTCGAAATAATAAAACTACTGATTAATTTTAAAAATCAAACGTACGTGACGTACAGAAATAGACCAACAAATTTCATGCAGCTGAAATTTTCTTTTTTCTAGATCTTTGTCGTCCTAACATATTCCGATTTGAACTTTTCCGAGATAAAATTAGTATTTAGTGTCTGTTTTCCAGTGAAGATATATTGTTTATGCAAGCAAATATTCACAGTATATTTGATAGTCTTTTTGAAATTTGGGCGTCAAATTATGGAGAAATGAATACATATGCATTAGAGTATCACATTTACCTCGATAATACGGAAGATGAGTTTGACTACAAATTTGAATTTCAAACAATATTTTACACGACATAAATTTAACGGTTTGTGCATGTAGATACAAGTGATACCTGATATATTAACAAAGAATTAGAAATATTCATAACAACATTAAAATACTTTCAATGAATATTTACACACAATTCTTCTTATAAAAGACTAATTTTGTGTCTGAAAACAAAATGTAAATCTATATATATTTTGTTATGATCAAAAATCGAACAATATAAGCATTTTGCTAATAGAACAGTCGGCATTATAATCCATTTTCTCTGTAAGCAACTTCCAAAAGAAATCATAGATAAAGAAGTAAACCATCAGAATAATGAAGTGTTAATTTAAAAACATATTTTTAGACAGTTTTTAGCGTGTTATTAATAATTTTAATTAAAAGAAAAGTCAAACAAGGATAAATCAAAATTCAAAAAAAGAGGGAAACAACGCTCTGATGATAAATTTTAAGTACGCTGAAAAAAAAAAAAAAAAGAAAGAAAGAAAAAGAAAAAGAAAAGAAAGAAAGAAAGAAAATCCGTTAATGATAGTATATTTACTGAAATTTAATTTTAGAACGTTTTTCACAAAATTGTTCATTTGTTTTAAATACAACCTAACATATTTATTTAACATTTATTGATTTAAATAGTCCCAATTTCTATCGCATTACTTATATTAATGCAAGGATTTACAATTATTATTATTAATTTAATTTTCTCTAGAGCATTGCTGTTTTTAAAGTAATAAAATAATTCCTAAATCCTTTTATTATTCATTTTGTTTAGAAGTTAAAATTATTTATCTTCAGAAGGTTTTTGAAAAATTACACTATAACTACGCAGTGATTTAATACACGATAAATAAGTGTAATTTAAATGAAAGATTAATTTTTGAAGTACTTTATAAAAAGCTAAAAATTAATAAAGGAAATCTGCGTTCAAATTGAACTTTTTTTTAATAAATGTGTTATATTTATAATCTCTTCCTATTTTGATAAAAATTTGTTAAAATATTAAATGAATTATTTTTCGCAATAAATATTTTAGAAGTAAAACAAAGATTAAATTACAAGGTAAGGATACAAAAATAACTTTTCATCAATCGTATTATTAAGTTCTAATTGATAGAACTATTTTCTATAATGCCTCATAAATAAATAGAATTAGTCTGCGATTTTTGTTTTATAATTCAACATTTTTTAATTATTTAGGAATTATATTTAGGTAAAATACATCTGACAAGAAAATAATTTTATAAGAATATATAACGAGAATATGTCTAAATAAATATACGTTTTTTCTCAACTCATGGTACATACGTTAAAGAGTGAAAAAATACAATTGGACAAGTACAAAAAGCGTAAAATTCATGGTCATTTTTCAAGCGCATTGCGTCTACAGAGAAAGCATGAAAAATCGCCATTAAAATAAAACAAACATTCTATTCAATATAAGAAATTTCATCCTCAACCAAAGCAAGTAATCAATTTGATGTCCGTCAAAATTAATTCAGGCTCTTCGATGCACTCAGGGCCTGATTAAGGGGGAAGCTCGCTCTTGACACATTATTTATACTTACACCGTTATTTTTTAACAAATACTTTCCTCCTATAATAAACAGAAAACTTTCATTAAAAATTATTTTAAAAGAATTCTGGTGTCTAATAATGGTGAGTAAATTGGATTGTTTTACACCGTTCATTTTTTATAAAAAATATTTCCTCGTCAAAGCGTGGAATTTCTAAAACATGAAATAAAAAATAATTGTAAAAATATTCCGGTATGAGCGAGCTTCCCCCTTAATCAGGCCCTGGATGCACTGACTGCCGTACACTGGCGAAAACACCAGGCATCTCTTGTATAGTTCCAACACCTGTAACTATCCGAATAGCAAACTCTTTATTGGTTAAGGTTGAGGTTTAGTGAATTTAACGTCACACCAGAGTTACGTAGTGGATTATTGGCGTTGGTCAGTAATTCATATCTAGGAGTAGTCCGGGGACATGTCATCACAATTTTGATCCTCGCTTCGATAAGTCCCACAAATTTCACTTTCATGAAATATGAAGAACATTACAATAAAGACTCATTTTACGTGCATCAGCCACCATTAATGTTCACGATGGTCTTCGCCAGGCTTCAGTATCGAAGATGCAATCCCTCTTTTACAAGGACGACCCTCTACTAACCAGACTACCACTGTCCGTCGCTCTTCGTTGAAATCCATGGGGTTTCTATCCTACAAGTTATACTTTATTAGACCAAATAAGATAAATTTCAAACATGATAGACTGAGCGGGCTGGGCCGTTAATTGGGTCTCCACGGCCCGAGACATAATTCCAGATACGTAGTATTCAAGGAGGTCTGCAGATTTGTATTATAATGATTTCACCCCGTCATGTCTGAAAAACATGCGACGTTTTATGCCTGCTGGTGTTCCACAACGTAGAAGTATCCGTTCGTCCGGGCGACTTGATAGCAGACTATCTAGACTTTCATGAAAGCTTCCATCTCAAATAATAACTCAGAAATACAGGTGGGATGGCCCTGTTTTGTTTATCAGTTTAGTTTATCAGTTGTCCAGACATGATAGATATGGCTATTCCATACCTCTTGTTGCTGAAATGTACAGTCACCCAAAAAAAAAACGCCACCCCCCCACCTAATTTTGCCGTAAATTATCGTAGAAACATGCGACTGGTACCAATCAGTTTGTAATAACGTCTAGTTTATAATGTTATAGTTAGATTTTACTTAGGGGGGCGTCTACATATTAAAACTGACATCAACTTCATTTTTTTCAATGGTAACCCCCATTTTTTATAATTTATTTGAATTCTTTGGATCAAATCATCACGGAAAATGGTATAGTTTATATATTTCGCTCAATTTTTCATAGAGTTATAAGCTGTCAAAGTTTGGGGGTGCTAATGCTAAATGAATGTGACAAACATTAAATCATATCTTCCGAAATAATTATGATATTTAAATTCTGTTTTTTTTTATTCGTTAGAATGAAGTAACCCAAACATATTCCATGCAAATTTTTGCTAAAAAAACATTTTTTGAATTATGAAAATTATTAATAAATTCATATTTGAAAAAATTATGAATTATGACCTATGTTAATTTTTGCACGAATAGAACGGGCATCATCAAAAACATAGGTTTCCAAATTTACAGGTCGTTCCTAACATTATTTTTTGAGTTACAGTGATATTTCACTTTTTATTCCTGTTAGGGGGCCGTCACTTGTTATAATCTGTATCCTCTATAAGTAAATGTTTGTATATAATTTGACGGAAAACTATTTTAATTTACCTTTATGTTATTTTTATTGTTTCCTAAGCAATATTTCGATGTTTATTATACAAATTGGCATATTTTTGTAAAGTTATCACAATGTAGGCGAGGGATTGTGAAAGAATTTCAAAAGAAAAGAAGCCCCGCCTCTGATTCGCTGAAACACTATTTAAAAAAAAGACAAATTTGCATATTCCTATTTGACTCTATATGTGACGCTGGTATGCATAAATCACAATGGTATTTACTACATCGATTATTGAAGACAAAACTTAAATGATTTAATTACAAATATGCAAAATTATTTTGCTTTATATTATAAAGTTTTAGAAAATTTGTGAAAAGGCGTGGCTATTTACATTAAGCCTTGATATGGAAGCTATGTTGCTGTTTTTCGATGCTGCGAAATTTACAAAATATATTTGTGTTAATATACTATACAGAGAGAAGAATAATTATATAATATCAACAAATCTTCTTTAATCAATATGTTTATATACATTACTGTGTGTACTGTATGGAAATGTTTATATATGAACATTGTATTTATTTTTAATGAGAGATATAAACACAAAATATTAAAAAAAAAAGAAGAAAATGTGTTATAAATTTTTATAAATCAAGCAAAATATATATGCATACTTGCCAACCTAACCCGTAACATTGTTAGTTCCCGCCCCTGTGTGTACACAATTTAATTTTTAGAGTAATTAACTTCAAATACATTTACGATTAACTCATTGAGCGCCACGCGAATTCTTATGGAAATCCCATTCAGGCCACACGTGCTGCTTAGAAGCGTGTTATGTTTATCAAGTTTCAATAAACCCCATTAGGCCTTAACAATATAATCCTATAAAAATCCTATTAAAAAAAAAAAAAAAAAAAAAAAAAAAAACATGAAGTAAATTTTAAATAAATTGTCAGTAATTACTTAAAACTATGTAAGTTCTGTAGTTTTATATCATATTTTACACTGCCGGCTGACTTAGCCTAAATGGAAAGATAGTGTCAGCCACCGATGGCTTACACGGCTCTAAAAAGACTGATGTGAAAAAAATGTACGGAAAGGGGCGGGACCAGTAATCTTCCGGGATAGGTTGACAAGAATGCATATACATAGAGCAATGCCAGAAAATGTTCTTTATTTTTCATGAACCAGATGAATGGTATTTTTTTTTCTGAATAGTCTATGTATTAAATATAATGCTGCTTTAAATACCCTTTAAATGAAAAGTTTTATTACATAAAGTAATTTTCTGGCACTCTACAGCTCCCAAATGACACACAATACAAAACCCCGCCTTTTTCCAGTGTTTAAAGGGTATTAACGTTTAATATGCTTTATATTCGTTTTGATCTTTCTTTCTCCTCCTTATCTTCTTCTTTTTTCCTTAAAAAAAAAAAAAAGAGTTATGTAACATTTTGACCTTTTCAAGTGAAGATTTAGATTAAGGGTAGACAGCCTTTCTACACCCACCGTCCACTTCGGTATCTGTGTTAAAGTGTAGAATTTTAGAACATCCCATTAAGTAGTAGGATTTATTATTTTACATATTAATTTGTTACACATTATAAAATATAAAAGCAAAAGAATATCGTGGAGATTTATGTAAAAGTTTTTAATAATGTCATGAAAAAAAATAATAATAATAATTAATTAAAAAAATAAATAAATAAAAATAAAAAAATCTGTTTTAATATTTTAAATAAGTCAATTAAAGAAAATGAAAGTACTGCAGTATCAGAACAAACTCCCATTGTCACTGTGAAACGGCCGTGGGAACCAGGTTGAGTGCCGCCGTTTCAGACAATTATACGGCAGCTTGAGTTAAAATAATTTTGAATTTTCAAACAAATTTAAAACCATTCATCTTTTTTTTTCTTTTGATAGATATTTTAATATCTATTCAAGCTATTTAATTTTCTTCGTATGAAGTGAACTCTATGATGTTTAATCAATAGAAACCAATAAAAATCTTTTAATTCATAAACTAACTCAGAAAGTTCTGTGAATTAGTCATTTTTTTTATTTTATAATTAACGTTTTTGAAATTTTTTTTCCGGTGTGAAACTTAATAAATAATGTGTACTGGGTGGTAGATCGTGATTTATATTTTCTAAATGTATAGACGGACCCCTAATACATTTTCACGTGTAACTCTATTTAAAATTTGTTTAAGGTATATAAATAGGTATGTTTTTCGAACCGCCTTGATCTCAGAAATCTGAATATGAAGTCAAAAATAGGGGTTGCCATTGAAGAAAATGAAGTTAATGACAGTTTTAATATATAGACGACCCCTTAGGCAAAATTTAACTAAACCGTTATAAACTAGACGTTATTACAAATCGATCGGTACCAGTCAAATGTTTCTACGATAATTTACGGCGAAATTAGGTGGGGGGTGGCGTTTTTATTTTGGGTGACTGTACATTCATCAGCGGATGTACAGTCGGGGAAAAAAAAAACGCAGCACTTGATGGTATTTCGTTATTAATTGACGCAGAAAAATTTAATAGACACCATTCAACAGGAAATGAAATGCACTTTCTGAAAATGTCGTCGAATTTTGAATTAGGGGTCATCTACATATTAAAATGAGCGCCAACTTTGATTTTTTCAATAGCAACACCCAATTTTGACTTCATATTCGAATTTCTGAGAGTCTGGCAGTGCGGAAAAGTATACTGTTTGTATACTTTATCTTTAGTATTTATAGAGTTATGATCAAAAATGTGTTAGGGGGCTATCTCTAAATATAGAAAAATAAAATTATGATCCTACAAGAGCTAGACAAAATTATCTGTTTCACACCGGAAATATTTCAATAAAAAAAGACTTATAAAAAGAAATAAAAACATTAACACCTTTGCAGTATCTTAATTATCATGAATTTAGTTTTTTGGATATGTATATACTTTAGTACTTTTTTAGATAATTTTAGGTATATTTAAATACATTACACTTACGATTGGTCAGACAATACTTTTTATAAAAGTGCAATATTTTTCAATTAAAAAGTATCTATCATGGATATACTGATCACCAATAAAGCTTAAATTTTCTTTCGTACGTGTAACATAATATACAAACTGAAATAATATAGCTATATATATATATATATATATATATATATATATATACAACAACGCATAAACTAAATCTTTTCGGATAAATTATTGTAAGGTTTCATAAAGTAAATATTAAACAATTTTAATAGCACTTACCAGTTTTGGGTCAGTTGAACTCTTTGGAACTGTACAATTTGTTTTATAATTTCTATGAAAATATAATTTCTTAATTAACGCTTTCGCGACTGCTGACGTAGATTCACATCATTTGAAAATCTGTAACAATGCCAGTAGGCGTTTCTTTCGTAATTTGTGTGTTACTTATTTCTTAAGCATGTACCCAGTGTTCATATTTTTGCAATAAAATATACTATGGATAGAAATATATTAATTAGAAAGAATATAGTTATAATGTATATCCATCTGTAATATAATTGTGGTACAGAAAATTTGTTTTGAAATATTTTATTTTGAGAGAATTTCAAACAGTAAACCCCGCCTATTTAGTTAACTTTTTTCGTCTAGTGTTCGTTTAAAGGATTCTAAATTTATCACCAGTAATCGATGAAGTAAATACCACTTGTGTATATTTTTGTCAATGTAAAATAAAGGGTTTAACACGAATACTCAAAGTCACATTCACTTTTCGTTTCTGTATTGTTTTGTTTTGAAGAACGATAAAAGGCGGGGCTTTAGAAAACAGGAATTCTTGATACTAACACAAATGTCTAAAAATCAACATTTTTGTTTCATTTCTTTGTATTTGACGTTGTTGTTATATAATTTGACCCTTAAATAAAAATAAAAATATTTTGTTCAATTTTCTCCGTTATTTTTTAAGATTTGCTTCGTTATCTCATTCAAAATTTTTTAAGAGACGGCCCCCTAAACCACTCCAAAAGGAAGATTTATTTATATCTCGAAAACTAATAACTGGAATGAGCTGCAAATTTGCACACCCATATTTTTCAGCATTAGGATTCATTTTATGTAAAAATTAATATAGGTCATAATTCATAATTTTTATGAATATGAATTTATTAATATTTTTCAGAATTAAAAATATTTTTCAGAATCAAAATTAATGATGGATTATGTTTGGGTTTCTTCACTGTATCTTGTAAAAAAAGAATTATATCGATCAAGTTATTTTTTGTGAAGATATTAATAAAAGTTTGAAATATGAATTTAACATTAGCACCTTCAAACTTTGAACGCTTATAACTCTGTGAAAAAATAAGCAAAATATACAACCAATATACTTTTTCGCATTGTCGCGATCCCAGGAATTCAAATATAAAATAATAATGGGGCATTACCATTGAAAAAATCAAAGTTGGTGCGCATTTTAATATGTAGACGACCCCCAATTCAAAATTTCAGTTCATTTTCTGAATCTACTCTCAATTCCCCGTCGAATGATACCTATTACATTTTTGTGCATTGATTAGCAACGGAGTTACATCGAGTGCTGCGTTTTTTTTTTCCCCGACTGTACATTCGTTCACGTGCTGCAAAAATTGGATCCATGGCTGTCCGTTACAAGAACCACGTAGCAAATGCAACATGTGACACGTGATCCCCTTTTGACAGCTCATAAACTTTTTGCACATGATAGGGGGAATTCTTTTCTTTTGAAATACTCACCAAACCGTCTGGTAGGAGACGTTAATAGTTTGTGACAATGGCTGTGTACTATAAGAAAGGCTCTTGCTCATTCGCTACAAAATGTTTTCCGTTATGGACGCTATTCTTCCACTCCTTTCGTAACTGGTATCCCCCATGCAACTGGTAAAGCAAAACAGTGTACAGAGGTGCAACAGTGCACAGGTAGCGCAGTTGTTTGCTGGTTTCGCGCAGTTTTCGCGCAGTTGTTTGCTGGAACTGCTGAAAAATGTTTACATCTGGGATACTTCTAGTTAGAAAACGCACTTGGTACAACCTACCGGCTCCCTTGCATTACCATCTGTTATGCCTCACTACCTTCTAATGATTTCAGTATACATCATCTCCTCCCTTTTTCACAGCACGAATGAAGGTCACTGCTGCGAAAGGTGTTTTTACTGCGATCGCTGAGAGGCGCTCTCTAGGGTTTTACAAATGATATCCGAAAATAGGTTGCGTCCAACAGCGGCATCTCGTGAATTATGCTTCATACGGGTGGCTAAAAAGAGAACATTATGAGGCAATATTAATTCCTCTTATTGGATAATTCGCTTATTTAGAAAAATAACGTGGATGCGGCAATACTTCAACACTCAATTAGATGAATGAGTTTTTCATGATAACAGACTGTTTGTAGCCACCCGTTTGGAGATAGTCCAGAACGTCCTTCATGAGATGCTATTGCCGACCAGTTATTTCAATCTGTACAGGGTGATTTTTTTTTTTTTTTTTTTTTTTAACTGACACTTTTTAAAGCTACCTGTATCGGCCCAACTTGGTATGGAGACTAATGATGACATGGGAAATAGGATTCCGTGAAAAAAACATCCTCCGAGAATAGCTGGTAGGGATATTTATAGTGTTGTTGTAGCTTACCAAACCGAGAATTAGCATAAAAACAAGAGTATCAAAGCAAAATTCATTTTTATGCTTTAATAGGCGACAGAATGTAGGCTATAAGAACATGTACATATCTTCAAAAAATATTAGCTGAAGTGGCCTGCTCAAATGAAAATGCGACTCATATTAGTAAAACCCACATTAGTGTTAAAATCTTTACAAATTTCTGTTTTTTTTTTTTTTTTTCAAAAATTTATATTGGTGGAGTCACAAACTTGAGTATATTAAGGGACAACATATCATAGACAAAGAGACATATTCCTTGTGACATGTTGCGTACAGCCGCAGAGAATGCTCAGTGTAGTAGCAGTTATATTGAATTGGGTCGAATTCCTTCACGGGGAAGTGAATGTAGTGAATAAAATAAAGCTTAACACATTTCCCTGTAATTTTGTATGTGTTATTATTATCTATATATTAATTTGAAACATGTTTTTGCCTGTCTCCACTATATTGAGAGAACTAACTACTCGGTGTAAAAATTTGGTTGAGGTGTCTAAAGAAAGGTCTTGGTCTGTAGATGTGCTATGAAAAGAGAAAAATAAAAAAAAGTCGAACAGTTTCCCCCCCGGCGGAAACGGGTGGGAAACCACCCGTTTCGGTTTAAAAACACATTTACGAGCTTAACTAAGCTTCAAATTACATCACGGTGAAGAAATTGTACATATGGGGACAAGAGTCGAATACTAAAAAATCACTATCTGTTGCATACAATATAGTGCGACCCCTGGTGGTGAAAAATGGAACTAGGTGATTTTGCTGCAGACCCTATCATGTTACATCTTATTTTAAAGGTCTTGGTATTTCCTGACCGTTGGTGATGTTCGTACAGAGCACACTGCGCCCCCTGGCGGTGGAAAGCGCAACTAAAGGATTTGGCAGCTGACACCACCATGTGACACCTTATTTAAAAGGTCTTGGAAATCCAAGGCGATTGGTGATAGAGGTCTTGAAATCTATATATTAATTTGAAACATGTTTTTGTCTGTCTCCACTATATTGAGATAACTACTTGGTGTAAAAATTTGGTTGAGGTGTCTAAAAAAAGGTCTTGGTCTGTAGATGTGCTATGAGAAGAGAAAAATAAAAAAAAGTCGAACGGGTGGGGGAAAATGGGTGGGAAACCGTTTCCCACCCGTTTCGGGTTAAAAACACGTTTACGTGCTTAACTGAGCTTCAAATTACTTCACGGTGAAGAAATTGTACATATGGGGACTAGAGTTGAATACTAAAAAATCAATATCTGCGAATTTGGAATTTTCGATTTTAAAGGGGGGAAAAGGGGGAAAGTAGATTTGGAGTGGAGGGGAAAGGGGGGAAATTAGTTTGAGAAGGAAATCCGTTCTAGACCCACACATGCAGAACCTCATTTTAAAGGTCCTGAAATTTCATGTCGATTGGGGATGTTTGTATACAGTATAGTGCGACCCCTGGTGGTGAAAAATGGAACTAAGTGATTTTGCTGTAGACCCTATCATGTTACATCTTATTTTAAAGGTCTTGGTATTTCCTGACCGTTGGTGATGTTCGTACAGAACACAGTGCGCCCCCTGGCGTTGGAAAGTGCAACTAAAGGATTTGGCAGTTGACAAAACCATGTGACACCTTATTTAAAAGTTCTTGGAAATCCAAGGCGATTGGTGATAGAGGTCTTGAAATTTCATGTTGATTTGGGATGTTTGTATACAATATAGTGCGCCCCCTGGTGGTGAAAAATGGAATTGGGTGAATTTGTAGTGGACCCTATCATGTTATATCTTATTTTAAAGGTCTTGGTATTTCCTCACCGTTGGTGATGTTCGTACAGAACAAACTGCGCTCCCTGGCGGTGGAAAGTACAACTAAAGGATTTTGCAGTTGACACCACCATGTGACACCTTATTTGAAAGGTCTTGGAAATTCAAGGTGATTGGTGATGTTCGTATACAACATACTGCGCTCCCTGTTGGAGGAAAGTGGATTTTGCAGTGCGTGCGTAGCATGCCTGCTATACGGTGCCGCAGCCACAGGTAGCGGTAACACGAGTCAGAGGTTCGTTCGGTTCAAGGTTAATTTTTGAGAATTTTTTCATGTTAATAGCGGCCTGCATATACGTGCCACAGGCACTGGGATACGAACCCGAGTTCCGTTCTGTTTGAAGTAATTTTTTTTTGTTACAGATTATTATTATTATTATTATTATTATTATTATTTTGTGATGTTTTCATTTAAAAATAGAAATTCAAACAAAATCGAGTTAAAGTTATAAAACCATACAAAGGTGCATTTAAAGTTATTATCATGGGCCCGGGCAACACCGGGCGGGTTCTTTCGGTTGCAGGTTAATTTTGGGAAATTTTTTTTATGTTATTAGCGGCTCACGTATGTTCTGCAGCAAACACCGGTGTCACAAGACTGAGTTTCGTTCGGTTCGAGGTAATTTTTTTGTTACAGCTGATTACTTTTTTCGCGATGCCTTTATTTAAAAATAGAAATTCAAACAAAATCGAGTTAAAGATATAAAATCATACAAATTTAAGGTTCAATTAAGGTTATTATCATGGGTCCGGGCAACTCCGGGTGGGTCGGCTAACATTTAGTCTTAGTATTAAACGAAATAGAAAATAAAAGATAGCAACTGTTTGACGTCACATTGACAGTACTTTGTAGAAAGTGATGTCATATATAGTATTTCAATTTATAACCATTTTTCCGAATTTCTTTTCTTTTTTTTTTAAGTGAAATGTTGTAAATTATATTAGATGTTTTAACTTGAAATACATTTAAATAATGATACGACGATTTTTGAAACATTACGGTCAATAAAGTGACCGTCGAAGTCGACGGGTTCCAGCTAGTTATTATTATTTCATTATTATTATTATTATTATTATTATTTTATTTTATTTTATTTTGTAGCACTTTTCACATTGTACATCGCCATAAATCCCTCTATCGGCAATTTTTGGAAATTTTTCTTTTATTTCTTTTTATTGTTCGAACACCTTTTTTATGGAATCGTACTTCCTATGTCAACATTAGTCGTTATACCAAGTTTGGTGTCTTTTCGGTTGTTAGTTCGAACTACAGGTGGCTCTGAATAGTGTCAATTAAAAAAAAAAAAAAATCAACCTATATTACATTTTCCTGATACTGCCCATTGTCGCAAAGAAGGTTCGGAAATGTTATTCTAATTATTTTTGTTTTTATTTTCTTTGTATGGCCGTTGATATTTTCTCTAGCAGTTCATTGCGTGCTTTTTAAAAAAAGAATTCATTTTTCAATAAACATTTCTGTGGAGAGAGAAACTACAACTCGAAGACCTGTAGCGGACCCTCTCAGGCTTTCAAACGTTTGTATCATGAGTTCAGAAACAATCGGCGAACACTCTGTGAAATGTTTATTGAAATGAATAAAAACTTTCAAATGATAGTTTAAGTATGCTATTTTCCTGCTAAAGCTGAAAACAGCATTTTTTATTATTTCATTCAAAAACGCAGTTTTTCTTGTCAATAATGACATCTTATAATCTAATGATTAATAAAATGATACTATTAAAAAATTAAAGAACACGCTTTTATAGAAATGTGAACTAATAAATAACATAATGAAGAAATGAGAAATAAATAATTTAGTATTAAACAAAAACCATTTTTAAAAAATCTCCCTGACTGGGCTCGAACGTTAGACCTTTAGATTTGTAGCCCGGAGCTTTACCTCACAGCCACAGCGTTCACGCAGGGAATGTCTTTTTTTACAATATAGATTTTTTGTTTGCTCCCAGAGCGGTTACAAACATACATACAGGTGAAGCTAATAAAAGCGTGTTAAAAAGGGAGCTATTAAAACAGCGGAACTAGATGTATTTAATTAAAACTATTGTATCTATTGTTATAAAAGTTGTAAATAGTTAGACGAAAATAGTATTTGTACGCAGCAAGATATCATTTACATTAATTTGCTATAATTTTTATACAATTTATATGAAAGTTATATGAATATGATTAAAAATTACATGAAAATTATATAAGCAGATAAACAAAAATTTTTCTGAACATTTATATTTCGAATTCAGCAGGAGATTCTAATTGTCTGCCTGGCAGCATCTCATTATTTATCTATAATTTACATTATAAACGGTTGTATAAAAAAATCTTTATTTGGTTTCTTTAAACAGAAATTAATAATTACAATTTTATAAGTGAGAATATTATACATATTTTTTTCTTTTTTTTACATTTTTTAAAGATTACTTACATATTTTATTTTTTATAGAAGTGTCATTTTTTTAATACAAAATAATAACATCAAAATCTATTTGTTATTCCTTAACATCATTTTGATTTTGTAAAATATTTGGGTATAAAAAATTAACAGCATGCCAATTAGCATGACTACAAGCAAAATTTGAAAAATGAAAACGAAACAAAAAAGTAGTTTTAAAAACATAGAACATAATATTAAAAAAAAAAAAAAAAAAAAATCTCTTATTTTTTTTCTTTTTTTTTTTTTCATTTATAGCAAAATTGTTACATCAGGAAGCCAAATTAATTTAATATGACGCATAGTATTCTTTTTTCTTTATTTTTCATTCGAGAAAAAAAAAAAAATAGATTTTGGTGTTTTTATATCTCCTATAAGGAAATGAATTTTTTCATCTTTGGTGTGATTTATTAAATATTAATTCCAGAATTTCTTTTTATTTGCATCTAAACGTAATACAAGAGTAAATTTCTCGCAATTTTTTAAGGTTATTTCTATGTTTAGAGATTTTAACTAATCATTAGTGATATTATTAATCAATATTATATTGATTTTGTGTATGTCATGAATCAGTAAATGATGTAAAAGCTTATATGAGAATAAAAATTAGTCGATCATACATAAAAGATTGATCAGCAGTTCATTACTCATTATTTAATTGGAAAGAAAATTAATCATGATATATTATAATATAATCATAGATATAAATAAAAAAGAATAATGTCATATTGAAAGGTGATAAATTAATTTTGACTATTTTAATACTCTTCCTTTATTCCATTTACATAAGAATAAAGTATAGAATTCATAATTTTTTTTTTTTACTAATTTACGCGTTTTGAGATGTCCTGAACACGATTTGGACGTTTTTTGAAAATGTCTGTCTGTGTGTGTATTAATAATTGTTTATGAGCGTTGTATCTCTCGAAGAAATGCATGGTATTCAACGAAACCTTATACCTTGTATATATCGTCCAATTAGGGACGCGTTCTGCTGTCATTCTCCCCGTTCACGGGAAGGTTTATATGTCAGCTTCTATAGTGCATAAACGCATCAAACTTGACGTATAAAATGGTTGTAACAAAAAACAAAGCTCATTCAATTTGACTGTATTTCATCCGACAAGAGGGGAATTATAGACTCATTTAAGGTTTTAGGATGTTTTCGACCAATTAGTATATTTTAATGATGGAAGCAATATTTTTGAGATGGTGAGAGTATACTAGTTTCATTTTGAAAATAACATCATTTTCTCTGTAAAATTCACTCGATTTACTTTTTAAGAGGATTGTAAAAAGATAAACATGTAGGAAAAATCCCTAAACAATTATTACATTTTTTTTCTTATTAAAGATATTATTGCCGAAACGTCAGTGGAGGCCCTCTGTTGAGACTCAAAACGGTTTTGGACTGTGTCTGTGTATCTGTCTGTCGCGCGATAGCGGCCGTAATAATAGCGCTATTGACTTGAAATTTGGTACACATGTTCATGAGCTCCACGAAATCAGCTATATAGTTTTTGGTATGTATTCCATTTGTAGTTCGTATACAGGTACACGCCAAAATTTTTCTTATCATTACGGCCTAAGGGAGGAATTTGTATGTATTGCGATAGCGGCCACAAAAATCACGCTATTAACTTGAAATTTGGTACACATATTCTTGAGCTCAACGGAATTAGCTGTAAAGTTTTAGGTGTGTATTCCATCTGTAGTTCGTGTACAGGGACACGCCAAAATTTTTCTATCATTACGGCCTATGGGAAGAATCTGTATGTACCGCGATAGCCACCGCAAAAATCAAGCTATTGACTTTCAATTTTTGCCTAAACCTCAGTGGAGGCCCTCTGTTGAGAGTCAAAAGGATTTTGTGTTCCGTTTGTCCGTCTGTCTGTCTGTCTGTCGTGCGATAGCGGCCGCAAATATCACGTTATTGACTTGAAATTTGGTACACATGTTCATGATCCCCACGAAATTAGCTGTATAGTTTTGGGTGTGCTTTCCATTTGTATTTCGTGTACAGGGACACGCCAAAGTTTTTTTTATCATTACGCCTATGGGAAGAATTTGTATGTACCGCAATAGCGGCCGCAAAAATTCTCTGATTGATTTCCAAATTGACACATATATTCAGGCTCGATATAGAAATAGCTATTTATATTTTTAGGTCTATAATTTTTATGGATTGTATACAGGGACACGCCAAAATACTTCACATTACGGCGTATGAGGTGAATTGCGTTTAAACGCATTTTAACATCTTTACTTTGCAATCAAGAAAATTAATCTAGCGTACGTAAGTAAGATGTTTAAACTTATGTTGTTCGAAGAAAATATGTGCTCTTAAGCTTTCTAATTAATGTACAGGACCTTACAAAAGTGTTCTGACAATGTCACGTAGTCATCCAAACGATGTTAAATTTGGAACAATTATTAATTTTAAACGCAAAGTAAGCTGAATAGTTTTTACTGGCGTATACAATGTTTATGGTTTGTTTACAGAGACACGCAAAAGAATTTCGTAGCATTACAGCCTATGGACAAACTTTTATTTAAGCGAACACTTTAATGCGTTTATGCTGAATTGAACTTAATAAAATTAACATACATTATAAAGATGCTGAAAATTATGTTTACTCTTAAAAAAGGTTATGTATAGACTAAATAATTTATGGGACCACACAAAATAATTCCGAGTATGTACTGTAATCATCCAAATGATGTCAAATTAGTTGAAAAATTAACGAGTTACAATTAATTAGGTTTATTCTTATCATTGTCGTTTATAATGACTGTGGCTACTTTCCCGGGATACATAAAAGAATTTCATACTATTACTGTCTGTAGTCGGAATTTCTTAAAACTTTATTTTAACATGGTTACACCCCATCAAATATAATGAAATTTTATTAGAATTTTAAAAGCATGTTTTCCTGTTGAAAATTGTGGGCATAGAATTGGAAATTAGTTTAAAGATTACGCAAAATATTTCCGATATGGTATGTAATTTTTTTTTGTATGAAATTTGGTATTTATGAATTTCAGGGAAATAGTACAAGACCGTCGTTTATTATGAATACATATTGTTACGTACTTGGGGGTTCGTAAGTTGTCCGAGAATGAAAGGTGAAGCTTGCAAAAATTCAGTGATTTATTCACAAAAAGTTCCAGAAAAATACAGGTCTATAAACCAAGTATCAGCTTCAATTCAACCAGTAAACACAGCTTAAAAACCAGCCGTTAAGAGCAAAACAACAGTACAAACTGTTTAGCAATGACACATAAAAGAAGTCTCAACTAAAGAGGCTCAAAGCAAAGCAAGCATTTGACGAAACTGTTACAGATCTGTGACTGACCGCCTTGGCGAAAAAATGCTCCTTTTATACTTTTCTATCGAACACAGACTGTTCTGGAAAATTCTCGTATCTCATAATGAGATTAGAGCTTCCATATTTGGTATATCCCTAATAAGGATTTTCTCGCCAAGGTCGCCAAGAAGGGAAACTTTCGCCAAATTTGGCGCCAAATCCTTTTCTTCCCTTATTGGAGCTTTTAGTGTTTTTAAGGGAAAATCAGGCTATTTTAACGCTAAAACGACTAGAAATGCACAAAGTTAGCATTTTTTTAACTTTACTAAACCTCTTTGAAAGAATTGATACAAAAATAAATGCAATTATTTACAATTCCGTAACACTTTGTAAGATATGCAAATAGAGACGCAGCGGGGGGTAGAGGGGGGCGGAAGCCCCCCTCAGGAATGTATCTGATTATGGTAACAAGTCGATCGAATCAATATATACGATTATATAATAAGGAATAAATAAAAATGACCTATTGAATAATGTCTGATGTAAATAGGACGTTGAGGCTCCTGATCTGCAGATCCACTAGTTAATTCTCATTTCATTTTTTTTTATTATTATTATTATTGGATGCTTTGAATACATCAGGATTCAAAATATGGAATCCAGATTGCACTTCGGTGGTAAAATGCCATTATTTAAATGCCATTAAAGTGTTAAACTTTTTCTATATAAAGGGACCCGAGGGTAAATCAGGATCCAAAGCGTTTAAATGGAGAAACCTAGTCACTATAAGACCCATTTTCTCATAAACTACCCAAAAAACACAGAATTGTCAGTAGCTGTACGGTTCAGCATCGGCAATTACGTCATGCCGATCTATTCGTTAAAAAGAACTAGGTCCGGAATCGTAACAGTGTCAGCAAGCCGACGACTGTTTTGTGATCGGAATACGCTTATGGGCCAAAACGCCTTACTTAATGTTTTAAACACATAGACTATCATTACGCTGATAAGATATATTTCGCCGATACTCATCCAGACTTAGGTCGATGCCATTTGGCGCCGTTGTGGTGGAAAGGTCAAAAACTTTATGGAACTGATACTGAAAGCGGTATGTGTGGCACTGTTCGGCATGCCGTACGCCTTCCGTAACAAGCCCAACTCTCGTGTGTTTGTTGTGTAGCATTCCTTTCGTAAACAAATTTTAAAGTGTTATTAAACAAAAGGTAAAAATATGTATTAAATCAAGGAGCTTAAATGAAAAGTATTAAAAGTTATTAATTATCTAAATTTGGATCGAAAATTTCCCACTTCAGATTTTTATAGCATTGGTTACTGATATTAAATCATAATTTCGCTCATTCAGTAGTGGTACACAATTCTTAGAAAACCTTAAAAGAATTTCATTATTTTATGACTAATAGAAGCTGAGAAAATTCGTCCAATGCGTTAAAAACTATAATGTTACAGGAGAGGCGAAAAAATGCGCAAATGTGTCGTTTTATGTGAACTGAACGGGAAATTTCTACAAGACTGATAAGTGATAACCAGTAAGTTGCCTCCTACCCAAGACTTTGACCTCTCTCTCTCTCTCTCGCTCTTTTTTTTTTTTTCCTGGGTGTGAAAAGAAAATTGTTTAATTTACATGAATCGATTCAGAAAAGTTCTAATTTAAGAAAATTTAGAAAACATATACACAAAAAAAAGGGGGGGGGATTTTTCCCTTGGCCCCTTTAATTGACCAATTTTATGAGCTATAATGCTATAATTTTGCTTTGGTGATAGATAAAAATATCAATTACTGTTATTTGTTTTCTATAAAAATAATCTTATCTCACTTTTTTTAAATAAAGTTATGAAATAAAATTTCATTTATTATTCCATAACGATATTTTGAAATTTTGAAATATCCATATGTATATATATATATTCTTTAAATAAAAGTAGTGAGAGTAATGACAAAGCTGTAAGCCAGATCTGAATAAATGTAAATAAAGCAAAAATAGTTTATAAAAATAATAGTAAAGTATTATGCAATAATATAAATAAATAAATAATAAAACTATAGTAATACTTAAAAGCGAAGTTGATACATAAAAAAAAAAAAAAAAAAAAAAAAAAAAAAAAAAAACAAGATTTAATTTGTGTGACGTAAGGTATTTTCTTTTCTTTCTTTTTCATTAAAATAGAAGAGAGGAAAACTAGAATTTTTAACTAATTTAAAATGAAACATTTTATTATTTTCTCCTTTCATTTGATCTATTAAATATTAATTTGTAAATGTCTTTCTTTTTGCACTAAAATAATGTTTGGAAAACGCATTAAAATAATGTTGATATTCAAGAATGTTCATAGTACCCCAAATGATATTTTGAAACTAGTCGGAACTTTTTTTTTATGAAAATAAACCTACATAATGCATGCTTATGTATATAATTTCGCCTTTTGAAGCCATGTTAAGTATATTATTATTTTTTAATAGCTTACTAAGTTTGCAAAGTAAAATGTTAAAATACAATATTATTCAGTATTATAAATGTTACATACATTTATACAGACAAACAACAGACTTACATACTAACAATAATGTTTAACCAAACTAACAAACTATTGATTAAGAAATTGGGTAGCAAACGTCAAATTTGTAATTTAAGATTAACTAACTAAAAGCATGTAAAAACGTCAAAGATTTTCATGAATATTAAGCATCTCTACACTCGTTGAATGATAATGACGTGACTAATAATTATAAAACACACAAAACGCAGAACTGGCGATTATAAGTAATAAGTACAAAACTTTAAATAAACACCATAAAATGCAAGAACTCGCAACAATTGTTTCGGATGTGTTGCCACTTTATTTGCAGCACTCGTACCTACTTTGTTCACCTGACGAAGGGTCATATTTACTTTCGACCCGAAACAATCATTGCGAGTTCTTGCAATTTGCGGCGGTTATTCAAAGTTATTTACATATTCCTAATTAATAATGTCACATTCACAAATGATAAAATATTTATGTATACCTATCTATTCTCTTCATCTTTATATATATATATATATATATATATATCAGTTTCTTTATACCACAGTATATGCAGTAGCAGCATGCAGTTATAATCATAAATAGTATTTAAAACGTATTCCGGCATATTTCTATTCTCCATTCTTGAGATAATATCTATACGAACCGACAAATTAACTAACTGACTACCCTACAGACGGACACCCTTATTTAGCTTCTATATACCTCAAAACATGGGAAAACTTCGGAAAAAAAATCGAAAACATTCAAGGAAACATACCAAAGTTACTGTATTCAAAGAATGCTAGAGAGTTATATAAAGGGTTACATACAAACGGAACGCTTGCAAATTCGATGACATAAATTTTGCAAGTTTTTTGCAAATACAGTCGGCAGCAAAATTATCCGAACACTAGCAAAAATTTGTATGTAAAAAAGTACACTTAATACAGTTTTGTTAAATAAATCCTTGTCGAATCCTGTACTTAGTCAGTCTAAGAACAGGATTCGGCAAGAATTTATTTAACAAAGCAGTGTCAAGTGCGTTTTTTCTGCATAGGAAATTTTGCCAGTGCTCGGATACTTTTGCTGCCAACTGTAGTCATACATTTGGAACGCTTGCAAACGGCTTTGCAACAGGAAGTGTTTCATTTGTATGTACCCCAAAAACGTCATGTTCATAAATCTTGAAAAATATGTCTATTAATAATTTTCATCTTTTTCATATTAATTCATCTATACTAAAATTTATATCTTAAAAACAGATTTCTATCATTCATTAAGTTGGATCACTTTAATGACTAATTTTAATTATTATTCAAACAAACAATTCATTACTTTCCTGAAGCAATTTTTCATTTTGAAAACAACGCGCTATCCTCAGGAGAATTCTCTCTCTTCATTATAAAAAACGAAAAAGTGAGATTGCAAAGAGATCAACAGTAACATTTTCTAAATGTATTCAAAAATGTATTTATTTCAACCTCACACTTTACTTAGCTTTCTTTAAAATATGCAAATTAAATCTTTTACTGAACGCCAAACTTAACAATAAAATTACATAAAATCCTATTTCCTTTCAAACAGAACAGTTTGATAATTGCTACAGATGTTTCAGGGATAAACTAATGAAGACAGCTCATTTAGTTTAATAGAACAGCCTAAGCCTAATAAATTAAAAATTGTCGCAATTACTTGAAGTTTCATTAAACACGACGTGTCATGAAAAAAATTACCTTGACGGAAAAAAAAAAGACAAAATAAAGTATTCAGGAACGGGTAACTTAATTACATACTAGAATGAAGTTAATTGGATTATGAAAATTAAGTTTTACAAAGTTGAAAAATTACCAGTCAAGATTTAAAAAACAAGGAGGGAAGAAAGTAAGTGAAGAATCTGTATGAACGCGTTTTGTTTTTACAGATTTTTATTTTGTTTTTCCTCTTTTTAAGACATAATTTTCCACTTGAAAATTAAAATAAATAGTACATCTAATATGCTTGTGAGTAAACTTGTCAGCTTTGAAATTAAGAGCGTGATTATTCTAAATTTAAACCATATGCTTAATTTACACTTTTAAAACAACATTCGTTTAAAAATTTCTTGCATTAAAAAAAAAAAAAAAAACTGTAAAGTAAAAATGGGCTCTTCAACGCTACTTAAATTTTTGTAAACATAAATATGGGCCGAATATGTGTAGGAAATTTAAAGTGTGTAATAAATAAAAGATTTTAGCTGAGAGAAAATATTAAAACAGATTTTTAAGCAAGCTTCTTTTAAATTTATTAGCATCTCTCTTATATACTTTCTGTGAAATTTTATTTTATATTTTTGTTTTGTTTTGTTTTGTTTTATTATAAAAAGAATTAAGAACAGTATTCTTAATTCATCGCATTTGTACATTTGTTAATGAGAGCAAAACTCTATGTGTTGAATAAATATATATTTTTAAATTAATATGAAAAAAAAAGTTGCGTTAGAAGAATATTATTTAATTATTCTCGCTTCAAGCATTGAAAAGAACAACAAAAAAGGAAATTGCGTTTAGACATAATATTTTACAAGCCGACTTTCAAAATATTATTTTAGAAATAATGAGTTATCGCCATTTTAATTTTCGTCTTTCAAAAATGACAAATGTTGCTAAATATCGAACAAGGATAGGAATTAAAAAATATGTATAATAACATGTTCGACTCGTTAAATGAGGTAATTTTAAATTTATCTTGCATATTAAGGAAGTTTATTTTATTTTACAATAAAGTTTTCAGGGTTTTTTTTTTTTTTTTTTTTTTTTTTTTTTTTTTACATAGTAATTAAATAGAACTCAAATGTTCATTTTTCTACCAAGTCAAAATTATTTGATTTACAATTGCTTATTCTAAATATGAGATTTCTAGAATTTATAATAATTAATCAACTTTAGCGAGAGAACATCGTCAAAAGGCATTAAGAGCAAAAGACCACAAGAAAAATAAGATAAAGTTTATATACAGGGTGTTTAAAATAAATCCCCAACTTTAAAATGACATAACTGAGAAACAATGCACTGAGAAAAAAATCTGTAAATGGCATCTAGAATCTAGATTGTAGCTCTAGTAAAAATAGTTCCATGCCATCCTTATAAATTCTAGTCTCTTTTGAAAGGAGTTCTGGAAACCCCTATTCTAGAGCGTTTGCCTGTATTATCGGTGTCAAATTTATTTAAAAATCTCTGCAAGCTAATGCAAACTCAAGAGGCTAGTTTTAACAACTATAATCTTAGTTTATGGCCTAATTCTAGAATATCAAGCGAGAATTTCTAGTGATATAAGGATTCAGAATATTCAGAATATTCGGAATATTGTTACTCCATCTAGAAATGCATAGACTAAGAATTGTCGATCATTTCGTCTATGTATTCAGCCTGTTGACGTGCCTTATACGCATAGCCCGAAAATCTGCATTTCTTGTTTAGGGATTTAGAAAATGACCACTTATTCGCTCTAGATGAAGGCGGTATATATATATATATATATATATATATATATATATATATATATTTCCTCAATGTGAGAGTCAGAAAGTTGAGTCAAGTGGTATGTTAGACAGACAGTTGGAAAGTTTTCTATATGAATAAATTACGAATTGTTTTCTGGTCTGGACCTTTCTTAACATTAATTTTCGTTGACAGCTTTGCCTTGTCATCGATGCATTTTGACCTAATCAGTGGTATTCCAGTACAATAAAAACACGTTGTTTCATTGAATACGACGTGATGTTCTTCAATTTCCAATAATAATTAATTCTATACAACTCCCTTACACGTGTCAGCAATGAAACAGACTGACGAATGAACTTTATGTGCTTTTCAGTACCATTTAAAGCTTCGTGTGCTTATGGGGCCACTTATCAGTCAATCTTGAATTATTTTTGCAAATTGGTACATAACAAATTCCAAATCTGTCAATCCAACGTATTACTTGTTTTGTTTTGTTTTTTCTCACTGTTTCGCCGTTATTTCCTTTAAAAGAGGGGGCGTTTTTCCTGGAACACCCTGTATCCCACATACATTATGAAATATTTAATCAATAATTCTGTTATAGAGTCTTCATCGATTGAAATAATACAAATGTATGTAAATAAACATGTACATTTAAAGAAGCTCATTATGCTATACAGGTTAACCCTATCATGTTTCCTACTAAAAAGGGTATAAATAGAATTATTGGTTTCAGTACAGAAAATTTCTGTAAAGCACGTTTTCATATATATTTTAACCGCATATCAAAATAATAAATGTACTTGATTTAAATTTAAATACCTTATATTTATCCTTTCTTTAAACGAATATACTTCGGCATGCTTATCGCAGCGTTAAATCTTCAGCGTTAAATGAAATATAAAATATAGGGTAAAAATATAAGGTATTTAAATTTAAATCATAAAAAATAATCCTTTAGTATTTTACCTATTAATTAATGTACATTTTTTAGATGTAAAAATTGGCAGTTTTGTATAGAATACGGTGTAATTACCATCAAAGGATTGCATAAAGATGTTAAAAAATATTATGGGATATAATTGTAAATTTCTTGAAGTTATTTTGTCATCCTATAGACTTTTAACACTCTTTAAACTTCATTAGGACTCTCCCCCCCATAATATAGAAAAGTACGCAGTGCCATGGTGATAAGACATACCAGAAAGGAATTTTTAATATACAGAACTTCAAAACTCCTGGTGATGAAGAAATCCTATGTTATATTTTTCGATCTAAAACCTTTTATTTGTGTATTTAAATGAGACATAATTTAATTCCTCTCTTTTAATAATCATAAAATATCACTTTTACATTCCCACAAAATTTTCGGTCCTTACGTATTTTAACTGTTTTCACATTAAAAGTGTATTTTCATTTTGTATTTAGTTAACTTTATATCGAATACATTCAAGTGTTACATGAGTAAAACTTACATTTTATCCATAAATTCTATTAAACCAAATACTATATCTTACTTTCAAAAAAATCTGTTTTGTATAAACTGCAAGTTGTCTTTCAGAAAGCTGCAAAATAGTTGTATTGTACTTAATCTAACTTTATGTTTACTGAAATCAATATTAGTTTCACATAGAAAGCCTAAATCACTACCTCTCAATGTATCTATAAAATATAGCGCCTTAGAAATTGCACATTAAAGTTAGCTTTAAATTTTGAATAAGAAATTTAGAATCTAATGATCACGGTTGTTTTTCTGCAATTATGTCATTTTTCTCTACTATTAAAAGCTTTTTTTGTAAATATTAAATAATTAAATAGCAGCGTTACAAAGTTTTATACTAACAAGAACAAGTATATATTTTACCCAAACCTATTTACGAAATTTTTAAGCAAGTAGTAAATTAGACTTTTCTTAATATGATTGACGAATCTACTAAATCGTTTGTTAACAGTGTCAGCCTTAGTTATGTCTCCCAGACCGTCGCCAATTGCCCGTAGTGTAATAAAAAGGTGAAGAAAAAAACCCACCCAACCTCAACCTCTAGCAGAATAAGATTATGTCATCAAGGAAATGAAAAGGTATCATGCCCTTCATTATTCTCCATGGTTATTTTAGAGCAACATAGGGACTATTACACTGCATTATCCTCCTGTTTGCATTAGTGGTGACAATCCAAATATATATTTATTCATTTACAGAAAGGTTATCCTTTAACCACGTTTCTTCCGACCATGACGGCCTATGCACATGTGCTGACTCAACGAGCCCAGAGTTAAAATAGGGGTGATAATTCTTGTGGTTGAGAAAAAATAAGTTCCTCTTCTCAAGCCTATAGAAACGTTCTCATTGCTAGGCGCAATGAACATGGTTGTAGACTAACCTTCTTATATATATGTAATTTGAATTATTACCACTAATGCAAACGGCCAGGATAATAGTTTCTATGTTGAAATTTCGTTGTTGAAAGTATAATAAAAGGCAAAATGCGTACCTCTTTATATCCTGGTGACACCACCTGACGCTGTTAGCGATTGAATAAGGTTTACGCCGTTCATTTGGCGAACAGTCTGAGAGTCACAACTAAGAGTGATCCTGACCCTGCTAACAAATAATTTAGAAAGTTTTACCACCATAGTCATATTAAAGAAGGTCTCTAGTTTATTATTTACCCCAAAATTTCGTATTGGGTAAAATCTGCTTGTAACACTTTCTGGCTGACAACTAGAAATAACATTTTTGATCATCATAAAAAATTCCTCTACTAAAAATAAAAAAAAAAATTGCATTGAAACTAATAGTATTTTGCGTGTAATTGCATTTAAACAAATATTTTTATGCTTTTACCAAGACACGTAAGAGTACGGTGACCAGATTTTTTTCTTTTTAATTAAATTTGAGGACAAATAGGGAGGTGAATTTCAAGGACAAAATAAATAAATCACCTTAATTTGTCAAATTTTAGTAATTTTTATGTGTGAAGTATTTAAAAAAACTTATCTCAGTTTATTTATTATACATGTAATAAATTATTATAATAAACATTGCTAACTCTACATTCGGCGTCTTTAAATGTATTTTTTGGGGGATGAAGGTAGTTTTCAGTATAGTTCAAGGACGGCTAGTTGCCTTACCAAGAATGTCTTTCATTAAGCAATTTGTACCGAAATCAAATTAGCTAATTTTCTTATAACAAATATCTTGTGTCTGTGTGCACGTATGTGTGTGTGAACCAATGTTCTAGATTTCTAATTTATAAATTCAACTAAAACAGTAATGTTCTTAAATTACATCCTTACTGACCAACAGAATGCATTGCTGGGTAAGGTTTGCGAGGACATGGACCAATACTGACCGTTACACACTTTTTTTAATAACGCGAATTTCAGATAGTATTCAAACCCAAAAACACATCCATGTTAATCAGCGAGCGATATACAGAGAGGCATTTTCCTTCATAATATTAAAATCAACATTCATAAGTTCCTCAATGTAAATGTTTTCTTCAGACTAACATTTCTTCTAATCAATAAACCGAGATTACATATTATATACCATTTTCCTGTGAATGTTAAACATTCCTTGAACATTCGGTTCATAAATTTTTGAGTTAAAATTCAATACAATACACGCTTTATTCCGAAATTTTTAATTTCTTTCTAAATTGCAATTTGAACAGCAACATCAAATTAAATGATTGAAGACAAAAATTAGAAATGATATCATTAATTTGATGAAAGTAATTTTTCTTGGTATAAGCTTCAAATAATTAAAAGATGCAAAAGTAAAGATATGCAATCATGAAATAACGTTCTGTATAATCTAATTAAAAATTATCTGCATTTTAACTTAGCATCAATCAATTATTTAACTTTGTAACAATAAACATTTAAAAAAGCTACATTAGACAAATATTTAAAAAAGGAAAATTATTGCACAACTGCTGTTGACAGTTTTGAAATGTCAATAAAAAAAATGTTTGAAATAACAATACAGTCTAAAATCACAAATTTAACTCAATAAATATTTTAAAATAAAAGAAGTCGCTAAAAAATAGGAGAGAATAAGTACATAGAATATGTACTTAGACTTTCATGTATGAAAATCACTTTGAGCAGCAATGCAAAAGGACTAGTATAAATAATTTCACTTTGTTCAAATATTTTATCGACATCATAATAAGCTAAAAGAAAACAAACTCTTCATAAAATTGCATCGACGCTGCCAATCTTCTTTAATAGCAGTTTTTGAAAGCAATGAAATCACAAACAAATATTTATTTTTAAGCATTAAATATGAAAATATGACTTTCCAGAAAAATCTAAACATCCAACTGTTCATTACAGCTACATATATTCTAGCATTTAATGCCGTGTACTACTTGAGCTAATTTCAATGTCTGTATTATCTGCTCGTTCCCAAACAAAACGGGAAAAAAGTTTTTCATTATCATGAAATGTTTCATTTTGACACGGTAAACAACAAACAAAGGCATTTTGAAATTAATTTTGATTAAAATCTAGAGCCAAAGAAAGATGATTATTTTTCCAGCAACTTTCTGATTTTCAATAGCGAGCGGGTTTTGTTTTAATATGATGCTCATTTAAAGGCTTTTAATAAATCCTGAAGACTTCCGAAATTAAAAGAATTTTTCTGTGTATGCAATAAATTAATATTTACATTAATTATATTTTCCAGACACAATGAGAGAGAAATGAGAATCGTGTTTTGAATATTTTAAAAATAGTCTCGCTCTCTTGGATGTTTTTCGAAATACTCTCGAAACAAAAGAATGACGAGTTATTTTAAAAGAGAACCATTTTCATCCGAAAAGATTCGAAACGTATTTTGACATTTATTTCTTTGTGAACATTTTACTGGCAAAATATTAAACATGGATTCAACTTTACAAAATACAGTGAAAAAGTCTTTCATATATGCTAGTTGTAACGTTTGAAAATGCTGAAAAATTCAAACTGTTATTACTTTTTTTCTTACAGCATACTCACTTTTCTGGTTACAGAAGAATAAAAATTAAAACTTTCTCCATTAAATGATGGTTAGAAATAGTACACTAAGATAAATGATACATTTAAATGATAGCTAGGTAAGTAGTGGAATGTCTGAATAAACTTATTAAAATCTAATATTAAAAAATAATGACCAAATAAGCTGTTTTTAATTTTACAAAGTTACATGCTAGCCTGTCGGTATACTGACAGTTGCTGTTACGTCATCAACAAACGTCACCAAAATGACAAACATTAACGAGAAATCGGTCGCTTATAATGCTTTTAAAAACCTTTTTGTATATTTCTAATTCTATTTTATGAAATGAAAGCAAATATATTTTGATATTTTTAAAATGTTACTAATAATTGCGTATGAAAATCAGAGTATTTTAAAAAAGCTTCAAATTCATATCGTGATTAATTTGATAAACAAAGTTAATATCTTAATTTTATCTTGAAGTTCTGTAATACCAGGCAGAGCCTGACTAAAGGAAGGGCATACGGGGCAGTTGCCCCTTGCCCCCTAAATCGAATAGAAGGTTTATTTTATGTTTCCTTCTTTAATGAACTTTTTTTAAAGAAAATATCTCTATAGTGTAAAATCCGGCTTAAATGATCCATCGTAATTTCGAAAATTTAGCTGAATTCCGCCCTAATTTCAGCAAGGATATGAATTTTTCGCCGCTAGATGACAAAGTTTACAATCTGAAATAAAATGGATCTATAATGAGGTGAAAATTTTAAATATCTCCATAAAGTTCGGTTCTTCCTTACTGAATTAGTGAAGCAGAGGGGGGGGGGGGGGCAAAGAAGTGTTTGCCCCGGGCTCCAATTAAGCTAAGTCTGGCCCTGATACCAGGGGGCAACATGAAAGTAGTACTGGTACTTTCACACGGAAACTGATCCTGGTGAAGAGTTGTACTTAATTATTTCAACGCAAAACAATCACTGCATATATTTTTTACAATTTATGCTATTTCTTTACTTTCTTCACCTTCCATCCCCAGATTTCCAGTGCAATTACGACAATTTCTTAAAAATCTGCCTTGCATGATTTGTTTAAATTAATTACAGAATGTTAAACGTTTCAAATTTTGTAGAATATAATATTTAAAAAAATACGAACAAGTTGGCAACTTGTGCTTATAAATGTCATAAAATTAAAATGTTTGCATAAAAGCAATAAAAATGTTTAGAAAAAATTTGCACTTGTATATATATTAACCTAATATTTAACATTTTGGACAACTAGATCATAACCTAAGTGGTCTGTTCGGAGAATTTTTTTGACTGGTGTAAATCCTAATGTTGACTACGATAAAATTGACTGTAGTATAAAAACTAGAGTGTAAAGCCAAAACACACAGGACACTTTGGATTTTAGACGTTTCAAAGATTTTCTAGACAAATTTCTTCACGGACTGTTTTCAACTTTGGGCTTGAAAAATATATACTTAAACTCAAACTTTTCAATATATTTTCATGACTTGTTGAGGGTATAAGTTTAAAAAAGAAAAAAAAACGAAATTCAATTGTCTATATCCTGAAGATCTAAAAATGATTTTTAGCTTTCCGAAAATAATTTTTCTTAAATTTCACAATATTTAATTAGCTTTTTACAATATCTCAAGAATTTTTGTAGAAATAGCTTCTACATTAAAACAGCTTCTACATTAGTGATATTAACATTTTATTGAAAGATTCTAAAATTTTTATTGAATATTAACCTTTTACTACCAGTTTTTTTTTTCCTTAATATTAAAATTTTATTGAAAAATTCTATTCTAAAGTTTTGATTGAATATTAACCTTTTCAATACTAGTTTTTTCCTTTCGAAAATTAAAGTAAATTAGGACTTTAGTAGGTAAAATTAAATCGAAATAGCAATTGTCTACCAAAATAAAAACAAAAATTAACTGTAGAAGTGATTGTGGAAGGGGGACATACATTTTCCACTGGTCTTTCTGGAGGGCACACATGTGTCCCAGTGGAGTTGAGGTGACGATATAAAATACAGTGAAAAGTTCATTTCCCTAGTTCTAAATTAATTTTACAATACTTCTGAAAAAAAACTTAAAATTGCGCTAATACAGCAATGTAATCTCAGAAAATCAGTGGAACATGCACTCCAATACATTTCACGCTTATTTATACCATTGGGTGAATTAAAAATATCTTCGGGACATACATGTCCCAGTGGGGTTGAAAGGCTTAAAAAAATTTGGATGTTTACGATATAACGTTTATTTAAAAACTAAAAAAAAAAAAAAAAGTTACAAGGGCTGCTAGAGACAGGTTTCCCACGCGACAAGGAACGGCGGTAAAGAAGTCATATTTCATTTTATTACTGGGTGCAGTAAGTACACTATGATGAAGTATAGTAGGCTTAAACTCATCCCGATAAGTGCCACCAATGCAGGGCAGAGATTGGTTAAGATAGTGCCGGGCATAGCCCTTCGCGACAAGGGGCACTTAGTCAGGATGCTGTTGAATTGCAGGCAAAGATTTACTGAAATTGCTTATGGTAAAATTGTGATATGTGCATTGAGCCTGTAGTATTTGAAAAACAGCAGAAGAGTAGAAAAAAAATTGTAAAGAAACATAAGCAGTATTTAATTGACTTAGTCTGTTACGTTTGAAATTTCCGTAAGAAGAGAAAATTTTTTTTTTAGCTTTTGAATTAAAGAGGGTCTAGTAATTATGTTCTCTAACCAGTTGGGAGGTTTAGTAGGGGGGTTTCTTAAGTGATAGGAAGAGGTAAACGGACAACTATAATAATAATGCGAAGCAGTCCCTTCCTGACCACAAGAACACAGGGGTGAGCATCGGCGGTGAAACTTGTTAAAATAAGAGGGGAAAGGGCCATGGCCCGTGAGGAAAGCTGTAATTTGAGGGGAGAGAGACCAAGAATTTAAAGAAACCGTTGGAACCAGATTAAAGGTTTGTCTCCCTTTTTCAGAATAGTCCCAAAAATTTTGCCAGTTTTGTTTGAGAGATGTTTTTAGAGTTTGTTTTATATATGATGGTCGGCTGGAAGAGAGCATTGAATATTGGGACTTTCTGTTTCCTTTTTGGCCAGTTGATCTGCCATTTCATTGCCAACGACGCCCCTGTGGGCAGAAACGTGTGCAGGGTTAAATTAATTTTTAAAAGAAAAATTTTGTATTTTATTTCTAGAATTAAGGGATGTCTACTCCTGTAGCAGGCAATGGCCTGGAGACCCGAGAGACTGTCACTTAAATATTGATTTTAGGAAACTTATGAATATTTTCTTCCGTACAGATAACCGCCTTCAAAATGGCGAAGAGTTCCGCCTGGAAGACGGAGTTGTAGTTCTCGAGTCTGCAGGACCACTGGAAAATGGCATCATTGTTGTTCAGCACGCAAAATGCGGCTGCGACACCTTTTTTGGTCTTTGAGCCGTCAGTGAAAATCGCCACAGGAGCAGATAGAGAGAAGCTATTAATTAATAATGCTTGCAATTTATAATTGAAGCCGCAACATCCTGGGCAGGGTGGATCTTCCAGCTGAAATAAAGTGGTTGAATAGTTATGTTGAGGAAAAGGGAAGATGCTATATCAGAATTTTGAAGCTGAAGTAAAGCTTAAATTTTTTATAATTATAAAGAAGTTGCAAATGGGCATGGGGGATTCCTGTGATAACAGTCAAGGCGTCAGTTGAAATGGTTCTGTAACTCTTAGATATTTGTAAAAGAAAAGGTCTTTGAACGGAATTTAATTTTGTTTTCCTTTCCTCAGTCAGGTGGCCTCCCCAGATGGGGTTATTTTTTTGTCGATTATGGTATTGTACCAAATTTTGAGAAAGGTGGTGGAGATTCCCAACCTCCTTCCCACCATTTTTGCTGCATTATGATAATGCACCATTGTGTTGATCTTGAGTTCTTTTATATGAGCAGTCCAGGTAAGGCCCCTGTCCAGTGTAACACCCAAGAGGTCTAGCTGTTCCACATGTTTCACACTGACTCCATTGAACCGCATCACAGGGAATCTACTAAGGAAGATTGGAAAATTAGATGTCAGTGCCTTGGTTTTTGAATTTGATAAGGAGAGGTCTAGGTCTAACAAAATTTGATTAAAAAGCGGGAGAGCTCCTCTGGCCTGCTCCTCCAGGTCTTTCTTCATTAGACCCGAGAGAATCACCGAAAAGTCATCAGCAAAGGCACATGTTTCAAAGCCCTCAGAGTTCATTCTGGTTAAAATTTTACTGGCGATAATATTCCAATTAATAGGGCCCAGACAGGAACCCTGAGGACAACCTGAGGTTTGAGGCAGCTCTGTGGAGCCAGTGCCCCAGTTGACAATAATTTTCCGTTTAGAAAGTTAAGAGCTGATAACTCCTGCCAGATTTCCCGGGCAGTTGAGTTCTTGTAGTGCTGTGAAAATGTGAGGCCATTCCAAATTATTAAAGGCTCCTTTGATATCTAGAGAGACCAAGGTGGTGTAGTTTCTTAACTGTTTGTTAAGGGCGCAGGAGCTCATAATATGTTACAATGCTCTTTCACATGATCTGCCCTCTCAGAAGCCGTACTGATTTGGGTGAAGAAGGTTTTTTGATTCTAGATGGTAGTTAAGTCTTGTGACAATTAATTTTTCTAATAGTTTATCAAGAGTGGGTAATATCCAGATCGGTCTGTACGATGAAGTTTAAGAGGGGAGCTTCCTTTGCTTTAGAAAATACAGTACCTCCCCCCTTCGTAAGGTCTCCGGAAAATATTCCAATTTTAAACATAGGTTGGTCCAATTATGGATAATATTTGGTATGGTTTGAAAAGTGTGTCTGAGGATTTTAAAATCTATATTGTCCGGACCGGGAGCTTTATTGATGCTAAAGCTGAACAGAATGGCCTTGACTTCTGTCTCCGTGAATGGTTTATCCGAAGGAGACGAGAAGGACGGGAAAAATTTAATGAGAATAAATGTGGTTGGAGAAAGAGTTTCCGTGAGAAATTCGAGATTGTTGCGTTTTGAGGAAAGAGCCTAAAGTTGTTCAAGTTGTAGCTCCGAGGGTGTGAAGAACATGTTGCTATAGAATTTTTAGGCTGTGCCAAAGATGTTGGTTTGCGTTGTACAGAATTTTCTACATGCAGTGTTTTTGACCGTGTTTATTTGTTTTTTGTAAGTGGCTGATAAATGCTAGATTTTAAGTTTTTATTGGGGAAGTAGGTCTGTATCTATATATTTTTGTTTTCGCCTTAGAGCAGTGAGTTTGTTCCGCATGGATCTTAAATGGAGAGTCCAGAAGTTATAGGCAAACTGCTGACCCGATTTTTTCAGTCTGAATGTCGAGGAGGCTGCTGATTGAATGGTGCTAATTAGGTTTAGGATAAAAGTTTCCAATTGTTCTGAATTTGTGATGAACTTTGTATTTTTTTCCAAATGAGAAGAGAAGGCAGAGAGAATTTTACTGAATTTTTTAAAGTTTCCATGGTTGGTTGCATACCTTTTGGAGAGGGTAATAGCTGGGATTGTATTTAATGTGAAGATAATATAACTATTGTCGGAGATATTAAATGTATCGAAAACTGACCATTATTTTTGCATGGGTCTTGGGATTTGCCAAGGTAAAATCTGGCCAGCCTCTAGCATTATTTTTCTCAAAGGTGGGAGCGGAGTTCTCAAAATTTTCTAAACATATGTTATTAGAAGCTAGGAAATCTATGAGGCTGCGACCCCTATCATCCTCTTGTGGCGAACACCACAACAGAGAATTAGCATTAAGGTCACAGCCGCACAGAAAAAGCGATTTTTGACTAATAATGGGCTGCACTCCTCCAAAAAGTCGTCAAAATCTGCAGACTGGGCAGCATAAGCACTGCCAAACTTCAGCTCACCCTCATTAGCGGATAATGTGAGAAAGACACAATTCTCCCCTGTAAAAAGGTGTGTAAAGTTAAGGTTTCTTGTATTGAGAACTATGTGTGCTGAGTGTTGTTTGGAGCTGAACTTTGGCCAGAAAGAAGGGAATTCATACAGATCACCCCCCACTGTACAGTACGAGTCCTGCAGCAGCCCGAAATCTATGGAGGTTTCCTCCATGAATTCCCGAGCTGCTGAGTTTGCCGCTCTGCAATTGTTCAGGTTGATCTGCAGGAAACTAAGGTTACTGAAAGAGATTTTAGAATTTGTGCGGGGAGAGGATGCTGCGGGGGGGGGGGGGGAGGAACTCTTTCAGTTGCGTTAGATGTCATTTGAAAAGAAAAGTTTAAAAAGAAAAATTAAATAAAGTAGAATGAAATAAAATAAATGAAGTAGGATATAAAGAATGAAAATAAGATTAGTAATATTACCTACTGGCTCTGGAGGTAGTAATTAGATGGTACCGTGGGCTTGAGTAATCTCTGATTATCTTCATAGTAATAATTTTGTTGAGGGTGCGTAGTATATTGATGCACTGCACTTTGGGGTTAGACCAGGAAGGGATTGTATGGGTTGTATTGCCAAGGATATGGCAAGGGTTTTTCTTTATCCTTCTGGCTGTTAGCTTCGGTTTGATGTTGCTGTCTTGTACTGCTCGAGGTCTGCCGCTTGGGTCTTTCATTGTCTCTTAGTCTCTTAGTCCATTAGCTGTTAGTTGAAATTTCTTATCAAGATCCTCTCTGCGGTTTCTGTAAGCTTCCATAAGAACTGGACAGGAAGGTAAGTAAGTTGGGTGTTTTGTATTTAATGGGCGCACTCTTTTCTTAGCGTTTAGTGTGTTCACTCTCGCACAATTTATACAGGGTGACAAGAAATAACTTGTACACACATGATACATAATAATTTTAATGCTAATGAAAATATTACGACCAAACTTCAGTAAATATGAATACATTATTGTGTCTATTATATTTACAAATTTTCAAAGTGGCTACCTTTAGCCTTAATACAGAGCTTTAAACGTGTCACAAAATTTTCGGCTATGGGCCGCAACTCACTTACTGATATTTTATCCCATTCCTTGCATAAGAATTCTTTTAGGTATGCCAAAATTTAATGAGGTTTAGCACACACCCTTGCCTCCAAGATGGACTAAACAGAATAATCCATTGGGTGCAAATCTGAGGAATATGGTGGCCATTATTGAGCTCCAATGAAGTCAGGAATATTTGCTTTGCACCAATCTTGAGTGCCTTTAGCTCTGTGTGAAGGTGCGGAATCATGTTGAAAGGTCCATCTTTTGTTTCCAAAGAACTTTTGCGACCACAGTAAGACAACATCTTCCAAAATGAGTTTGCGATAGTGGTAGTTACAGATATTTGGTTTGAAACTTCGTCCAAGTTATATCTTGTCACCCTGTACAATTTGGTTGTTCCTCTCAGTTTTCATTTTTGTGCTTAAACAGTGTTTCATTATGAAATATATGTTTCTCGGCATAATGAACAAATCATGAGAATTGTGTACTTTTAAAGGGGTATTAAAAAAAAAAAAAAAAAAAAAAAAAAAACCACCTTTGTACGCCTTTTGTCTATTTCAGTCTAGATTGACAGAGAAATTTTTTTGCCCCCAATACCAGCACCATTGCACTTTTAGTTAATATTAAATGTAAACTGAAATTCTTATTTGCAAAAGAACAAAAACTATACTGTGTTCGTCGAGAATTGATAGCGAAAGTAAATAAAGCAACGTGATTCTTGGCGATAGTGTTGAATGACTGGCGTTGGATTGAAGACAAACGGCGTCTCTCAGACAAGCGTACGATTTCTTTTTTTATTTGTTTATTTCGTAGCATTTTTCTTTCTTCAGGTGTTTAATGAGAATTATGGAAAATTAAACCATGGAATAAATTCCTCGGAAGGAAAGATAAATGCAATGAAGCCAGAAAATAGGTTTTATCCAGCTGTCGCAAACTATACTCACTTACAAGGTAGGGAAAGTTAACCTTCAGTCAATATAAATAGAATTCTCCATTCAGCGAGAAAATATAAATGTGGCATGCTGTTAAAATAGCAACCCTTTATGTGTACTTTCGCTATCAGTTCTCCGCGAACAGAGTACAGTTGGCGTAAGTGGACTCTGTTCAGTTCCCCACCATATATATGTATAAATTTTTGTGCAGGACTTATTGTTATCATGTTAAGAGAAATGCATTTGACCAAACGCTTGACACAGTGACAGAATGAAATCCCTGCCTAATAGGCTATCCACGGTTTACTTCGATATATTTATCTTATTCCAATCTATTAATTTATTTTATTAGGGTCCATTTCGTAGTTTAGTTTTCATGCTACTATTTCCAATGCAACATTCCTCAAAATGCATATTTATATAGAGTATCGCCAAATTTTGCTATGTTGACAAAATCTTAAATTACGAATAGCTAATGAAATTTTCCAATTAGAATATTTGTAATCAATCATGTTCAAGCAAGTGTCATAAATGTTATTTTGAAATTGTCTGATATATTTATGGCCCTCAAAATGGACATTTAGGCTCAATTTTGCCCTATTCTGTCATGTTAAGTAAATCATAAATTCCAAATAACTTACAAAATATTTAAATTAAAAACTTCATTGTCAGGAATGTTCATGTCAGTATCCTAAATGATATTTTAAAAGTGTTCTGACATCTTTACGATGAAAATATCCCTCAAAATGGACGTTTATGCGAAATTTTGCCCTATTCTGCCACATTAAGTAAATCGTAAATTTCCAATGACTTACCTACGAAATTTTCAAATTAGAAAATTCATAGTCAAGGATGTTTATATCAGTACCTTATATAATATTTTAAAAGTATTCCTACAACTTTACGATGAAAATATTCCTCAAAAGTCACATTTATGCGAAATTTTGCCGTAATACTGCCATGTTAAGAAATTCGTAAATTTCGAATAATTTGCGAAATTCTCAAAGTAGCATGTTTGTAGTTAAGGATGTTCATCCACGCATCAAAACTGATATTTAACCGCTGTTCTTACATCTTTACGATAAAAATATATCTTTTCATGCACGTTTGAGTGAAATTTTGCCCTATTCTCCCATGTTAAGAAAATCGTAAATTTCGAATAACTTCTGAAGTTTTTCAGTTAGAATGTTGAAAATGAATAGGTTTCTCGCCAGTGTCATAAATAATATTTTAAAACTGATCCGACTTTTCTGCGATCATTTGTTCGTGAGTTATCGTGTACACAGACTAACATATTAATGGACTAACGGTCTAAAACACTAAAGGACTAACAAACTAACAGACACCCTACAGACGGACACCATACCCATTTTGAAATTTTCGGATTCCTCACACCTGAAAACGCGTAAAAAAGTGAAAAAACCGAGGTCGAAAATTTTCACAATTACCTAAGTTCCCCATATTTATAGTATGATGGGGAACTAAAAAATTCAGTAAAATTTTCATCAATTATAGAAACTAAGCCTGTGTTTTCATTTACATAAAAGAAGATGTAAAAGACATGAAAAATCTGCTATAGTAAAAAAAAAAAAAAAAAAAAAAAAAAAAAAAAAAAAAAGTATCCTCGCGATACAATTTAAAACGATTTCCACAAAAACTTCAGGTAGAGGAGCTTTGTCTTTACAAAATATCAGGATTGCTTCAAAATAGAAAACTACCCCCCCCCCCCCCCCACTTTCCAATACTGAAGTTTTTGAATTAACATTCCTTCGAAGAATCCTACATACTATTTAATAAAATATAAATTATGAAGTATTTTAAACAAAGTCACCCTTCATTCACGTATGACTAACTTCAGTGGAAATTTTTAAGGCCTCATACATTCATATTTACACAACTTTAAAGTCTTCCACTTTCATTCTCTGTAGTTCATACTAAAGCTCCTTACATAATCACCCCGACTGTTTCAATCTATTGTTTCGCAAGTTTAGCATTTTTATAGATTTCAACCAAAATCCTAATAGCAATGAATACTAGGAACTGTTCAATGAGAGACAGGTATTAAAATCCGATTAAAAATAATCCTTGTACTTTTTTTTGTACTATAAATCTGACATTTATGATGTCTCAATTTTGAATAATGAAAGTGGCTATAAAAAAAAAATAAAGGAAATCGAGAATCTTTATTTCAGATACAAAATATGACAAATTTTAAATTTAAATATTTTATTTCCCAATTTAAAAGATGTAGAATTTAACATATTTAAGCACATAAAAATCGTTAAATAAATTTTTATTAACTAAATTTTAATCATAATTCATTATTTAGTATTTATTAAGATGAATCCAAATTTAATATAGATGTCTGTGATAGGAAATCTTTTTTTTTTTTTTTTTTTTTTTTTTGTAGTAGTAGAAGCAAATAATTATTTTTAAACTTCAACAATATTTTCAATTTATCAGCTCTATTCATTTATTTATCTGTTCATTTTTATCCATCTTTTGCTGTAAACTGTAAGAAAAGTTGTAACTATTACTAAATTCTACAAATCATTCCCTTATTGGTCTTTAACATAGCGGTCCAGTATATTTTTATTCATATACATTTGTTTAACAGTATAATACTTACAAGGTTACATGTAAGGTTCACACATAATAATTTCTTTAAATTTTTATCATAATCTAAATAATTGATTTTATTGGGTTCTATTATTTAAAAAAAGACACTGTGCGATTTCCGCCTATTAGCCAGTTATACATAAACTACTATAATATGAACTAGTACTTTAATGAATGACTGTAACAGAGCTCTATGTATTTCATGCCAAACACATCTTTACAACCATCTATTTAAATTGTGCCTATCTGATAATCATGCATAAAACACTATAACATGAACTAGTATAATAATGATTATAACGAAGGCCGTATATATATTTTGTGCCAAATACATCATTATTATCCTCGATTTACCTATAAATTATAAATAAAATACAAAACTTAGACAGCATTTCCTACGACCACTACTTTTGGAAAACGATTTTCAGAGATCAGCCAAAAAATTTTTTCAAAAAAGGATGTTGTGAAAACTGAATGAAAATTTTTATAAAATCTAGATTTTATGTAAGACTGCTTACAATCATACAGAAAGGATACCGCAAAGCGAGCACAAATCGATCTCATATATTTGCACTGATTTTTATACTCAACGTTACTGAAACTCTAACTATTCCATGGGTCTACTAAGTAGCTTATCTTTTACTTTATTTCTATTACGTAGAGCTTATTATAATATATTTTTGAGAAATATTTAACAACTAATTTCTAATTTTATACACTATTAGTTAAGTTACTTGGAAACTGTATTTTAACATCAAACTTTTATTGAAACGAACTGTCAAAAAATTTTTCAAAAAGGATGTTGTGAAAACTGAATGAAAGTTTTTATAAAATCTAGATTTTATGTAAGACTGTCCACAATAATACAGAAAGGGTATCGCATAGCGAGCACAAATCCATCTGACATATTTGCACTGATTTTTATACTCAGAGCTACTGAAACTCAAACTATTCTATGGGTCTACTAAGTAGCTTATCTTTTACTTTACGAACTTCTATCACGTAGAGCTTATTATAATATATTTTTGAGAAATATTTAACAATTCATTTCTAATTTTATCCACTATTAGTTAAAATGTTATTTGGAAATTGTATTTTAATACCAAACTTTTATTGAAATGAAATACCAAAAAAAATTAAGCTCTTTACTTTTCTTTTCGTGTAAACAAGTCTTGGGTTTATTTCACTTTCTAAAGTTTCCTTTAAAACACTTATACTAATGTAGCGAGGGATACTAAAACAGATTATTTCAAACCTCTTTTCATTATAACTTGTCGTTTTAAAAAATTCCCCAAAAGCAATCAAATACAATGCAAGTACTATTATTTTCTAAAATTATTTATCTTTAACAGCTACACAAAACTGATTTAGAACTACATATTTTAATATTCTCGCTTAAAAAAAAAATAATAATAATAATAAGAAACAAAATAAGAAAAGTGTTTATAATCACGAAATTTTCCGGTATTTCGATTCATTTGAAAAACAAGTGCTAATAATAATTCTACAAAAATTGTAATCCCGCTTTATCTTTTTTATATCATTTATCCCTTTAAAAAAAATTATTATTCAGAAAAGGTAAATATAAAATAGTAGTTTATAACGAAATATAATCGTAGTTCAAAGTAATCTATTATAATGTTATTCCCAAAAGATAAATTTCAAATATTAATGAACAGCAAATCTAGCAAACGATTTCTTTCAAAAGAAATACTTTGGTTCCCTTTTGAATAGTCTACCCAATTAATATTCATTTGCAAACAACTGCAAGCAAAATTGTCTCTTTTGTCGACACAAAACACTATGCACAAGGAGAATAAACGTCACAAAAGCTGTTATTTAACAATTTGAACTAAATTTTAAAAAGTACATCTAAAGCTTTATATCTTTTTTTTTTTTAGGTATTATTTTAAATGATTTTGAAGAAAACTGAAGCTGTTTATTAGTTTTAAAAAAGCACTTTTAATGTAAATGATCTGTGAGCACACGACTGTAAAATTCATTCTGTGTTTAAATATAAATCAAATAATAGAGTGGTATTTTTTAACAATACTTTTGAATGGATTATAGAAAATTAGTCGAGCATTAATGTGTGATAGTTAAATGATTACCATTTCTATTCAAAGAAATTCAAAATAAATATCTATGAACTTTATGTGTGTATATATATAAAATACTATAATTTTAAACAACAAGAATATTTTTTGACAAATATTTTCCAATAACAAGTGTTTTTGTTGATTTTAACAAAACAAATTAATACCGAATAGAATATATATGTACACAAGAAAAATACTTCCTTATACAAAGTATAACAAAGTAAAAACTAATATCATATCAAAATGTTTACAAAAGCATTCTTAAAAATAATAATAATAATAATTAAATAAAATGTATTTTTCTTTTGGATTTAAAAAAAAAAAAAAAATGGTTTCTCAACGGAAATTTAAAAACTTGAAAATTGTATCAAAAAGTATCAATTATTTTCAATAAGTTTAAATATGCGTGCAATCATTTAACTTTGATATACTTATTTAACGCATTTGGCACAAGACTGTTGTTATAAAAACTTCTATTTCTGCGGGGCTATTTGTTTATTCACGGTTTACTTTTTACAACGAGTAATGATTAATCCTCAAGAGTAATAATTATTTAATCATTTACAATAATTATTTTCCACTTAACAGATTACAACTATCAAAATTTTCCGAAATAAAAGACATGAAAAGTTTTATTCATGTCTTCAAAATAATAATTCTTGTTTTTTGATGTGAATTTACACTTATAAGAACGAACTCTAGTATTAAATTGTGTTTGTGTGTGTGTGATTGTGAATAAATGTGTGTGTGTTTGTAAATGCTTCTATGTAAAAAACAAAATTAATTTGAATACGTAAACTTTTATAAATGAAAATGTTTCACACTTTAAGCATCTGATACATAACAACAACAACAAAAAAAATAATAATAATAATTACACATAAGCATCTGAAACAACGAAAAACAGATGAAAAACAGAATTGTCCAAATTAAAAAATTATTAAGGAAAAAATTTTAATTTTGTACTATAACTTCTGTGCATGCGTGTATATGCTTGCATAAGAAAACTTAATGCAACTAGTATGATAAAATGTAGTCTCGGGTCGACGAGCAACATTGAAAGGTATTTAACTCTATTAACAACAATCAAATTTTTTCTGCTTACAAACTGCTTCGTTAAGTATTGTTAATTATATTTAAACCAAAATAAAATTTTTATCTTACATTTTTAAACTATTTTGCATTTCATTTCAAAATCACCGTGATAATCATATTTAATATAAAACATAACGTTATTATAATTTACCAATAACGTTATTATAATTTACAATAAAAAAAAAAGTGTAACATCTTAAATGAATCCATAAAAACAATCGTTCTGATGCTTGACTCTTTTTAGGCAATTAGCTGCCAATTACGAGAATACTCGTAGCTGGCAAAGTGACTTCTTTTACCAGATACGAGATAACTCGTATTTGTTTCAAATATTCTCCTCTGTGCTAACATGTGTGAACAAATGCACCACGTAAACATTGGTATTAACGCGTTAATTAAGCATTACCAAACAAAACAAACCTTCTTTTATCCATTTCCTTTCCTTATGGGAACTGATTTCATCCACTCAAAAATGTTTACGAAACATTACTACCTTCTCAAAAGATTCCTTTATAATTCCCTTTTTTTATACTATATTTTTAGTATACGTATATAATATATAATTTAGCAGCAATTATAAATTTCTTCCATTAATCATTTATATGCATCTAAATATTTTCTACTTAGAATCTTACATAACATAATCTTATGTAATATCGCTGAATTACTGCTGACGTAATAACATGTGCAGTTAATTCCTTTTAAACTGTTAAGTGTAGAAGAGTATTAAATCTAATAAGCTTGCGAAAATTTCTTATAAAATATGTCTAAATAGTGAGATTTTACGCAGAATTGTTAGTATTACGCTAATCGTATAAATAATGAGCAGCCGCTGTTCCTTTGTAGAAATTTTATTCAAATTATTTTTATTTTAAGAAGCGTATTAGTTATTTTAATATTGGATACCGTTATAAATTACATAATTTAAGAGCCACTATTTTTATTTCAAGAGTTTTTTTCTATTCTTTATTCTATATAACTTATAGTTGTAAAATAATTTATTCACCATACATACTTCTAGAAAATAAGGCATTAAAATGTGTATAGCGATTTCAAAGGTTAATACTTCAGTTTACCCGAAAAATTATTTTTACAAAGAGAATACAAAAATGGATATATGGCGAAATCATATTAATTTTAGAAAAATGGACGACTATAATAGAAACAAATTGTTCCTATAGAATATTTAAAAAAATATTTTTAATGAATAAAGCAGTAGCGATTACATAAAATGAGCTCATATAAAATAATTTTATGAGCTTAATAGAAAGTAAAAGTTTATTCTATACTTTACTACATATAACATATAGTTAGAATCTAATTTATTCACCCACTTACATTTCTAGAAAATTATGCAGTCAAATACATATAGTGATTTACATGGTGAACGTCTCACTTTACCCCAAAATGCATTTTTACGAAGAGAATACAAAAATTCATGTGCGGTGAAATCGCATTCATTTTAGAACAATGGTAGGACGACAAGCTAAAGATTTTAATTCCTAATTAAACAAAGACTGCGATAAATTGTTTAAACAAAGAAACACTTAAGCGAAAATCGCTCTGAATAAATTGCATTAGCAGAGGGGAGATAAACGAACAAACAATTTTTGGAATTCATTCTTGAATGATCTGAAGAACAATGAACGCCGATGGAGACGGATTCTTGTTATTTACATTTGAACAGATTGCTCTGTTTTTGTTTTATGCTCCTCTGAAGTTTGTTGGTGTTGCCAAACAAATTTATTTTTCATACATCGCTTTGTTCTCAAAATTAATCGCAGCTCAAGAGGCGAGCTTTCGGCTGATTTACTTTGTTCTTATTTGTTACAGAAGTCCACTGGCATCAAAGGATACCGACATACATTTGAAAAGATGCAAAATTACCTGCTATGATATCCACAAATTACTCAAAATTCCCGGTAATATCATCCATTCATTATGTTATAATAGGTTTATTCACCCAGAAAATTGCATTGTATCTTAAATTATAGACTACTGATATTTAACAACAAATATTTCCCCATTGTATTCTTAAATTGTATTAAGAGAAGAAGTAAAAATTATTTTGCAAAAAAGTAATTACAAACGCCTTTGATGGTAAATGGAAGGAAATTTCAATGCCCGTGAAATAACTTCTGTGTATTTCCCTAAAAAAAGCTTTTAACCATTATGTAACAGTATGCTTTTGAATGTAGTATTTCATGTTCCATAGATTAAAAACTTAAGAAAAAAAAATAATAGATTGCAATGATTTTTTCTAAAAAGAACACATCAAATATGGTTTTTTAATAAAACTTAAATGAATTAAAGAATAATGTGTAAGATAACACTTAAAGTTTGATAAAATTTTATGTCACAGAGACTAAGATATAGACAAAATATATTCTAAAAAGAATTGGGGTTAATACCTACGAGTGCATCCACCTACTCGTTAACATGCACAAAATTCAATCAAAATAGCTCCTAAAAAAAATATATGTATTTTGGTGTAATTTTAACTAAAATAACTAAACTTACTGAACTAAACTTTACTGAAACTTTAACTAAACTTTACTGAAATATAGCCATCTAAAAAACGCAGAAAGTGAGTATTATATGTGCATTTGTAAAAGTACGTATCATATGTATATTAGTAAATGATCAAGTAACAATAAAAGTGTTGAAAGTCCGACTCTGAAATACATTATTTACAGTAATAAAGTTTTTGATAGTACTGGAAGAGTAGGCGAGTAAGACAATGTTTTTATATCTCACGATGATAAATATTTGAATGTCAATAATAAATATACTCTATTTAATTCATAAATAACTTTAATAATTTTGTGCAGCTATAATGACTGTTATGATATTCATAATTTACGTATATTACATATATTCTTTGTACACTGAAAATGACATATTTTGTAAATGAGTATTTGCCTCTAATGGACTCTTCCCACCTGACGTCAGAGGTCACATGATAGAGGAAAAACAAATAGCAGACGAAGTCTTGTTTATCTAGAGCGATTGCTAAAATAGCATATTTTCTGTTCTTATTTTTGATCAATCGTATTTAATCTGTGTTATTTTTTACACATCATCATTTTTAATCAATTTTATATCATTATTCATCATCTTTTGTTTGCTGTATGCATTTACAATCATCATTTAGTTTATACCTGTTATTGATGATCATGAATACATGTTTAAATACTCTGATTTTTAGTACTTAAATCAATGACAGTGCAATATCGTACTACGTAAATCCATTTAGACCAGAAACTAAGTTAATTAACTTGTTGTAACACCTTTATGCAATTAAATTAAATGAAAACATTTAAAAATTTCAAATTATAATCCATAAACATTCCACAAGAAGCTATTATTTATTGCTAGATCAGTTAATGTTACAGTTACACTACAATATACAAAAATCGATTCTTATAGGTAAAAATAAAAAAGCACATAAAATGTTTTTTAAAAATTATTAAATTTACAAATACAATTATTCTACTGTTTACAAATGCACAATATTGCTTTTATTTTATTTTATATTAAATATTAAAATTTTTGTTCTTAAGAACAATATTTAATTGAATTCGATTCTCAGAATTCGATTATTCGTTTTCCTCTATCACGTGATTGTGCAGACGACGCTGGGAAGACCCCATTAAAACAACTATTTTATTAATGTTCTATTAGATAATACAATATGTAATTATAAGAATATATTTTTACAACGTGTACACACGCAAAAAATAAATAAATAAATACATAAAGTATATTGCAGCTATAACAAAATTCTCCTCTATATTTTCCTATACAGATTCATTCAGTTGGTTGATTGGGTTTAATGTCGCACAAGTACCACAGATATAGCAATTTATATAGATCTATCATCCCCGTGTTACCATGCAAAGATTTTTGATGCCGATTTTTTTTTTTTTTTTTTTTTTTTTTTTTTTTTGGCATCAGCCATTAAGCGATATTGAAACCATTAAAACTCGGCAATTGTAATAGAAAAGAATGTTAATTTTTAAAGATGTATTGCGCGACTTTCAACTGTACTAATAAATGGATGAAAGGAAAGGTAATAGGTTTTTATAAGTAAGTCATATTTGACTAATTTATGAAAAATATAATTTCTATAATCAGTTGCTTTGTTATTATTATGAAATAATTACTGTTTTGATTTTTAATGGAATACTTTTTTTAAAGTTTGATATTTTTTTAAATTTTTATATTAGTAAGTAATATGGAATTTTAAATATAGTTAGCAACGGCGCAGGTAAAAAACGTTAGTTTAAGTATATAAAAAAAAAGTTTAACTTTAATTATTAACTAAATTAATAGATATAGTAAAAAAAAAAAAAAGAAAGAAAGAAAAAAGTAAAGAAAAAAGTAAAGAAAAGAAAGAAAAATGAGTATCTACAATTTTTCATTCACCTTTAGTACATAAATTATTCATATATTTTATTTGCTAAATTATCCGTGTGTATTCACTCGGAGAAAGACGGCCATTAAACGGTAAAAATGGCCGTCTTTCTCTGAGTAAAAAGAAATCACTTGTTCTCCATGGATGATCAATCTATTTATTACTATATCTATGACTAGTACTGCGCAATGGGCAATATAACTGCATTCAGTACAAATAATTTATTAAAATTAATTTCTATGATGTATGCAAGCGATTTTTTCTCATAGAAGTATAACACGAAAGGTCCAAAAAAAAAGTCTATTTTATGTTGTAACAATATCTTTTAAAATGCATTTTTATTTTATTTATTTATTTTATATATAAAATATCGATAACTTTGTTTTAAATTATCACAGATAAATGATTCAACCCTTTATTTTAAAGGTATTCATGAGTTCTTTTTAAAGATATCCATATTCAAAAAACATTCCTCCTATACCCATTATAAAATCATTGTCATAATGCACATTTATGCGAAATTTTGTCCTATACCGTTATTTTAAAAATTTAGGAAGAGCGGGATGGCAACGCCACCTATTGGGCAATTTTCACAAAAAGTTGATAGGCACTAATTTGTGTAAAGGTTCAATTACATATCAATTTGTATGAAATTCTGCAAAGTAGTTCCTGAGATACAGTTGCCACAAAATTTTTGCCACACACAGACAGATGACAATTTCCAAAAATGGTCAAATCGTGTTCTTGACTTCTCAAATCGTGTAAATCGATCGAAAACTCGAATTTGAAAAATTTTACGCAACCAATACTTTTTCCTATTGAATGTAGAAGAAAGTAAGAAAACTGATTTAGAATCATGTAAGTCTTCAATAATTTATTCATTGTTTAGGAAAAACTCTTTTGAAATATAAGACAATTATTTAAAAAAATTCAGAAAACAGATTGAAAATACCTTCATCGAGTTAACGTTTAATACGTTTATTTATAAACCTTGTTCTTTTTTTTTTTTTTTTTTTTCTGGAGGGAATTATGATATTCCTATTTATGAGCATTTTTCCTTACCCTTAACAAAGTCAGCTTTTCTGCAAAATGATCCATAAAAAATATGTAGGGGAAGGTAAAATACCTCGTACCTATTTTGACTTTTACATTTTTAACTTTGTAATTACTCACCAAAACTGAATACAAATAGCTTTTTTAAATACTGTATGGTGTTATATACAACATATATTTATTCCAAAATTTTCTTAAAATTATATGAATTTATATATTTTTTTAAATAAAAAAAAGTGCAATTAGGTCCAAGGTACACCACTGGTAGTGTACCTTGGATCATTTATTAAAAGATACAGAAAACTCAATTTTAAGTAAGAAAATCTATTTATCAATCAATACACACATACAAATTCAAGTAATTTTTTTTTTTTTTTCAAAATCATTAATCAGTCACAATCGTATTGTTATTAAGTCTAATTTGAGTCTAAAACGTGGAAAATATTAAATATTAACTTAAAAATGTCTACATTAAGCCATATTGTGATTATTGGTAAAATTCCTCACATTTATTTATAATCAAGGTTGTAATTGGTTATGTTAGTTCCAAATGTTAACTTTTGGAGCTGCATTTCTGATTCACCATACAATATGTTCATTCCAAGGTACACTACTTGTGTTGGGTTCAAGGTACACTACTCTGTTGCTAAAAACGAAATTGCTAATCATGATGTTCAGGTTGGGCTTAACTTGATTATATATAAGTATATGGGTTTACAGCTAGAGAGCTGCTATATGTTGCATAACATTTATTTCATAATATACAGTGTATGTGTGGGTATAAAAATACATAAAAGTATCTGAAAAAAATGTACTTTTTCAAGAACTCTTCAAAACGTTGAGCTTCCAAGCAAATATAGATTACTTCACTGATTACTTCAGTAAATAGTTAAACTGCATCTGATATTGTTTACATATCTAAATAAATAGACCTAGAAATGGCATAGGTCCAAGGTACACTTATGTCCAAGGTACACTACTTTCCCCTATAGTTATAAAATTAAATACTGGCTGAATTAAAAACTTCTAGTTTAGTAAATAAATTTTTAAGTATAAATTTACTTTAAATTAATTTAGAATGCGAATAAACGGTATAAAAAAATTAAATAATCATAACTTTGATCCAAATTTTATCTTCTTAAAGCACAACTTTAATTAATTTTTAATATGACATTATAATTTTAGACGCATTTTTCTCTCTAAAATAAAAATTTTGTTTGCTTAATATCCTCTAAAGTTACATGTCTTATTACTGTTTCTATATTATTTTACAATATATACATATATATATATATATATATATATATATATATATGCCTTTATATTTAAAACTCCTACAGAAAATGTGTAAACGTGCGTAGTCCCAGAGAAACAAATAAAAATAAAATAAAATTAAGAAAATGGTTCTTTAAGTATAAAGGTATTAACGCAATAATTCAGGAGGATAAATCTCTCAAGGAACTTGGCGCTATTTATTTACAAAATTTAAATAAAACTTTTAACACCCTCTTCTGGTTAGTGTATAGGATATATTTATTTAATGCTGAAGATAACACTTGGGTAATTATCACCTAATACTTTGGCAGTTTCAATAACATTCTTTCCTCAAAAGAGTTTGTAAACTACTCCAAGTTACTTAGACACGAATACTGCGAAACTCATCGTGATAAATTAAGTTTTAAAGGAACAGAAGACAATTTATCTTTTGAATAAAATAATCCTTAAAATTCTTCTCTACCATAAGACGGCTTTTATTGCACCCTGTTGATCCCTCGCTCCCGAGGAACAAGACGAAATTAAGTGGGTGCTTTGTCTTCTGTCTCCATCTTCGCTTTGTCTTCATTTCCATAGCCCGGATGGATTCCCCATCCAAGTTATCGACAGTTACAACTTGAGTAGCTCTAAGTCCTACGACAAAACAAAGAAATTGAGTCAATTCTTGAAAGTTCTGTTTTAAGTGGATAGCAGAAGCGAGTACTTTGTCACGTATTTGAAGAGTGTCGTGGAAGAAAAGGTTTTGGTATGTGTGCGTATGAGGGATAAAATTCTGGAGCAATATACAGTTTTATGAGCGATTTTCTTGGGCTGTAATTATTTAGAATAAACCCAGATATGCGAGAAAATTTTCCATGTATATTTAATAATAATCATTCTCGTCAAAGTTTGAAAGCTTTGCACAATTAAGAATTTGTTTGGAATTCAATATAACCATACAATAAAGTAGTGTTTGCTTATAATTATACCATATTTTAGTTTGCTTTGTTATAGTTTGAAAAGAAAGGAACGCATTTTAGAATTCTCCGGGAAAATGGTTTTCAATTACAGACACCTTCAGGTACGAAGTGAAGTTTTAAAATTCATTTCTTCTTTCAACAGTCAATAAAGACTATATAATTGATTTATTTCGACAGTGACAAATATCATTTCAGTGTAAGTCATAAGAATTTGTATTTAATTTACAAAAGAATAGTAATATCAGATATTTCACACGTTGTAGTTAGATGAATTGTGTATCAATGATGAATTTGAATTTAAGTTCCCTAAAGAAACAATTTTCACTGAAGAAACATGTAGGAATGATCATGGATAAAGTATTATTTTTAAAATCCTCTCGCGGATCGTTTGATTAATTATAAGAATGTTAATAATTTACTAGTATTCTATTTAACTCATTAATATAAATAGGAACTCAATCTTATGTACAAAGAAAATTTACACTCATTAATTTTACGTATTGTTCATCAATGTGAAACATATTAATCTTGATATAAGTTTATAAAACGTTTTATTTAAGCAATGTAATAGAAATTATAGCAGTACAGTGCACGGAACTATCAGTGCATACAGGGTGGTTATAATTAAAGTTACGATTTCAAAACGCTATAATATTAAAACTACCCATCGGAGCGATTTGATATTTTACCACAGCAATCGTGAGGCAATGAGATTTTGTTTGGCAAAAGCCAAAAAATAGTTCCGAAATGTTCCTATAGATGGCGCTGTCAGGGTAATGTCAGGGGAAATGCCTAAATGGACTCGTTAAACACAGGAATGTTGTTAGCAACACAATGGAATAGCAGGAAACAATAGGCTTTAATGGTTTACTACAATTTTTTTAGCAAAAAGACAAGAATACGTGTTTACAGAGGAAACAGCCATAGTGAAAAGAGAAAAAGAGGAGCTTCATGAAACAAATACTTTACGGATAATTAACGGCACATTTTGGAACTTTTTTTTTTGCCAAACAAAATTTCATTGCCTCACGATTGATCTGTTAAAATATCAAATCGCTCTGATGGGTAGTTTTAAAATTATAGCCTTTCGAAATAGTAACTTTAATTATGATCACCCTGTATTAAAACATTTTGGATGCTATACATTCCTTGGAATTTTTTGAGAACTACTTGATGAATTCTAGTAAAACTAGACCGTTTTATCGAACATGTTATATATCTTATCTGAAACTAGAAACTAGAAATATTTTCTTATCAAATTCTAAGAAATTCATTTTTAATTTATATATTTTAGTTAGTCCCATTACAAAAAAGAAAAGACAAGAATTTCTTCAAAAATTTTATTGTAGGTTAAATAATTGTGTTACATCTTTCCCTAACTAGTGCTTTGTGGCCATCACAAAACTATCTTCTATATTTTCTTGTACAAATTCATGTAATTTAGTCCAAAAAAGAATGTTAACATTCATTTTCAATTCTCTTTTAAGTAAAACGGAATCTTTTTGGTAAAAACAATTAATATCTGTAACTCTACTATAAATTCACAGTTAAATTTGTGTTATTATTATTGAGATAAAATCGCTTCTTTTCAAGAGTAGCATTCAGAATATTTCCGAATTAAAATTATTTAGATTTGGGAAAAATCTACTCTCAGTTTTGAAATACCTCTATTTTCTCAAAAATGATACAACACTCTCCTCTATGTACGGAGGAATAAAACTGAGAATAGCACATTCTCATTTTCAAATCAAAATTGGAAAAATTAATAGTACAAATTAATAGTATTAAATATTAATTATTCTCATTTTCAAACGTATAATTTGGAATAGATTTTTTTCTCTGCAAATTATCTTAAATATATGGTTAAATATATATACTCAATTTTAAAAAAGAAGCATCACAAAACTGGCGTTGTAAAAATTATTACTTACAAACTTTGAATAAACACCATAAAATGCAAGAAACTCGCAACAATTGTTTCGGGTCGAAAAAACACACGACCCTTCATCAGGCGAACAAAGTAAGCACGAGTGCTGCAGTCACAAGTGCGTTGCCGCTTTGACTGCAGCACTCGTGCTTACTTTGTTCGCCTGATGAAGGGTCGTGTGTTTTTTCGACCCGAAACAATTGTTGCGAGTTTCTTGCATTTTATGGTGTTTATTCAAAGTTTGTAAGTAATAATATATACTCAATGGTAAATATATGGTTAATATGTACTTGTTTCAAACGCATGGAATAATTCTTTGAAAAATAAACATATAAAAATTAATACTTTTGATGCTTTTACACATACTAAATACTTATTCCGCTCGACTATTACTATTACAAATAACACTTTTTGGTTTCAGATACATTGTTTAAAGGTAATAATCATGGGGATATTTATACGAAATTTTCTTCTGCGATGTCATATTGAAAATTTGGAAAAGGTGGAACTAAAGCACCACCGGTTGCTCAAAATGCACTAAATTTCATACACACTAATTTAATTCAAAATGGAATTAAATATGAAATTTCATGCGAGTATGTGGTTCCACACAATTTTTATCGCATATACACAGTCTCTCAGGCATTATTATAAAAATGATTAAGACATTTCGGGATCTCTTAAAATGTAAAAATCGCACGAAGTCCAAAATTTTTATAAAAGCAACACCTTTTCCATTATGAATGTAAAAGGAAATAAATTTTCTCTGCAAAAACATGTATGTTTTATTTTGATATATATATACAATATGATATGATATAAAGTATAGTCTAATTTTTCTGTTCTTTCTTTCACAACCAACTCTAATTCCGTTGGGCTCATGAATATGTGTACCAAATTGCAAGTCAATAGCGTGATTTTTGCGGCCGCTATCGCGGTGCATACAAATTCTTCCCTTAGGCCGTAATGATAAGAAAAATTTTGGTGTGTCCCTGTATACGAACTACAAATGGAATACATACCCAAAACTATACAGCTGATTTCTTGTGGCTCATGAACATGTGTACCAAATTTCAAGTCAATAGCGTTGTTTTTGCAGCCGCTATCGCGCGACAGACAGACAAACACACAGACAGAACCCAAAACCGTTTTGAGTCTCAACAGAGGGCCTCCACTGACGTTTCGGCAACTAAGCCTATTTTTAATATTAATAAAGCAAATATTTAAAATTCATTTACCTCGCTTTGCTTGAAAAAATAACTGCATGAAGTTTGCAAGGATCATCAATATGCATAAATATAAATATATATGCTTCTCGTACATTTACATCAATTAAATGTTCGATAGTTGCTGGAAAAATAGGATTATATAAACTAGATTTCCTAACCTACATTTTTTTCAAAAATTTCAAAAACATTTCTCCCTCTCTAAGCAATTTGTTCAAAAAAATTATTGTACATTCACCATCTTTCCGAAAATTGGCCTATCTTTCGTCAAATAAAATAATAAAAATAGAATAGAATACTGAATATTTAAATGTCGATCAAGTTATCTTCATAAATGATTGGAATACTGGTTGTCATGGCATGGTCATTAAAAAGAAACAGCAAAAAGGTTGCCATATCATGTTGCAAAGAATCCAGAACGACATCGTTGTGTTCAAAACGGCGCCAAAATAAAATCGCCAAATAGGGTTGTGGACCAAGCTGCAAGTTGTGCGATATTTTGTGTTGTAAAAAAAACAAAAAAATTAAATAAAAATAAAAATATTTAACAATTCTATTCCGGAAATGAACAAATGTTAAATGTCAGCAAACAAAACAAAACTGCAGCCTACTAGGAATGTTACAGCTTTAGTATTGGATCCCTAGATGACTTTTACATTTTTATTACCATTTTGGCGATGAATTGAAATAGCTATCGTAACTGCGTAAATAATCGAAATTTGCTTGCCAAATTTCAAATTTCGCCAAGTAGGCCCTATACTATTCCCTAAGAATATAACGAAAGTTATTTTCAATATCATATTTATGGGAATTAGGATTCCCTACCCTCACCACAATTAAGTGTTTAAATATATATATATATATATATATATATATATATGTACTGACTGTGAAATGGGAGTTTTTACTATTCGAACATTTAACTTAAACATTATGACATACTTCTGCGGAATACAGGTTGTTCACACAGCAGATGATTATTCTAAAGTTGCCAAATTTTATCCCAAACTGCAAAAGAAAAAATAAATTATAAAGCTGTTTTCATAAAGTGCACTTTATGAAAACAGCTTTATAATCTATTTTTTCTTTTGCAGCTTGAGATAAAATTTGGCAACTTTAGAATAATCATCTTCTACTTTTATTACTTTCTTCTATATTCAATAGAAGAAAGTATTGGATTCGTAAAAATTTTCGACCTCGGGTTTTTGATGGATTTAGACGTTTTGAGAGCTGTAGAACACGATTTTACCATTTTTAGAAAATGTCTGTCTGTCTGTCTGTGTGTGTGTGTGAGACAAAATTTTGTGGCAACTGTATCTCAGGAACTACTGCACAGAATTTCATACAAATTGGTAAGTAGTTGCACCTTGACATAAATTAGTACCTATCAACTTTCGGTAAAAATTGTCTTACAGGTTGCGTTGCCATCCCGCTTTTTCGAAATTTTTAACGTGGTGGTATAGGACAAAATTTTGTATAAATGTGCATAAAGAGAATTGTTTTTTAATAATCATTATGAAATTTACCAGAATTATTTATAATAGAGATAGTCAACTGGGAAAAAAATTTTATATGTGTAGGAGCCTCGCCTCCCCCCCCCCCTCGAGGGGAGTAAATTTCCATGATGGGTATCTTTCAAAAGAGCTCGCCAGTACCTTTAAAACGAATGGTTGAACCATAAATCTACGATAATTTAAAATGAAGTTATCGATTTTTTTAATTTTTAACAAATTAACAAACAAACAAAAATTATTTTTAATGTAATATTGACAATAATATTGGCCTTTTTTTTTTTTTGGATATTTAGTGTTATACTAGTACTTCAATTTCGAATATGGCTTTTAAAATTGCTGGATGGCTGGAAGGTTTCGTAACTGCACTTTCTAGAAGATATATTCGTATCACCAAATTATAGAGCGATGTAAAAATCAACAGTTATTGCAGTTTAAAAAAGGTATTCATAATATATATAATTTGAAAAGAAAAAAGTCTAAGTGAAAGTAAAAATGAAAATATGACCGTGTAACTTCATCCTAAGACTGTTCGAACGCAGATAAAGAAAGTGAAGTCTCTGGTGATCCTAAAAGAAAATCTGTCGACTCAAAGATCCATTACATTGGAACTAGGAATGTTTTTCGGCACTGTAGGTAAAATCATTCATAAAGATTTGAAGTTAAAAAAAATATGTTTAAAACTGAACTTCTTCTGCTTTTGCAATAACATATTGATGAAAGAAAAACAAATTGTAGAAAACTATATGAAACACAACTAGCTGCTAAAAATGGAAATCTTTAGTAAAAATTGATGAGGCGTGAGCATATTTAAGTGACTGTAATAATAATAATAAGCAATTTTCAATTGCTTAGCTGATGGGAATGACCGTACGAAATGGCTTCGTCAGTACAGAAAAGTTCCCAAAGTGATTCATGATAATTGCAGGATTTTGGTAATACGAGAAATTAAAAATAAAAAAAGTCTCAAGTAAAGCCAAAATTAATTCAATCTACAGTCGGCAGCAAAAGTATCCGAGCACTAGCAAAAATTCCTATATAAAAAAAGTACACATAATACAGTTATGTTAAATAAATCCTTGTCGAATTCTGTTCTTGGTCAGTCTAAGAACACGTTTCGACAAGGATTCATTTAACAAAACAGTATTAAGTGTACATTTTTATATAGGAATTTTTGCTAATGCTCGGATACTTTTGCTGTCGACTGTACCATAGCCTCCTAAACTAGATGCCTGTCGCGTTGCTCGTAAACTTAGCAACAGTTCAAGCGGTAGGCAGCGCCACCTGGTACAGATTGCTCGACTTTTTTATTCAACAGCCCCCAATAATTTTTAAAAGTGGGAGTTGATATACATAAAAGGCGAATAGAATCGAAGAAACATCGATTATATATACCATATATCACTTCTTAAACTTATTGGTGACAGTTGAATAAAAAAGTCGCGCAATCTGAACCAGGTAGCGCTTCCGGCCGCTTCAACTGTTGCCAAGTTTACGAGCAACGCGACGGGCATCTAGTTTAGGAGGTTATGACTGTACTATCAGCAGAACATTTTACAACCAATTTTTGAAGAAGAAATTACAGCCTTATATGGAAAGGAAATTGATAAAGCTAAATTCATATGGACAAAGTTTCTAGACACACGTCTAAATCAACTACCGCTTATTTAGTAAAGAAAGAATCTGAAATAAGAATAAAATGTATCCGATTTAATGAAATACCAGTAAAATCACCTGACGCTTCTGCAACGGACTTTTGCGATTTCGGTTTATTAAAAAAAGTCTTAGGAAAACGACATCCAGTAACATTGAACGGACATTGGAAAATAATACCAGAGAAATGGAATAAAATTGACATGACAGTAATAAGAAAAAGTTTACTTTCATGGAAAATTTAAGCTAGAGCTATTATCAAGAACCCCATCTATCAGATAGAAACAAATTGACCCAAATATATAGCATTTATATTTAAAACTCAACTACTAAAATCTTTTCCATAAAATATGGGTAGAGGATCAAAACTGTGATGGCATGTCTCCGGACCACCTCTAAGGGTGTGTCCCAGACTGTCGCCAATTGTCCATCTGCGCAGCACTAGTGTGACATAAAAAACCCAACCATCCATCCAACCAACCATAAAATCTGGACGACCTTCCGTATGTAAATAGTAACCTATAAGTATTTTCAGGCTTTTAAATGCGGCCCGACATCAAAAAGTTTGAGAAACACTGCTTTATATTTAGAATAGGGCGGATGTAGATTGCTTTAATCTACGGCTTCCTGAAATTAAATAAATGAACAAAAGTAGTTCCAACTTAAAGCAGTGTGTATTTAAGGATCAAATGAAATGCAGAAAATTTTCAGCCAGATAGCTCAGCTGTTTTTAATAGTAATTAAAATTTCATGATACCTTCTGTATTCTCGTAATTATGTTTTTCATAAGTGGGTAGGTGAAAATATCAACGCAGGCAATATTTAACTGCAGGTCTCTGCCCTCCTGATCGCATCATTATCGCTCACGGATAAGGGGTATTAAGAGTTCATAACACAAGATGGCAACAGAAAAAATCTGGAGTGACTCCACTGGACTTTCCGAACATTGAGTAATTAACAGTATTGTAGATAAAGTAAAGAAAGAGGAGTTGTTAAACAAACAAAAGAGAGAAAACCATAATAGAGTGTTTGAGTATTTTTCTCCATATATTACACGATGTTTTATTTACCGCTACTGAACTTTGAGCCCATGATCATAATGATAAAGAATTTTTCGTTGTGTCCCTGTAAAAACCTACAAATGCTAGATTCACCAAAATGCTTATATTTAGTGCAACAGTGATTTATAATATTCATATAAATTTTCAGCTCAATTGAATAAGGCGTTTAGATGCTATCGCACTTTTAAAAATTTGGTCCCATAGGCCATAATGATAAAGAATTTTTCTTTGTGTCCCTGTAAAAAACCTGTAAGTGCTAAATTCACCAAAATCTATAGAGTTGGTGCAACTGTGATCTATAACATGTGTACAAATTTTTTGCTCAGATTAATAAGGCGTTTAGACGCTATCACACTTTTAAAAATTTGTCCCTATAGGCCATAATGAGAAAAATTTTTTCTTTGTGCCCCTGTAAAGTAACTGTACGTGCTAAATTCACCAAAATATATACAGTTCGTACAACTGTGACCTATAACATGTGTAAATTTTTTTTTTGCTCAGATTAATAAAGCGTTTAGTCGCTATCGCACTTTTAAAAATTTGGTCCCATAGGCCATAATCATAAAGAATTTTTCCTGATGTCTCTGTAAAAAACTATAAGTGCTAGATTCACCAAAATCTATAGGGTTCGTACTATGGTGACTTACAATATACGTACCAACTTTCAGCTTATTCGAACGAAGCGTTTAGACGCTAGCGTGTTAGACGTTAGCTCACAGACATACACACATACATACAAACATACATACACACATACATACACACACACATACATACATCATCGTAAAAATAGTGGAAACGGACTCAGAGGACCTCGAAACACGTATAGAAACATCAAAATCTAAAATTCGGATTTTTGACATGATTACAATACTTTCCTCACTATAGTGTTCGGAAAGTAAAAATATGACAGAAATTCCCTTATTTGATCTCCATTTGAAGCACACAATATGTAATCATAATATCTCTTGTTTAAATAAAAAAAAATAATAAAAAGAAATCTGGAGCAACTCCATTCGACTTTACGAATATTATTTAACAGTTGTATAAATAAATAAAAGAGACGTCGTTAAATAAACAAAAGAGAAAATTACATTCGGATTAATGAATATTTTTCTCCATACAGTATGTAGCTCAATTTAACTCGAATTGTACTTCAAATAATTTGAGCCCATAGATCATAATAATAAAGAATTTTCCGTTGTGTCCCTGTAAAAATCTATAAACGCTACATTCACCAAAATGTATGCAGCTCGTGTGACGGTAACCAGTAATATGTATATAACTTTTCACATCAATTGGATAAGGCATTTAGCTTTAAATAATTTGCGACCGTAAACCGTAATAATGAAGAATTTTTTTGTTAAGTTCCTATAAAAATATTATAATTACTACTGAATTCTACAAAACTCATACAGGTATGTGATGGTGATCTATAATATGTATATAAAATTTCAATTAATTCGAATAAAGCGTTTAAGCGCAATCGCACTTTAAATAATTTGATTTCATAGGCCATAGTGATAAAGAATTTTTCTTTTTGTCAATGCAAAAGAACTATAAATATTAGATTCACCAATATCTGTACAACTTATGCGACAGTCACCTGTAACGTGTATGTAAATTTTCAGTTCAATCGAATAAAGCATTTAGAAGCTATCGCACTTTAAATAACTTGAGCCTTTAAGCCATAATAATAAAGAATTTTTCGTTGTGTCTCTGTAAAAAGAACTATAAGTGCTAAAGTCTCTAAAATTCACACACTTCGTGTAACGGTGACCTATAACATGTTTATAAATTTTCAGCTCAATCAAATGTGGAATTTAGATGCTATCTCATTTTAAATAATTTTAGCACATATGTCATAAAAGATTTTTTTTTTTTTTTTTTTTTGTGTGTGTCCGTGTAAAAATACTATAAACGCTGGATTCACAAAAATCTATAGGGTTCGTGCTACGGTGACCTACAATATACGCAACAACTTTGAGCTCATTCGAACAAAGCGTTTAGACGCTACCGTGTTCACTCACACACAAGCACACACGCATACAGTCGGTAACAAAAGTGTCCGAACAGTAGCAAAAATTCCTGTGTAAAAAAGTACACTTCATACAGGTTTGTTAAATAAATCCTTGTCCAATCATGTTCTTACACTGACTAAGAACAGGATTCGACAAGGATTTATTTAACAAAACCGTATGAAGTGTATTTTTTTACATAGGAATTTTTGCTAGTGTTCGAACACTTTTGTTACCGACTGTACGTACTTCACAGTAAAAATAGCAAAATTTAACTCAGGGGACCTCATGACACATCAAAATCACAATGTCGAAATTTTGTCATGATTACAATACTTTCCATACATAGAATATTCGGATGGTTGGTTGGTTTTTTTACGTCGCACTAGTGCTGTGCGCAATGGGCAATTGGCGACAATCTGGGACTCACCCCTAGATGTAGTCCGGAGACATGCCATCACAATTCTGATCCTCCACGGTGTGATTCTCCCGCTTCGGTGACCTCCCAGAGGTATAATTTTGATGGGAACATGGAGGACATTGCGGCCACGACAGATTTTACGTGCACCAGCCTCCATTAGTGTACACGACGGTCTTTGGCCGGATTGAGTACCGAACCCGCTATCTTCCAATTACGAGCCCGGCACTCTACCGACTGAGCCCTCATAGTATATTCGAAAAGTAAAAAGTAAATATGATAAAGTTATAAATATATTTATAACTGTACCAAATATAAATGAGAAATATTATACATAAAAATATACGAGATGTTTAAATAATTCATAAATCACTGAAACAGAAGCTACCAGTTTTTTTTATTGTTTACAATAGTTTAAGAAAATGTGTATTTAAAGCATTTAAATATATGAAAAACGAAATAAAATATTAACTTAATTTATATTTCATTATATTCAGTCAATATCAAACCATAAGGAAATAGCAAATAAACCTCAGTAGTGTTTTTCTTTTTCTTTTTTTATGATAAAAAACAAAAAGGGTTAACCTACGACAAATATATTTTTTATTTATAAAAAAAAATGATACCGGAAAAAAAAAATCTTTGACTTTCATCTGTTTCACTTTTTTATGTAACTGTAAAACCTTTTTTTCCGCTTTAAGTAAACATTGGGATCATATTTAATTTAATGAAATCATTTATTCTTTTTGAATACAATAAAAATATTTTGAAAAATTCAAAAGAGTATTTTTTTTTTCTTTTATAATAGTATCGAATTGCACAATCATTTTTTGTACTTTATGTGGTTACTTTTTTTTTTTTTTTTTTTTTTTCTTTTTTTACAGCTTGTCCATTTTTTCTAGTTGATGTCAAATTTATTTAGAATATTTTTCTTTTTTTTTTTTTTTTTTTTTTTTTTGAAATAGAAACTAAATATTTTACGAAAACCAAATCATATGCAAACCACTTGCATTTGAAAATTTATTATTACAAAATTTTGTCTTTTATTTTATTAAATTATTTATTTTATTATTTATTTATTTATTTTTTATTTTTTATTTATTTTTTATTTTATTTATTTGTTTATTTATTTATTTATTATTATTATTATTTTTTTTTTTTTTTTTTTTTGTCGAATAAAAACGATAGATTTATTTCTTGTAGTGTTCAAAAATTCCCCAAAAATTTATTAAGCGGAAGTCTTCAACAGTTGTGCAATTACGCATACTGTTCACCCTAAACTATTTCGAAATCCTCTTTCTCTTTTTCTTTTTTTTCTTTTTAAGAAGCATGTTTTAGAGGAGTAAGTCGAAAAGTTTTTCTTTCAAGATATGTAATAAATATCAAAAATATACTCAAAAATATTAATAATACTCAAAAATACTCAAAAATATTTTATCCAAATTTTATTCTCATTTTAATGAATGTACAAATATCTTTTTTTTAATAGAGAATTTTTTTTTTTAATTTCCTAAAATTTTATTATTTAAATACATGAACAACAAAAACATTATTTAAATCTAGTTTGTTGTAGGGCGACTAAGGCGCCCCTTGAAAAATAATCGTTTCATTTTATTTATTTCTCACTTTAAATAATTCATTTGCTAGCAAGCCCGTGCGAAATTTTCTCACTTTGTTTATCTCTTCGTTATCTTTAAAATTATTATTTTATAGGCGTCATTTTTTTCATATGCATGAGCAAATTTATTTTTATTTTTATTTTATTTTATTTTTTATTTATTTATTTATTACGGGAAAGCATATTTCATTTTATGCTGAAAAAAAATGGCAACAATTAAAAATTTAAACGTATTTTAAAGCTTTTATTTTTATATTTTAATTAATTTTAAAAAATATAATTATACATTCGTTACAAATAATGTACCAAATGAAAGGCGCAATTTTTCTGAATACGTCTGTTTAAACAGCTTATCGATCGGACAATTAGATTTTTTAAAATTAACTAAAGTATGAAAATTAGGAGACTGAGTCCAAGGAAATCTCTTAAGCCTAAAGTGTGACAGAATGAGTGACGCATGAGGGTAACTATATATGCTGATACTTATTCACCTTTGAATTAAAGCTAGAATATTATTTGAAAATTACTTTGTCAAAAACTGCATTATTTATGCTTAAATTTAAAATAAATAAACTGTGAAAGTAGAGAAATTGAAAAATAGTTATCTTCCAACTAAAAGTGAAAATTTTTCAATGTATTAACTCACAATATTCTTTTCAGATTAACCTTAAGATAATTATATAAGTTTCAGAAGATTGCATCTTTCTGATTTATTAGTTAATGTAGCACAACAATATATACTCTTCGAAAGTAAAAAATAATAATTTTTCATACGAGCTTCTCGGACTAAAAGAATCATTATGAATATATTTGTCTTTTCTTCATGAGGAACTAATACATTCATGCACTGACAAATTATTCACCCTCATACTAAAAATTTATCGACCAATATCAGTACTACTTATTATTATTATTTCTAATTTCGCATTCTCAGATACCCTACCAGTGGGCGAGTTTCTGTCATCGAAGGTGGTTGACGTGAGATGAAGAGTTCAATTCCAGGTCGCACTCGTCGGAATCCTTTTGAAGTTTTCTGTGCTTGTCTCGTAAATACAGGCTAGGACCCTTTACAAAGACCCGCATGGAGGGCACCTAACCCCAGGCCTAGGACCATAGTGCTGTCAGTTAGTCTCAACCCTAACACCAACATCAACACCCATTCTCGGATATGCAGAGCTGCCAACCTAATCCTGCAAATTGCTAGTACCGCCCCTTTTTCTACACTAGTCATTTCTTAGAGTTTTTTCTTCTTAATTCATTGCAAATATATTTGAAGAAAATTACTTTAAAAATTAAGTGGTGTAGAAAAAAGGACGGTACTAACATTTTGCTGGATTAGGTTGGCAGTTCTGGACATGTAATAAAAGACGTTTTATGACGATGATTAAAACAAAACTTTCTTCTGACTAAAGTAGAATTTTTTTTCTATGCATCTATACATAATATTCTACCATTATAAGTTTAAAAAGGGTCTTCCATTTATTAATTAATGTAATGAAACAGTATGTTCGCTTCGAAAATAAAAATATTTGATGGAAACATCTCAAACCACAAAAATTACATCTGCTTTTCCTTCATGGGGAACTAAAATATCCATGCACTAACAAATTATTTACCCTCATACTAAAAATTTAATGGCCAACTTCAATACTAATTCTAACTATTTTCACTACTTTTCTATTCTCAGGTATGTACAAAAAGACATTTCCTGACGATGACTAAAATAAAACTTTCTCCTAACGACTCCCGTCTTCCCAGAACGTGTGATCAGTTCTCAACAATAAAACCCAATTTATAGGAGGGCGGAAAACAGTTAAAGAACATTTTTATTAGACATCGTAAACTATTGTACCTTCCATTAGAAGTTCGTTAATTTCCGAAATAAAGTGAAATTGGAGCTTAAAGCTATTTCTCTTGTAGAGATTTTAGTTCTAATGAGAGAGACTTTTGTAGTTTTGTAGTAATCTACTTTGAGTTGGTAGATTTTCTTATACTTTTAACAGAAATCTCTAAACATTTATGTTTCTTTTCTCAAACTTAAATAAATATATTGATTACCTTTTTTGAATGAAGAAATATTGCAAACGAATATCTTAACAATCTACGTAAACAATTTTTTGAAAATAACTTTCTGTTTAGTTTGCACATATTTTTTTAATAGTTGTGTAAATCATATGAATTTCTGTTTATTGTTGAAAAAATTTAATTAATCAATTATTAATTTTATTACAAAACTATATTATTATTGTTCTAACCAAATTTAAGACGTGAGGGAACTGCTCGCCGTTTGTGAAGAGCACCATTGGGGTGGAAGTACGACTTCAGATCGACGAACTAGCGATAGCACCGAGAAAGAAGAACTCGTAATTTTTATCCATATGAAGACTGGGAAAACCCTGATCTAGTACTTCTAGAGGTATATTTTGGAGAGAACTCGATGGACTTAGCCACAACAGATTTAACGTGTACTAATCCCCATTAACGTACATGACAGTCTTCGAATGGTTCTAGTATCGAACCGATGTAAATCTGTATTATTAAGGATTACATGGGTCTCTTTTAAATATTTTTCATTGTATACATTTCATTTGGCGAATAAAAAATAGCCTTTAATTAAAGATATATTTCGAAATTTAAGGTTGAGGTTGAGGGAGTTTTACCCCGCACCAGATCTGCGTAAAAAGCGATTGGCGATGGTCTGTGAGGTGGTACGCAGACATGCCATCATAATTTTAATCTTTCGCAGAAAAGATTGCTCCCTTGCTTCGGTAACACCTAGAGGTAATAATTTTATAGAATATCAAAATTTAAGGAAGCCACTTTTATTGTGACAGTCTTACTGCATGTGATACATGCAAAAATCAGTTTTCGAGTATTACTTTGAAATTGCATATCAGTAGCCTCTGTGCAATAAATTAATCAATGAATGAATTGACAAAGGGAAGTGCAATGTTTCATCGAAATATCAGGTTCTGCAAAGAAGTCATTATAAACATGAAACACCTTCGAAGGGCAGAATGCAGAATCATTTATATAAAATTAAAGCAGGATGAATGCAGACCTGCCAACCATCTCATTATGAACCGTACAATTTTTAGTACCCGCCTTTTTTTTTTTTTTCACGCCAATCATTTTTTAGAGTAATTTTACTCTTATTTAATCGTAACAGCATTTAGAGAGAATTACTCTAAAAATAAATTGGTGTGAAAAAATGGGCGTTTTTTTCAAGGGCGTTAACAATTGTACGGTTATTAATGAGATGGTTGGCAAGTATGTGAATGTTATTTCAGATGAAAAAAAAAATCCCCTTAACACAAAATATCACATATAATAATCAAGTCTCAAATATTTAAAATGCGAAAAGTGATACCTAGTTTAGAAAACTTTATCTAAAACGCTCCTAAGAAAAAAAAAAACTGAAATTAAAATATGCCATTATATTTCAACTGCTGATATTGAAATGATAAAACAAGAAATATAGTGCACAGCTTACTATTGGAAAGCAACTCTATGAAAGACAATGCTAAATAAATCGCCGAATTAGACACTGAACGTAAATTAGCTCAATTTGAAATTTACACGAGAAATTTGGTGATACTTTTAAGAAAAAGTGCGTTTCTTTAATTAACATTATACATGCGTCTAGGTCCATAAAACATAGGCTTTAAAGATATACAAAAGTATTTTTTGTCTAGTTGAATGAACTTTCATAATGAAACGCTGTGACTAAATAATTATTTTCGGCAAAATTTATATCGTCCCAGAAAAATGCACTTCCATTCTACAGTCAGCAGCAAATATTGAAGTACACATCTATATATATATATATATATATATATATATATATATATTAGTTTGATCGCTAATTTTTATCATCAGCTTACTTTTTTATAAACAGCATAAAACTAATATCATGGCTCGACAAATATTTACTTAACAAAACAGTATTATGTGCACACCTTTTAAATAAGAATTATTTTTAGCACTTCAATAATTTTCCTGCCGACTATAGACTGAAAATGGATATTTCAACTAATGACTGACGAAATAGGCTCTTGGTATGGTTACTTACAGTCGGTTGCAAAATTATTAACGCACACAGATCCACATCTTTCTTTCTATCATTCTTTTTTTTTTTTTTTTTTTTTTTTTTAATCGCTAATTTTTATTATGAACTTACTTCTTTATAAACAGCATAAAGACAAAGATCATGACTCAACAAATACTTACTTAACAAAACAGTATTATACGCACATCTTTTAAATAAGAATTTCTAGCACTTCAATAATTTCCCTGCCGACTAGAGACTGAAAATGGATGCTTCAACTAAGGACTGACGAAATAGGTCCTTAGTATGGTTACTTACAGTCTGTATCAAAATTATTAAGGCACACATCCACATCTTTCTCTTTTTTTTTTTAATTTGATCGCTAATTTTTATCATCAACTTACTTTTTTATAAATAGCATAAAGATTAAAATCTTGACTCGACAAATATTTACTTAATAAAACAGTATTAGGTGCACATCTTTCATATACGAATTATTGCTTGCGCTTAAATAATTTTGCTGCCGACTGTGCTATTTTTCCTTTTTTCGAAATCTATCGTCATGTTCCAAATTTTACGTCGCACTAGTGCTACATAAGACTCTTATATGATAAGAGCTGGTGCAGTGTCTTCCATTTTTTAGCCCGTCTGGGAAAGTGTTGGCGTAGAAAAAGCTAGGTTACCTGATTAGCGTTGTTATCACCTTTAAACTTCTATACAGATTAAGTGAGCTAATCACAAAACAAACAAATTGGCAATTTTAAGAACATCGCCAACATTCTCAAAACTGCAACCTTTCACGTTAAAAGAAATGTAATTTTAAAGTTAATTTTAAAAGTATTTAAAAACAATAACTTAAAAAAACAGTAAATTCGTATAAAATTTGTCAAACAACTTTGAAAATAAAATGAAATAAGTTGAAAATAAGGGAAATCTTACGCTACAGCGTCTAGAATAAACAGTGTGGCAATCGCCTATAACCGTGATGTTAAAATGATGCTACAAAAATTAAGCTTACGCAGATGTCGCTGTGATCGAAGCTATTGCTCAAATCGAAGACCTGATTGGCTTTTCCCAGTTTCGTCAGTTTAATCACGTGATCTAAGCATATAATTAACCAATAGGGAGTCTCGGCTTTGTTGTCGTGACACTAGCTTCGATTACAATGATATCTGGTGACAGGCTTAATTTTTTTTAGTACAATTTTATTCGCCGCTTTCCACACTGTTCATTCTAGACGCTGTACTTACGCTACAAAGTTGTGCTCCTGCTCCGGGTATCCACTAGTTACATCTGCAATTTATAATCCACTTTTTCCTTTTTTCTGGATTAGAAGAAAATATAAACAGGCGGTGCCCTTTTGTGGAGTTATTCGTGCAATTTATTGCCGAAAAACCACCAATAATAAATCGTCAGCCGGTCTTGTGGGCTAGAAGACCGTCGCCAATTGCCTACCTGCGCAGCACTAGTGCGACGTAAAACCCAACCATCCATCCTTGTGGGCTAGAAAATGGCGGATGCGTCAGCCTATCAATGTAGGAGTTCTAGTGCTACACGATAGACAAATGGTGATAGTTTGGAACTTAATCTTAGGGTAGTCCGAAGACATGCCTTCATAGTTTTGATCCTTGACATAGGGGAAGGCTCCCCGGCTTCATCGACTCTTGGAGGTATATTTTCCAAACCCTTATGAAAAAGAATGTTGATAAATATTTCTTTTTAAATTTAACTGCACTGTGAGAAGTGTGAAGTGTACTTGCTACACTCTTTCAGATGAAGCAAGAAATTGCAAGTTCGTACGCTTTCACATCTTTTGATCCATCATAACCAGTTCAGTTTATTTACATTAGCAGTTTTGTGGGTACAATAATCACACTTTATTTTATTATTAATGGAGACGAATATCCAAAAATTGTTCCTTCATAGTTTTTCAGACAGAAGGGAATTATTCGCAGTTTGATCGAAAAAGCATTAGTCATCGAGTTTATTATCCAGCTTTATTACAATCATGTTTTATTACATCAGCTACTACAATTTTTCGCCACCAGTATTTTTTCACAGAAATATTTTTAAGACATTTCCTAGCAGTTTTCTATCTTTAAATAATGTGAAATGTTTTACTCAGAAAAGTAATATGTGAACGTAGTAATATAAGGTTTTCAGCTACGTTATGAACTATTAACCACTCATAAGCGTTACATAAAAACAAAAAATTATGAATATGTTTCATTAACATGCTAATTTCCCGCACACACGCATCACCCTATCACAGCAGTATATTCTTATGAGACTTTCAATGAGAGAAAGGTTTTTAAAAATGATATGAAAACAACAGAACTTTACTTTAAGAGAACCGTTAAGTTCGAAGAATTTCATTTTCTCTTAAATTGTTTTCCAATTTATTCAAAAACAAGCACTGTTAGTTAAAAATTATCTCCAAACCCTTTGAATTGGTTTTCACTTAACCCTACAAGGCTCAATTTTTTTTTTTTTTTTTTTTTTTTTTTTAGTACGCGACAAAAATATATAGGTTGTAATTAGTGATCAGAAGATAGGGAAAACTTATAAAAATAAAACCATATTTTACGGAAAAATCAACTTTTTAGCTCAACGTACCGTATGTGGAACATACATAAAAATAGGATTTACTATTGTAATATTAAAAAAAAAAAAAAAAAAAAAAAACTTACCTCTGCAAAATATATACTTCGTTATAACACACAGTATTGTTTTTCTAGTCAAAACTGTTCAATAACTATTCTTTTTTTATTTTTGAATTCAGACAAACGACTAAAGTATCACTTTCATTCAAATTTCACACTGAGTGCACTATAACAAAAACACGAACGACATCATTAGGTAAAGATTCGTATGACTACATTGCTAAATGTCAGTAGCTTCTATCAAGATGTCAAGAGATGTCGCTACTAATAGTTTTATAGCTATAGGAACGATTAAAACCGGTGTTCCACATATGGAACTGAGTGCCTTGTACGGTTAATTACTGAATTAACCATTGAAAGTGTTATTTGAAACATTCGGAAGTTCCCATGTGGTCATACATGCATGTTTAAGTGTTTAAGAATAATAAAGATGAAATACTAGGCTTGTCAGAATGTGCAGTAGACATCAATCCAAAATGAGATACAATAGTTGACTATACCTGTTCAGAAGGCAAAACAAATACATCAAATAGTTTATTATCGCATTTATACCCGATCAAGGAATTTGAATAACTAATTAAACAAGAGTTGCACTGTCAGTATTAACCATGTACTTTTGCTTTGCGCTTTTTTAAGATTATTTTCTCGTAATGAGGTCTTCGCAGTTTCGTCTGCTCAATTATGTGATAGAGGAAAACGAATAATCGAATTCTGAGAATCAAATTCAATTAAATATTGTTCGTAAGAACAAAAATATTACTATTTAAAATAAAATAAAATAAAAGTAATGTTGTGCATTTGTAAACAGTAGAATAGTTGTATTTGTAAATTTAATAATTTTTTAAAAACACTTTATGTGTTTATTTTTTTTCAACTGTAAGAATCGATTTTTATATGTTCTAGTGTAACTGTTACATTAACTGATCTAGCAATAAATAATAGCTTGTTCTTGTGGAATGTTTATGGATTATCATTTGAAAATTTAAAATGTTTTCATTTAATTTAATTGCATAAAGGTGTTACAACAAGTTAATTAACTTAGTTACTGGTCTAAATGGATTTACACAGTACAATATTGCACTGTCACTGATTTAAGTACCAAAAATCGGAGTATTTAACATGTTCTTCATGAACATCAATAACAAATATAAACTAAATGATGATTGTAAATGTATACAGCAAACAAAAGATGATGAATAATGATATAAAATGGATTAAAAATGATTATGTATAAAAAAAAATACAACAGATTAAATACGATTGATTAAAAATAAGAATAGAAAATATGTTATTTCAGCAATCGCTATAGATAAACAAGACTTCGTCTGCTATTTGCTTTTTCTCTATCATGTGAGCTCTGACGTCAGGTGGGAAGAGCCCATTATCGATGCTGTATTAAAAATGGCTAGGAGCAAAAACAGCAAAATTTCTAAGCCTATTTTTGTTTCCCATGTAATAGATATAAAAATCTGCTCAAAACAGAATTTAATTTAGTACGCAAGGACTTGTTTTAGATCTATTCTTCCACATCCACATAAAGGCATGCAGTAACTGTGTTTCACTCCCTAGTATAGGTTACTACATTCATTTCTTAAAATTTCTTTGGTATAGCTTCAGCATACGAGCCTCATTTGGCAACTTTTAAATTTTTGTTGTCATTTTGATGATGAATTAAAATGGCTATCTCTATTGTATGAGTAAATACCTTGGCGAGAAACGTCCGAGTTACTTCAGTGACAAATTTCAAATTTCGCCAACGGGTTCTACACTAAAGCTGTTGTTCAATTTCTTCAGCACAATTTTTCTCTCTCTCTCTCTCTTTTTTTTTTTTTTTTTTTTTTTTTTTTTTTTTAAATATTTTAATAAATATATATATATATATATATATATATATATGTGCAGGTTTTTTTTCGACATTAAAATACATATATTTACTTATTTATTTATTTATTTTTGGCATCAGTTTTCTTTTCTTTTCAATGATTTTGAAGTTAAAATAGGAATTTTATTTAATGCATTTCGAACCAATTATCCTTTTGAACTAAAAAGTTCGGAGTTAGCTAAAATTTGTCCTGATTAACAAATGTACCAATTTTTCGTAAAAATCTACTAATCCGTACGGATACAATGACAAACTATTATTTTTACTGAGTGAATTTGTATAGGAAAATATAGACGAAAGTGATGTTGTGGTCACAACATACTAGTTTTAATCTGTTATTAATGTTATTTTTTAAACTTATTTTTTTTTTTGTTGTTGTTTTTAGGTGTTAAATTAATTATCTTTCATTCTCCAAATCAAATTCATGGTCATAAAATTACCGAAAAGTGATAAAAAATTGAGGGAGGGGGTGGTGTTTCTAGAAAACGATGGATGACTGAGCAAAATGGAAGTCCTATTCGGATTCAGGAGGTCATTTTACATAAGAACCAGCAAAAATAGTATCAGAACTCGATTTTTTTTTTCCCCAGAGCAATGTAATTAAACGTTTTCGGCACACAATGTGTTATAGTCACCGCGTATTTCAATTTAATAGCACTGAGCGTTGTATATGCACTCCAATATCTTATCCCTTCTTGTTTGATCTGGAAAACACATTGGTAACATTAAATTATGACTTTTTTTTTTTTTTTCAGATTATTATTTTTTGTGTTGTTCCAATTATTTCACAACTATTTCTATTTATTATCAACTGAGACTATCAGTGCAATATAACGATTTTGACTACAAACACACACACACACACACACACATATATATATATATTTAATGAAGAGCTGGGATGGAGATATCTAAAGTATGAAGCGGCCATGACGTACAGCGTAGCAGGTTCACTCAGCTCCGTAAAATGTAGCATGAAGTCATTTTCCATTTAGAAAAATTACATTTCTTTATTATTCTTATAAGATATATATAATGCATTTTTGAACAAAAACGAATGAGTAGATTCGCAAACATTCATGATGAAGAATTTCAGTTTATTAATCAGAGAGACATCGAATGAAGAATGGAAGCCATTTTGAAATACTTTTCTAAACCGAAAGCATTTCGACATTTTTGACTCAAAGATAAAAAAAAATAACATCTTTACAGAAAGACAGACAGCAAGCTAACTAATTTATTTCGCCAAATCTCATTGGCATCAAAAATCAAGTTGGCTGAACACATTTTAAATTTTATATCTGGTAAACCTAAATAATAGTTAAAGGATTGGCTAAAAATTAAATTACGTCATAGGATGTGATTAAATTTTGTCAGTCATCCAGAATTTGGCTAACAGTGCGAAATCAATTGATAAAAAATATTAGAAATTATTTTCAGCTATAATGATTCAACGGAATCTATAAACGTTTGATTGGAGACAGGAAGCTACAATAAAAAAAATCGTCTGCGGTTTTAAAGCATAAAATGAATGGGTTTCTCTTTCTTTGATATTTTATTTAAATATTACTTGATGAGATTTAGAGCAGGAAAAAGAACAATAAATTATATGAAATTACAGATTAATGAAATAGAAATAAAAATAAAATAACATAAGCGAAATAAACAAAATTGTATTAAACTCTTTTAGGATAAGAAATATAATGTTTGCTTGTATTATAAATAAATAAATAAAATGTAATTTATATTATTATTATTATTTTATTTTAAAAAGGGATATGTGATGTTTTTCAACGTCACATATTTCTCCCCGTCGACCGAAAAAAAAATGGGTTCAGCCATTACATCGTCTATGATATGACAACTCAGCAAAAATTAAAATAAATTATCTCCAATCTTGTAAAATAGATTGATTACAAAACAAAAGCAAAAAACGAATGGCTTCCAATACAAATAAAATACATACATTGTCATAGTATCAATAGAAAACCTAGTATGCATACTTAAAAAAAATAATATTCTTATACAATATTAAAATACAAATACAAATACAGAAAATAAGGATATTATATGGTGATGAGATATAATGTGGTATGGCCATAAATCTGTGTACACAAGTCGTTAGAATATATATCCACAAACAAAATGAGCTCAAGTCCTTTGATTTAAAATTCTAATAATTCAGTCATCATATACTTTATCAGTTCGTGGTAAGATGCTGAAATCAGTAAATTTTTATGTTACCATGCATGGCGAGAAACTTTGACGAGTCCATTTCAGTTCAGAGAGGACAAGAATTCGTTGTAATAAATATATAGTTCAAATGTATAAGCAATTTTAATATGAAACTTTGACAAAACAAAAACCCTGTATATTTATATGTTATCAAATATATATAGTGAGCCTTTTATATTCATTAAAATGTTTAAAGAAATAATACATGTTGAAAGAAAGTAATAATAACACATGTTTTTATTTTTAATTTTTTTTATAGGTAATTGTAATTGGAATATATGAGACATATGCATATGTGTGATAAAAATATTACCTGCACCAAAGTTTTTTTTTTTTTTTTTTTTTTTTTTTTTAATTGCATTAAAATTTTTTTTTAAATCAAAATATTGTTCTAGTATGTTAACTTTTAATAAAATGCAATTATAATTAACAAGTAAGTTAAAGAAATAGTGATAAAAGTGATATACACTGCTGTTGTAAGACAATGCAGCTTAGAATATAATATCCTGGACCAGCCATTGATTATTCAAGCTGCGAAATTTCACAACAAATAAAGATCACAACAGGTTGATCAGGTCTGTTGCGATGAAAGTATACATCAAATTTATTTAATTTATCTTTAATCATTATAAATATTTAAAAATTTACACTGTGTAACTTTTAACCTAAGGAAAAAAAATGATGAAAAATTACTTTCTGTTTCGTAAATTATATTGATGTGTATCATTGGAAATAATGAGATTCTTATTAAAATTAGAATTATTATAAATGTCAAATAAGTGATTATTACGTGGAGGTGCCAATAAAATTCTATCTATATGCACACGAAATGCCTTATCATCACTAGCATGTAACCGTTTAATTGAAAATGAAACAGGGGAATGTTTAACTGTGACAATGAAAGGACCTGTATATTTAGATTTAAATTTATCCATAGACTTCAGATACACAATATCTTTTGTGCAGATGCTTCTTAGTTTAGCTTTTCTTTGAAAATATTTATTTCTTTTTGATTGGGAATCTTGAATGTTATTGTACGCTTTTTTATAAATTTCTTGAAGGTCTTGCATTAATTTATAGATGTTTACATTAGAGTCCAGGTAAGTGTAATTATAATTTGAATTATAAGTGTCAAAAATTAGTGCCAGTTCTCTACCAAAATGTAGAAGATTAGGCGAGAATTGAGTGGAAGAATGCGTCGATCCATTGTAGAGAGATTTGTGTATATATAGTGCATTTTGAAATGAATGACCTTCTTCTAATAATATATTAATTGAATACTTAATTGATGTGTTTACACGTTCGCTAATAGAGTTCGACTGGGGATGAAAAGCAGACGAATGTAATACTTTTATGCCTAGAGTGTCATTAAATGTATTGTAAACTTGAGATGTATATTGTCGACCTAAATCTGATAGAATACATGCAGGGCGACCAAAGGTTGTAATGTATGAAAACAAACATTGAACTATTTTTGGAGAAGTAATATTAGATAACGGGTAAAGTTCTAAGTGTCTACTAAAATGATCAATTATTGTCAAGACGTACTGACCATTACTAAAAGGACCTACCAAGTCTGTGGAGATTGTATGATTTGGATGAGTGGGTGTATATGTTTTCTGTAATGGAGCAGGAGGTGTCTTGTGATGTTTCGCTTGTAAGCATTTAATGCATGAAGAAACGAAATTGAGGGTATCAGTATAAATACCCCTCCAAAGGTATCTTTTAGAAAGAAATTCATAGGTTTTAGCCAAACCGAAGTGAGATAAATGCGCAATGGACAATGCTTTCGCTTTTAAAGAATTTGGGACAATAATTAAATAACTGAATGAATTGTTATGAATATTCTCTTTCTTGAGCATTAATACTTTAGAATCAGGATTTATAAAGTAATTGGGAAATTTTTCTGACTTTCCGTTTTTTAAGATTTCTTCGTAAATTGCTTTTAATTCAGAATCCTTAATTTGTTCGGACACAAATGTTTGGTCTGAAATTTCTAGCAAGGGGTCTTTAGAGTTCGAATTTCCAGAAATCATATAATTAACATATTCTGAGCATTTGTTTTGATTTTCATTATTAATTTTATCCTTACTGTTAATTTCAAGTCTGTTTTCATTTTCATCAACATCAACAATTGGTAGTGGTTGTATGTCATGAATTAAGTTTGGATTAGCTTTGAGATCCTCTTGATTGTTTTCAAAATTACAACGTGATAAATAATCCGCTAAGATGTTCAAATTTCCAGGAATATGTTTAAAAACGTATGTATATTCAGATAAGTCCATTAACCAGCGGGTGGTTACGTCAGCGGGATTGGTAGTTTTCTTATATTTTTCAAGGGGAGCACTATCTGACAAAATTACGAACTCACGATTATATAAATAGTATTTGAAGGCAGTGACAGTTTTATGAATTGCCATAAGTTCCAATTTTAACGCAGGATATTTCTTTTCAGAAGGTTTTAAAGATTTGGAAAAGTATGCTATAGGAAGTAATTTACCATTAAATTTTTGCATAAGTGCTCCTGAAGGCTGTTTTTGATGCATCGGTGTTGACATAGAATGTTTTCTCCCAATCTGGAAGTCGAACCATTGGGGGAAGAAAGAATAATTTTTGAATTTTTTGAAAAATACTCTGATGTTTTTCTGTCCATTTGAATGTTGTTTTGGGTTTTGTGAGTTCCACAAGGGGTTGTGCAAGTTCTGAGAAAGATGGTAAAATCCATTTGTAAAAATTAGCAAGTCCAAGAATTTTTTTTAATTGTCGTTTTGTCGTTGGTGGTGGAAAAGAATTGATCTTTACGATGTTAGCGGTGATGGGTGAAATAGTATGGTTTTCAATATGGAAACCTAAATAATTAACTGCTGATTTATGGAATTCACACTTAGATGGGGATAATGTTAAATTATATTTGATAAGAATTTCTAACACTTTATTTACTTTTTCACAAGTCTCTTCAAATGAGTTTGATCCAATAATCAGATCATCTTGATAAGCATATATGCCATTAATGTTTATCTCGTCGAGTATTGTGTCCATTAGAGACTGAAATATAGAACTGGCGTTCTTTAAACCAAAACAAACACGTTTGTATCGATAACTGCCGAAAATAGATGTAAATGTTAACATATCTTGATATTTTTTTGGAAGGTCAATTTGGTGGTACGCTTGCATGAAATCTAACGAAGTAAAGTATTTGAATGACGAAAGATTTGAAATAATATTTTGAATCTTAGGAAGTGGATATGAGGAACCTTGTATGACTGTATTGACCATTCTAAGGTCTAAAGCAAGTCTGTAACGTTGTTTCTTTGAACCGTCAGATTTTTTCTTTACTAGCAATATGGGACAAGCCCACTCGGAGCAATTACGCTCAATTATGCCGGCGTTTACTAATTCATTGATCTGTTCTTGGGCTTCTTTTTGTAAAGCTTGTGGAATCGGAAATGGAAGTGTTTTAATAGGGAAATCATTAATTAATTTAAGATTAGGAATTATTTTATCAGTATGTCCTAGAGTACTGAGAGATTTGGAAAAAGCAGCAAATTTGCTTAAAAATAAATTTTCTAGTGTGTTACGTTGATCAAGGGTTAAATGATTCAAACAAAAATCTTTACTAGATAAATCATTTTTACGTTTTAGTAATATATCCTCTGAAGCTTGAATTAAGTGGATATGGTCCTCAATATTTTGTATATTATTATTACTAGAGCAAGAGTCTTCAATTTTATCTAAATGTGGTTCTTTAATTTCATCAATTAAAAATAATTTGCCAATATGCATATTTTTATTCAGATGAATTGAATTTTTACCCTTATTTGAGATAAGTAACGTAAAAAGAGAATTATTATTTTCAGAATTAATTTCATTTTTGTAATTCGGTGATACAATAGAATCTAAAATTTCTATATCAGGATCCTTAATGTCAGTACAAAATATGTAATTTTTTTCTTTTAACTTATTATTTGTTTTTGCAGTAATGTAGATATTTTCACCAGTTTGTATTATAACTTTCTTTAGAAGGTAAACATTCATATTATTATCGTCAGAGTTAACATTATATACATCTAATTTTTCATTTTGCGAATCAAATAAGGAACAAGTAAAGTCTAATTTTCCAATTCTCATGGAATTTTTTGAAAAGTCAATAGTGACATGATTTTCTTTAATGAAATCCATACCGAGTATTCCATGAAAATTAGAGCTATGTGGTATGTCAATAATATAGAAATTGTGTTGGAAAAACTTTTTATCAATTTTGAAAGTTGCACGAATACATGAAGAAAATTCAACATAAGAATTGACCGTTTTAAGAGTAATAGACGAACCTAGTCTTTTATATTTCAAATTTGCTTTTAAATTATCAAATGTTGATTGGGCTAAAAGTGAACAACTACTTCCGGTATCGATAAGAAACTTTATATCATTATTGGCTAATTTAGCTTTTATTATAGGAAGTGTATGAGAATTTTTGTTTACATTAAATAAAATATGATCCTCAATATTATTTGCGCAACTCGAACTGTTATGACTTGGAATATACCCTGCATTAGAAATATGACTAAAGTTTTGAAATGTTTGGGTAGCTTTATTATCTGCTACAGTAACATTAGCAACAGTTTGAGATCCAACTGAATTTACAAGTCTAGTATGTGAAACTTTTGGAAGAGAATTTGAAGATGACACATTTGTGACTTTATGTTCATTCGCTGATGAGACCCTTAGTTTTCGAGATATGGCAGCATCAGCATCTCCATACCTCTTTTCTAGTTTAAATTACGGTTTTCATAATTACGTGTTTTATAAGTTAAATTATCTCTATTTCTCCATTTGTAACAATTTAAAGCAACGTGGCCATGTTTGGAACAAAGTTGACAAATCATATTATTTCTAGAAAAGTTTCTTCTAGGGGAAGAACGAAAATTGGTCTGTCTAGTTTTGTAATTATTTCTATAATTTCTTTGATCAAATTTGGGTCTGCTTGACTGAACTACGTTCAAGGATTCATTATGGGAGGGTGGATTGTTGTTTGTAAGTGAAATGCTATTAATTTTCTCAGATAAATCTTTCAATGTGTTTAATATTACAGAGTCATTTTTATTATCGCAAGAAAGAACAGTCTTAGTATTAGTAGTGTTGTTGAAAGAATCATATATTTCGGATAATGTCTGAGCACGTTCAACTGCCTTATTATAGTCTCTTATGTTTTCTTCCATTAACTTAATATTAATATTTGGGGGTACACACTCTAAAAATTTTGGAAGTTTAATGTTATCAAGGGATTGTTTGTCTTTAAGGTCAGGGAAAGCCTTAGGTACAGCAACATTTACACGATGGGCGAAGTTTTTAATTGATTCTCCTGGCAAAATTTTTAAATTATGAAATTCTGATATTCCAGTATTATATGACGATTCCCTGAAAAACTTACAGAAATTTTCCTCGATGAATTTAAGATCAGTCGAGTTATATAGTGTTTCATTCTCAATAAAGTATGCCAACGCGGCATCACGAAGTTTTTCTTTCATTACATGTAATGTCGCGTCATTCGTTAGTTTATTTAACATGGCAAAGGATCTCAATTGATCAAAGAAAAATTTGACAAATCTCGCGTCCCCATCGAAATTAGGAACGGAGCAAAACGCGTTTCGATTCTGTGCCATGTTTTTCAAAAATAAAAATTTTAACTAAGTTAAATAAAAATAATATGTATAAGAATTCAATTAAATATCATATAATAAATAAAATTACCAAGACACTTAAAAATGAAAAAAAAATTTTAAATATATTTGTTTTAATTAGGCATGACAAAGTTTCAAAATTAACGAAAATATAGAAATTATTTTTAATATTTTTATATGTATATATCATTATATTTTGCAATCATGAAATTGGCATATATAAGTCTTGATATATATTATAGATATATTTTAAAAAAAACAACAATGAATAATAACCAAAAAAGAATGAATATATGAAAGTTATAATGTCAACATATATTATATTGTAAACCAAAAGATCAAAATATGAAAAAAATATATATATATATATACTATTGTGAATATGAGGGAAAATACATGATATCTGATTTTTATTTTCTCTTGCAAATAAAAGTTTTTACTAATTATCTGTAAATAACAGATTCCAAAAATATATATTTTGTGCAATAATAGGATATAACTTTAATTGTTCTTTAAAAAAAATGAAAAGAAAAAAAACTAGAATAGAATAAACATATCAATAATAAAACAATTTTTCTAAAAAAAATTTAAAACGAAAATAAATTGAATTCAGTTAACTGTCAATATTAAAAAAAAACTTTCAAAATGTCTTTTTGTTTACTGTTTCACATAAATAGTATGAAAGAAACTTACCGTTTTCCCATATTCTCTTTTTGCTAAAAAGAAATATTTATTTATTTATCTATATATCTTTATTCATTTACTTTTATTATTATCATTATTCCTTTATTTAAAACTATAAGGCTCTTCTCCTGCACGAGTGCGCGAGAAAAAAAAAATGAACACTGTAATTCAACTGCACATATTCCAGAAAGACGACCCATATTTGGCAATTCTCCTTGCACCGATGAATCAACGATCATTTAATACCGAACGGTAAGTGCATAAGACGGTCACAAAATGCGAACATTGCAGACTGTAGAGAGGATGTTATTCAATGAAACCGTAGAAAGTCCACCGGCATGGCATCACACAATATTGGCGATAAGAATCGGTACCGTAGACACCAAGTAATCTCTTTTTAAAAAAAAAAAATCACAGATGACATCCCGCAGCACATTAGCCTTTAGTAAAGATGAACAACAAATCGGTAATTCGGTGCTGTTCACCGTAACGTAGTTAATTTCTTTTTGGATCATCATTGGGGCAGCTGTTTTTAAAACATAACAGTCTTCAACAACGTAAAACTTCGCATTCATGAATTAATCAGGATGTGTAGAATGATTAACGTAGTCGATATCACGTCGATATTAGGTGACTAAGCAGAGATCCGTTAAACAGAAATTCGAGTATTGCAGTACACTTGTTTATATTCGTTAAACAGTAGTTCAATGTCGATGCCCAAATTTTTCAAGACGAAAAAAAAATTTTGGATATCCGGATATATTATCCGGCCTGAATCTGGCACCACATATATTTAATGAAGAGCTGGGATGGAGATATCTAAAGTATGAAGCGGCCATGACGTACAGCGTAGCAGGTTCACTCAGCTCCGTAAAATGTAGCATGAAGTCATTTTCCATTTAGAAAAATTACATTTCTTTATTACTCTTATAAGATATATATAATGCATTTTTGAACAAAAACGAATGAGTAGATTCGCAAACATTCATGATGAAGAATTTCAGTTTATTAATCAGAGAGACATCGAATGAAGAATGGAAGCCATTTTGATATACTTTTCTAAACCGAAAGCATTTCGACATTTTTGACTCAAAGATAAAAAAAAATAACATCTTTACAGAAAGACAGACAGCAAGCTAACTAATTTATTTCGCCAAATCTCATTGGCATCAAAAATCAAGTTGGCTGAACACATTTTAAATTTTATATCTGGTAAACCTAAATAATAGTTAAAGGATTGGCTAAAAATTAAATTACGTCATAGGATGTGATTAAATTTTGTCAGTCATCCAGAATTTGGCTAACAGTGCGAAATCAATTGATAAAAAATATTAGAAATTATTTTCAGCTATAATGATTCAACGGAATCTATAAACGTTTGATTGGAGACAGGAAGCTACAATAAAAAAAATCGTCTGCGGTTTTAAAGCATAAAATGAATGGGTTTCTCTTTCTTTGATATTTTATTTAAATATTACTTGATGAGATTTAGAGCAGGAAAAAGAACAATAAATTATATGAAATTACAGATTAATGAAATAGAAATAAAAATAAAATAACATAAGCGAAATAAACAAAATTGTATTAAACTCTTTTAGGATAAGAAATATAATGTTTGCTTGTATTATAAATAAATAAATAAAATGTAATTTATATTATTATTATTATTTTATTTTAAAAAGGGATATGTGATGTTTTTCAACGTCACATATTTCTCCCCGTCGACCGAAAAAAAAATGGGTTCAGCCATTACATCGTCTATGATATGACAACTCAGCAAAAATTAAAATAAATTATCTCCAATCTTGTAAAATAGATTGATTACAAAACAAAAGCAAAAAACGAATGGCTTCCAATACAAATAAAATACATACATTGTCATAGTATCAATAGAAAACCTAGTATGCATACTTAAAAAAAATAATATTCTTATACAATATTAAAATACAAATACAAATACAGAAAATAAGGATATTATATGGTGATGAGATATAATGTGGTATGGCCATAAATCTGTGTACACAAGTCGTTAGAATATATATCCACAAACAAAATGAGCTCAAGTCCTTTGATTTAAAATTCTAATAATTCAGTCATCATATACTTTATCAGTTCGTGGTAAGATGCTGAAATCAGTAAATTTTTATGTTACCATGCATGGCGAGAAACTTTGACGAGTCCATTTCAGTTCAGAGAGGACAAGAATTCGTTGTAATAAATATATAGTTCAAATGTATAAGCAATTTTAATATGAAACTTTGACAAAACAAAAACCCTGTATATTTATATGTTATCAAATATATATAGTGAGCCTTTTATATTCATTAAAATGTTTAAAGAAATAATACATGTTGAAAGAAAGTAATAATAACACATGTTTTTATTTTTAATTTTTTTTATAGGTAATTGTAATTGGAATATATGAGACATATGCATATGTGTGATAAAAATATTACCTGCACCAAAGTTTTTTTTTTTTTTTTTTTTTTTTTTTTTTAATTGCATTAAAATTTTTTTTTAAATCAAAATATTGTTCTAGTATGTTAACTTTTAATAAAATGCAATTATAATTAACAAGTAAGTTAAAGAAATAGTGATAAAAGTGATATACACTGCTGTTGTAAGACAATGCAGCTTAGAATATAATATCCTGGACCAGCCATTGATTATTCAAGCTGCGAAATTTCACAACAAATAAAGATCACAACAGGTTGATCAGGTCTGTTGCGATGAAAGTATACATCAAATTTATTTAATTTATCTTTAATCATTATAAATATTTAAAAATTTACACTGTGTAACTTTTAACCTAAGGAAAAAAAATGATGAAAAATTACTTTCTGTTTCGTAAATTATATTGATGTGTATCATTGGAAATAATGAGATTCTTATTAAAATTAGAATTATTATAAATGTCAAATAAGTGATTATTACGTGGAGGTGCCAATAAAATTCTATCTATATGCACACGAAATGCCTTATCATCACTAGCATGTAACCGTTTAATTGAAAATGAAACAGGGGAATGTTTAACTGTGACAATGAAAGGACCTGTATATTTAGATTTAAATTTATCCATAGACTTCAGATACACAATATCTTTTGTGCAGATGCTTCTTAGTTTAGCTTTTCTTTGAAAATATTTATTTCTTTTTGATTGGGAATCTTGAATGTTATTGTACGCTTTTTTATAAATTTCTTGAAGGTCTTGCATTAATTTATAGATGTTTACATTAGAGTCCAGGTAAGTGTAATTATAATTTGAATTATAAGTGTCAAAAATTAGTGCCAGTTCTCTACCAAAATGTAGAAGATTAGGCGAGAATTGAGTGGAAGAATGCGTCGATCCATTGTAGAGAGATTTGTGTATATATAGTGCATTTTGAAATGAATGACCTTCTTCTAATAATATATTAATTGAATACTTAATTGATGTGTTTACACGTTCGCTAATAGAGTTCGACTGGGGATGAAAAGCAGACGAATGTAATACTTTTATGCCTAGAGTGTCATTAAATGTATTGTAAACTTGAGATGTATATTGTCGACCTAAATCTGATAGAATACATGCAGGGCGACCAAAGGTTGTAATGTATGAAAACAAACATTGAACTATTTTTGGAGAAGTAATATTAGATAACGGGTAAAGTTCTAAGTGTCTACTAAAATGATCAATTATTGTCAAGACGTACTGACCATTACTAAAAGGACCTACCAAGTCTGTGGAGATTGTATGATTTGGATGAGTGGGTGTATATGTTTTCTGTAATGGAGCAGGAGGTGTCTTGTGATGTTTCGCTTGTAAGCATTTAATGCATGAAGAAACGAAATTGAGGGTATCAGTATAAATACCCCTCCAAAGGTATCTTTTAGAAAGAAATTCATAGGTTTTAGCCAAACCGAAGTGAGATAAATGCGCAATGGACAATGCTTTCGCTTTTAAAGAATTTGGGACAATAATTAAATAACTGAATGAATTGTTATGAATATTCTCTTTCTTGAGCATTAATACTTTAGAATCAGGATTTATAAAGTAATTGGGAAATTTTTCTGACTTTCCGTTTTTTAAGATTTCTTCGTAAATTGCTTTTAATTCAGAATCCTTAATTTGTTCGGACACAAATGTTTGGTCTGAAATTTCTAGCAAGGGGTCTTTAGAGTTCGAATTTCCAGAAATCATATAATTAACATATTCTGAGCATTTGTTTTGATTTTCATTATTAATTTTATCCTTACTGTTAATTTCAAGTCTGTTTTCATTTTCATCAACATCAACAATTGGTAGTGGTTGTATGTCATGAATTAAGTTTGGATTAGCTTTGAGATCCTCTTGATTGTTTTCAAAATTACAACGTGATAAATAATCCGCTAAGATGTTCAAATTTCCAGGAATATGTTTAAAAACGTATGTATATTCAGATAAGTCCATTAACCAGCGGGTGGTTACGTCAGCGGGATTGGTAGTTTTCTTATATTTTTCAAGGGGAGCACTATCTGACAAAATTACGAACTCACGATTATATAAATAGTATTTGAAGGCAGTGACAGTTTTATGAATTGCCATAAGTTCCAATTTTAACGCAGGATATTTCTTTTCAGAAGGTTTTAAAGATTTGGAAAAGTATGCTATAGGAAGTAATTTACCATTAAATTTTTGCATAAGTGCTCCTGAAGGCTGTTTTTGATGCATCGGTGTTGACATAGAATGTTTTCTCCCAATCTGGAAGTCGAACCATTGGGGGAAGAAAGAATAATTTTTGAATTTTTTGAAAAATACTCTGATGTTTTTCTGTCCATTTGAATGTTGTTTTGGGTTTTGTGAGTTCCACAAGGGGTTGTGCAAGTTCTGAGAAAGATGGTAAAATCCATTTGTAAAAATTAGCAAGTCCAAGAATTTTTTTTAATTGTCGTTTTGTCGTTGGTGGTGGAAAAGAATTGATCTTTACGATGTTAGCGGTGATGGGTGAAATAGTATGGTTTTCAATATGGAAACCTAAATAATTAACTGCTGATTTATGGAATTCACACTTAGATGGGGATAATGTTAAATTATATTTGATAAGAATTTCTAACACTTTATTTACTTTTTCACAAGTCTCTTCAAATGAGTTTGATCCAATAATCAGATCATCTTGATAAGCATATATGCCATTAATGTTTATCTCGTCGAGTATTGTGTCCATTAGAGACTGAAATATAGAACTGGCGTTCTTTAAACCAAAACAAACACGTTTGTATCGATAACTGCCGAAAATAGATGTAAATGTTAACATATCTTGATATTTTTTTGGAAGGTCAATTTGGTGGTACGCTTGCATGAAATCTAACGAAGTAAAGTATTTGAATGACGAAAGATTTGAAATAATATTTTGAATCTTAGGAAGTGGATATGAGGAACCTTGTATGACTGTATTGACCATTCTAAGGTCTAAAGCAAGTCTGTAACGTTGTTTCTTTGAACCGTCAGATTTTTTCTTTACTAGCAATATGGGACAAGCCCACTCGGAGCAATTACGCTCAATTATGCCGGCGTTTACTAATTCATTGATCTGTTCTTGGGCTTCTTTTTGTAAAGCTTGTGGAATCGGAAATGGAAGTGTTTTAATAGGGAAATCATTAATTAATTTAAGATTAGGAATTATTTTATCAGTATGTCCTAGAGTACTGAGAGATTTGGAAAAAGCAGCAAATTTGCTTAAAAATAAATTTTCTAGTGTGTTACGTTGATCAAGGGTTAAATGATTCAAACAAAAATCTTTACTAGATAAATCATTTTTACGTTTTAGTAATATATCCTCTGAAGCTTGAATTAAGTGGATATGGTCCTCAATATTTTGTATATTATTATTACTAGAGCAAGAGTCTTCAATTTTATCTAAATGTGGTTCTTTAATTTCATCAATTAAAAATAATTTGCCAATATGCATATTTTTATTCAGATGAATTGAATTTTTACCCTTATTTGAGATAAGTAACGTAAAAAGAGAATTATTATTTTCAGAATTAATTTCATTTTTGTAATTCGGTGATACAATAGAATCTAAAATTTCTATATCAGGATCCTTAATGTCAGTACAAAATATGTAATTTTTTTCTTTTAACTTATTATTTGTTTTTGCAGTAATGTAGATATTTTCACCAGTTTGTATTATAACTTTCTTTAGAAGGTAAACATTCATATTATTATCGTCAGAGTTAACATTATATACATCTAATTTTTCATTTTGCGAATCAAATAAGGAACAAGTAAAGTCTAATTTTCCAATTCTCATGGAATTTTTTGAAAAGTCAATAGTGACATGATTTTCTTTAATGAAATCCATACCGAGTATTCCATGAAAATTAGAGCTATGTGGTATGTCAATAATATAGAAATTGTGTTGGAAAAACTTTTTATCAATTTTGAAAGTTGCACGAATACATGAAGAAAATTCAACATAAGAATTGACCGTTTTAAGAGTAATAGACGAACCTAGTCTTTTATATTTCAAATTTGCTTTTAAATTATCAAATGTTGATTGGGCTAAAAGTGAACAACTACTTCCGGTATCGATAAGAAACTTTATATCATTATTGGCTAATTTAGCTTTTATTATAGGAAGTGTATGAGAATTTTTGTTTACATTAAATAAAATATGATCCTCAATATTATTTGCGCAACTCGAACTGTTATGACTTGGAATATACCCTGCATTAGAAATATGACTAAAGTTTTGAAATGTTTGGGTAGCTTTATTATCTGCTACAGTAACATTAGCAACAGTTTGAGATCCAACTGAATTTACAAGTCTAGTATGTGAAACTTTTGGAAGAGAATTTGAAGATGACACATTTGTGACTTTATGTTCATTCGCTGATGAGACCCTTAGTTTTCGAGATATGGCAGCATCAGCATCTCCATACCTCTTTTCTAGTTTAAATTACGGTTTTCATAATTACGTGTTTTATAAGTTAAATTATCTCTATTTCTCCATTTGTAACAATTTAAAGCAACGTGGCCATGTTTGGAACAAAGTTGACAAATCATATTATTTCTAGAAAAGTTTCTTCTAGGGGAAGAACGAAAATTGGTCTGTCTAGTTTTGTAATTATTTCTATAATTTCTTTGATCAAATTTGGGTCTGCTTGACTGAACTACGTTCAAGGATTCATTATGGGAGGGTGGATTGTTGTTTGTAAGTGAAATGCTATTAATTTTCTCAGATAAATCTTTCAATGTGTTTAATATTACAGAGTCATTTTTATTATCGCAAGAAAGAACAGTCTTAGTATTAGTAGTGTTGTTGAAAGAATCATATATTTCGGATAATGTCTGAGCACGTTCAACTGCCTTATTATAGTCTCTTATGTTTTCTTCCATTAACTTAATATTAATATTTGGGGGTACACACTCTAAAAATTTTGGAAGTTTAATGTTATCAAGGGATTGTTTGTCTTTAAGGTCAGGGAAAGCCTTAGGTACAGCAACATTTACACGATGGGCGAAGTTTTTAATTGATTCTCCTGGCAAAATTTTTAAATTATGAAATTCTGATATTCCAGTATTATATGACGATTCCCTGAAAAACTTACAGAAATTTTCCTCGATGAATTTAAGATCAGTCGAGTTATATAGTGTTTCATTCTCAATAAAGTATGCCAACGCGGCATCACGAAGTTTTTCTTTCATTACATGTAATGTCGCGTCATTCGTTAGTTTATTTAACATGGCAAAGGATCTCAATTGATCAAAGAAAAATTTGACAAATCTCGCGTCCCCATCGAAATTAGGAACGGAGCAAAACGCGTTTCGATTCTGTGCCATGTTTTTCAAAAATAAAAATTTTAACTAAGTTAAATAAAAATAATATGTATAAGAATTCAATTAAATATCATATAATAAATAAAATTACCAAGACACTTAAAAATGAAAAAAAAATTTTAAATATATTTGTTTTAATTAGGCATGACAAAGTTTCAAAATTAACGAAAATATAGAAATTATTTTTAATATTTTTATATGTATATATCATTATATTTTGCAATCATGAAATTGGCATATATAAGTCTTGATATATATTATAGATATATTTTAAAAAAAACAACAATGAATAATAACCAAAAAAGAATGAATATATGAAAGTTATAATGTCAACATATATTATATTGTAAACCAAAAGATCAAAATATGAAAAAAAAATATATATATATATACTATTGTGAATATGAGGGAAAATACATGATATCTGATTTTTATTTTCTCTTGCAAATAAAAGTTTTTACTAATTATCTGTAAATAACAGATTCCAAAAATATATATTTTGTGCAATAATAGGATATAACTTTAATTGTTCTTTAAAAAAAATGAAAAGAAAAAAAACTAGAATAGAATAAACATATCAATAATAAAACAATTTTTCTAAAAAAAATTTAAAACGAAAATAAATTGAATTCAGTTAACTGTCAATATTAAAAAAAAACTTTCAAAATGTCTTTTTGTTTACTGTTTCACATAAATAGTATGAAAGAAACTTACCGTTTTCCCATATTCTCTTTTTGCTAAAAAGAAATATTTATTTATTTATCTATATATCTTTATTCATTTACTTTTATTATTATCATTATTCCTTTATTTAAAACTATAAGGCTCTTCTCCTGCACGAGTGCGCGAGAAAAAAAAAATGAACACTGTAATTCAACTGCACATATTCCAGAAAGACGACCCATATTTGGCAATTCTCCTTGCACCGATGAATCAACGATCATTTAATACCGAACGGTAAGTGCATAAGACGGTCACAAAATGCGAACATTGCAGACTGTAGAGAGGATGTTATTCAATGAAACCGTAGAAAGTCCACCGGCATGGCATCACACAATATTGGCGATAAGAATCGGTACCGTAGACACCAAGTAATCTCTTTTTAAAAAAAAAAAATCACAGATGACATCCCGCAGCACATTAGCCTTTAGTAAAGATGAACAACAAATCGGTAATTCGGTGCTGTTCACCGTAACGTAGTTAATTTCTTTTTGGATCATCATTGGGGCAGCTGTTTTTAAAACATAACAGTCTTCAACAACGTAAAACTTCGCATTCATGAATTAATCAGGATGTGTAGAATGATTAACGTAGTCGATATCACGTCGATATTAGGTGACTAAGCAGAGATCCGTTAAACAGAAATTCGAGTATTGCAGTACACTTGTTTATATTCGTTAAACAGTAGTTCAATGTCGATGCCCAAATTTTTCAAGACGAAAAAAAAATTTTGGATATCCGGATATATTATCCGGCCTGAATCTGGCACCACATATATTTAATGAAGAGCTGGGATGGAGATATCTAAAGTATGAAGCGGCCATGACGTACAGCGTAGCAGGTTCACTCAGCTCCGTAAAATGTAGCATGAAGTCATTTTCCATTTAGAAAAATTACATTTCTTTATTACTCTTATAAGATATATATAATGCATTTTTGAACAAAAACGAATGAGTAGATTCGCAAACATTCATGATGAAGAATTTCAGTTTATTAATCAGAGAGACATCGAATGAAGAATGGAAGCCATTTTGATATACTTTTCTAAACCGAAAGCATTTCGACATTTTTGACTCAAAGATAAAAAAAAATAACATCTTTACAGAAAGACAGACAGCAAGCTAACTAATTTATTTCGCCAAATCTCATTGGCATCAAAAATCAAGTTGGCTGAACACATTTTAAATTTTATATCTGGTAAACCTAAATAATAGTTAAAGGATTGGCTAAAAATTAAATTACGTCATAGGATGTGATTAAATTTTGTCAGTCATCCAGAATTTGGCTAACAGTGCGAAATCAATTGATAAAAAATATTAGAAATTATTTTCAGCTATAATGATTCAACGGAATCTATAAACGTTTGATTGGAGACAGGAAGCTACAATAAAAAAAATCGTCTGCGGTTTTAAAGCATAAAATGAATGGGTTTCTCTTTCTTTGATATTTTATTTAAATATTACTTGATGAGATTTAGAGCAGGAAAAAGAACAATAAATTATATGAAATTACAGATTAATGAAATAGAAATAAAAATAAAATAACATAAGCGAAATAAACAAAATTGTATTAAACTCTTTTAGGATAAGAAATATAATGTTTGCTTGTATTATAAATAAATAAATAAAATGTAATTTATATTATTATTATTATTTTATTTTAAAAAGGGATATGTGATGTTTTTCAACGTCACAATATATAATAAATTTTTAATTATTATGTTTATTTTTCCAATTATCTTGAAAATCATTCATTTTTAATGTAGCTTTACCATTAATTAACCTGTGTATTTAGCTCTTTTTAAAATATAAATTAGCATTAAAATAGAAAATTCTATTAAAGAATTACTGGAGAATGTAATATTATATCTTATATAATATAAGCTTAAAATACATAACACTTATTTTAACGTTTCCTTTTCCTTTTTTTCAGTTTTTCCTAATACATCATTCGAGAGATAATTAAATTAATAGTCAATTACAACCTTTCTGCGAAGAAGATAATGAAGCATATTTTTTCTTTGCTTTAAAACGCTTACTTTATTTTATTTTTATTTTACTTATTTTTATTTTATTTTTTTTTTCTAATCTGTTACCAAGCAATTTGTCTCTTAGTAAAATAATAAATATTAATTACAAGAATAATTAAAACCTTAGAAGAACTTTTTCATTTTATCCTTTCTTCCTTTTACGTGTCATTATATCACACAGCTCGTTAAGTTTAAGCCTGGCATGTCAGTCCTTAAAATGACCTATCTGTTTCTCTGATGAAACAAGATGGACGCTTAAAAAGTCTTTTACCTAACAAAGGGGATCAGAAAGATTCAATGAAGTTCTATTTAAAGAGAAATGAAAGGATTAAGCCAAGTTATTGCTGTTTGAATTTAATGCACTGTCTATTATATTTTCGTTAATTTGCAAAGAAAAATTGGATTTGCGGGTAGAATCTTTTAAGACTTATTGCATTCCATCAAACGATGTGCCGAGAAATATAAAAAGCTAATTCATGGAGGATTAAAAGGGATGATGTAGCAATTAACTAATGACAATTTTTAAGGATGAGATATTGTAATTTATTTCCAAACTTTGTCAAATTATTTTAATTAAATTTTTACTAAAAGAGATAAAGTAAGCTTCACTGGTCTACATAAATTCTCATGATAAATCCTGTTGACAAATTAGTAACGATGCTATAATACAAAAATAAATGATTAAGTTGAGATAATAATAAACAAGAAAAAAAAATAGACAGAAATAAAATTTTATATAACTGTGTCATTCTCTTTCTAAGCAGTTTGTGGAAATGACATTATTTTTTATGATATTCTGTATGGAACACATATTTGTCGATAAATATCCATTTGATGAATAATATAAGCATTATTCAATGCAAAATATATAATAGGAAAATAATATCGAAAGGATAGTAATAAATTTATATAAAATCTTATCTCACATAGAGATATCATAAACACACGTGTCATTGTGGAAAAACCACAAACTTTATAAAAAAAAATTCACTTTCAGTTGAAAACAGATGAACCATAGATGAAACAATGAAACTAAATCGACTTTTTCAGACTGTTTCATCTATGGTTCATCTGTTTTCAACTGTTTCATCTGTTTTAACTGTTTCATCTATAATAACTGTAACTGTACTATGAATCTTTTTTGTATATATAATTCAAATGTTGCTGTACTCGTAACAAAAAAATGGCTTTCTCCTGATGATGCCCTGATGGTCAGGCGAAAGGCTTCGACAAGTTGTAACTTTAATTGATAATTTTAATTAAATGTACCATTTTATACGTGTTGTAAAGTGAATTTTTTTTTATAGAGTTTGTGGGTTTTTTTAGCAATAAATTTAGTTCTAGTGGCTCATTAAAATTTATAATAAAAATGTTATGACCATAATTAGGAAGGTATTACCAAAATAAGTTGATTTATAGTTTGTTTCATAAGTATCAGATTATTATTTAAAAAAATATAGAGACCAGCAAAGCGGGCAAAGTCTGCTAGTAATTAAATAAACAAATAAGTAACTAAACATATTTCTCTTTGTGTCGAAAAAAGAATTGAATTTGCAAAGAATATTCTACTTTTTTAAATTAAAATAAAATTGAGAAAAATCGTGCTAAAAATATGGAACAGTTTCATTTCCGTACCCCTTGCCGGCATTTGAAATTTGGCTCCAAATTTGCTAGAACGATTTTTGCTAAAATCTTTACTTGAGCATTTGCGATAGCTATTTTAATTCATCAATAAAATGATGACAAAAATTTAAAAGCTGCCAAGGAGGCTCTTATGCTAAAGCTATATCAAAAAAATTTTGGGAAGTGAATGTAGTAGCCGAATATATAATATGAAACACAGTTACATCCAAAACAAGTTGTCTGTCGTATTAAATTAATTTCTGATTTGTGAAGAATTTTATATCTATTACTCAGTAAACTAGTATATTGTGGCCACCACATGACTTTTTTCGATATTTTAATATACAAATTCACTCAGTAAAAATAATTTATTAAAATTATTATTTAATATATATATATATATGTGTGTGTGTGTGTGTGTAGGTATATATATATATATATATATATATCTTCCATGATAATGCAGACTATTTCCATATTAGAGAGAATTAGCGAGAGTATCGTAAAAGACCGCATTCACGGAGCTTTTATTCATAAAAATGACAACACTTTCGTTGATCCAATAACTAGACATTTTTCTCCTATCAAACAACATTTTTGAAAAATTTGAGCTCTACATTCTGCCAAACAATAATTTGATTGATGGAATAGTTTTATTGTACTTTGATGCATATTTTAATATTATTTTTATCCCAATCAATACTTTAGTACCCACTAGCAGACACAGGGAGTGCAGCACGACCACGAACGCTGCTAATTGTTTAAAGCTCTGAAGATTAATTTAACCTATAAAAAAAAGAAATTACAGGCTTAAAAACACAAATATAATTAATTTTATGTCTATAGATTAACGTACTCTTTGTATATTCTGAGTTAAGTATTTTATTTTACTAGTATCGCCCAGTGGTCGAAACTCGACCATTTTATTTTATTTTTATTTTTTTTGCAAAGCAAGGCAAAGCAAAGTTATTGCCTTGTCCTAAACGGAATGCAATTGCAACACAGCTGCGGCAATTGTTTGCCGATATTCACTCTAACTGAATCAGCAGAGTTTTACTTAATATAACTATTTCTCTCTGTAGATGTTAGCCTTTCCTGAAATGAGAGAAAATCGCAACGTGAAAACGCCCCTTGTTGTGTGATACAGCCCAGAAGCTAATAGGTACCATATCAAACCAAGGCCCAACCAAGTATCAAATTCTGTTAAATTAATTGGATTGGTTCATAAAGTACAGTGTTTGAACAAAAAAAAAAAAAAAAAAAAAAAAAAAAAGATATTTTCCAAAAATGGTCGAATTGAGTTCGGGAAATTTCAAAACGTGTAACTTTATCGAAAACCGAAAATCTAAAACTTTTCTGAATCTTATATTTTCTACTTATATATGCAGAGGAAAGAATAATAAATCCACTTTTTAAAAAATAAAAATAAGTAGTCAATTTCACTTAATTAAAATGCAAGGAAATCTCAAAACGTGTAAATTGATCGAAAACCGGAAATCAAAAGTTTTTATGTATCTTCTACCCACAAAAGCTAGCAATAAAGACACTTTTTTTAAAAATAAGTAGCCAATTTCAGTTAATTGAAACGTAAAGAAAGCTCAAAACATGTAAATTCAGCAAAAAACGGAAATCGGAATTTTTTCCCGTATCGTCTACTTATGCATGCAGCAGTTAGTAACAAATCCCTTTTCCTTTTATTTAGTATATTAGTTGAATATTTATTGTTTAAATATCACCCTTTGAAATGAAATGTTTATGTTTACATTCGAAACTGGAAGTTTGCCATTTTTTTTTTTTTTTTTTTCTGGAGTTTTGTGATTTTAAATTAAAATTTTATCAATTTTACAGAAAAAATAACTCAATCAAACACATGTAGACAGCAATTTATATATAACTATACCCAAATATTGGAATTAAAATCGGCAGATAATTTCCGTTATTTTTTAATAATTTTTTACAAAAAATCCAATGGACAATTAACATAGAAAATCTTTTTCATGGCTCCATGAACAGACAGTGACGTCATCACTTCGCTTGCGTACAGTGATGCTACATTATACAAATTACTGTGTCTATGGTTTTATTTGAGCTTTATGAAATTGCCAGATTTAACAACTTTCTACTTTTAGGTATTTTTTAATGTAAAAGAATACGTGTATAAAAGGGAAAAATGGGGGAAAATGCATAAAAAATAAATGTATTTTTAAATACCTTCTTGACATCGTAAGAAAATAATATTTGCATTCGCACCTTCCGGCTAACCGTACCTTTCGAATGATACCATTTTCAACCCTCTACTCCCATAATTAATATGTTAAAAAGGGACAACAAATTTTATGCTTGCCTATTAATATATAGATTATTTATTTATTTATTTATTTTTCTTGAGGAAAATTTTACATGTTTTATGACTTGATATTACTTCTTGTGATGCCAAATTTAGTGCACTTACCTTATCGAAGATAAATTTTGTTTTGTTGCAGCATAGCCTCCTAAACTAGATGCCTGCCGCGTGGCTCAGAAACTTTGCGACAGTTCAAGCGGTAGACAGCGCCACCTGGTACAAAATGCGCGACTTTTTTATACAAATGCCATCAATAATTTTAAGAAGTGATATATGATATATATAATCGACGTTTCTTCGATTTTATTCGTCTTTTATGTATATCAAATCCAACTTTTAAAAAATTTTGGTAGCTGTTGAATAGAAATGTCACGCAATCTGTACCAGGTGGCGCTGTCTACCATTCGAACTGTTGACAAATTTCCGAACCACGTGACAGACATCTAGTTTAGGAGGCTATGGTTGCAGATATATACAGAAATTTTGCTACTGGGCTTTGGTGATACCAGATTATCTTCTTGTGATACCAGATTTCGTCAACTGTCCCTCATCGAAGATAAATTTTGTTTTGTTGCAGATAGATACAGAAATTTTGCTACTGGGCTTTGGTGATACCAGATTATCTTCTTGTGATACCAGATTTAGTCAACTGTCCCTCATCAAAGATAAATTTTGTTTCGTTGCATATAGGTACTGAAATTCTACTACTGGTTTTTGGTGTTACCAGATTATCTTCATGTGATACCAGATTTAGTCAACTGTCCCTCATCGATGATAAATTTTGTTTTGTTGCAGATAGATGCAGAAATTCTACTACTGGGCTTTGATGCAATTATAATTATGGTCTGAACGTACTAAGTAATATTAAAAAAAAAAGAAATAGTGAATTTCATTACCATTTTGATAACCTCAAATAACGTTCGAGTAACAAGAAATAGGAGAATTTCTTTTAAATGTTCATCTCATTTATACTTTGATTTAATTACTTTTGTTTTACAAAAATAAAATCACGATTATTCATAAGAAAGTAGGCTTTTACTTTTAACTACGGAACTTTAGAAGAAGACAAAATAAATTAGTCTCAAAGGGAAAGCCAAAATTTACCAGATGTCTATATTAACACTTTCGCGATTACATGTTTTTGTCTTTTTGACAGTTCCTGTGGACGTTATTCTTGTATATTACATTATTTTAAATCAATTTTTTTCCATATTCATATTTATAGTATAAATGGATATACATTAGAGTTATACTCTTTCTAATCAAAGTATTTGTATCCACGAAGTATTGGTTGTACAAATGTGAATATTGGGTGTATTGTTAAGCGATAATATAACCTATGTATTCTGTAGAAACTCCCACTGGCGGTGTTACAGATTTCCAAATGACGTGAATTCACGTCAGCTGTCGCGAAAGTGTTAATACAGATGGTGCATATTATGATACATTCCATAGCACAAGAAGTTACAGATTGAAATCTGATATAAATTAAAATGCACAATCTTTTTAAAAGAAAGATTTTTTTTTTATCATACAGTTATTTATTTTGTTATATAATTTGTTTTGTTTTTAATATAAATTCTAGAGGCATAAAATTAAACTTGCCTAAGCGATCACCAGTAATGCGCTTTTCCCGATTCTAGAGTCATCGGAAAAGAATTATTTCCCAAATCTTGGTTTGCTTAAAGAAAATTAAAGAATTTCTAATGGAAGATATTCTGATTTATGTCTGCAAATAAAAATTGTCCTCTAATCCTTCTCCTCCTTCCTCTTCGAAGCGCTCTTAATTCCGCCATGTTGATTCCTAAATCCTTTATAAGCATCTGATAAACAAGTTCTTTTGTCTTTGTTAAATCCAGATGGTGCTCCGTTGAATTCTGCTTTGCATACGTAAATGCATCTAACGATGCCTAATATCTCTTAGAGTTATTGATCGAAATTCATAAATTCCAGTAATATCTAACTTTAAATATATCTTTTTGAATCCATTTAAGATATCTATTTGCCTCCAAATGGCGTTCATAACATCCAAGAGAAGTATTTCGTCGAAAGCGGACTTTTAATTACGATCTAATATCGCCAAGCAATCTTTGAAAGCATACTTTAATTACCTTAAACTAAGCTCTTGGATATAACGAAGGTTTTAAAAGAGAGGAAGTGGCAATTTCGGACAAGGATTAATGAAATGTCTTATCTTTTACTGACATTTCAAATATTGCTAATTTAAGTCCATGGATCAGTAAGCTTATGATCGCTCTGAAATTCTTTAATAGGATCTGATTGTAGTTGGATGAATATTCTAATTTCCTTATTTATTCAGAGAAATATATTGTTGGAAGCGCATATTTTCCAAGGCATATGAGATTATTTACTTTTTAGTAATTAAAATTTTATGTTTATGCAGAAAATCAAAGTATATTTTCAAAAATGATTTTCTAGAATAAATTAATTGTTTGAATTAATATATATATATATATATATATATATATATATATATATATATATTATTGTTAAAGTTTATTATTAATGTTTTTAAATATGGATTCTACAATAAGAACTTTCTTTTGTTTAAACTTGATGAGATGAGTTTCAATTTGTAAGGGGTGAGGCTGGATTGAATAAGGTTAGACCCAAAAAGATCTATGCCCTCGGTTCGGATCTTTTTCTGGAGACCAGTCCCATATCAATCAGTTGGGTTCAAATTCGGCACCTTTCACCTACTAACTTCGAGAGAAGGCCACTAGTGGAGTTTAAATTATATGTGAAATGAGTCTTGTTTCAGAACTTCTGATAAGAGCGTAAAGGATTTTCTAGCATAACAGGCAATTTGTGCCATAGAATGGTATTTTTTTTTTTTTTTTTTTTTTTTTTTTTTTTCTGTGTGTGTGTGTAGGTGTGCGTTTGTTTATGGGTGTGCGTGCGTGAGCGTGTGACTTAATTTTCTTAATTATGCATATTTACCTATAAGTAATTTTGTTTGTAAAAGATTGAAATAATAAGTAAAGGTTGGAAAAACATTGTTTTCCGGTAAAAATTTTAGATTTTAATTAGAATTATCAGAAGAATTTGAAATAGGATTTTATCCACCAATTGAAAAGAAAATTAAATTAAATGCAGAATTGTATTGCAATTTTTCAAAAATGTTCATAAAGCCAGCATAAAACACAAAACTGGAAATATATATTATATGACGTGCAATAAAAACAACTTGGTTTACAAAAAAAAAAAAAATATGACTTTTAAAAGTAATTTACTAATTTGTTGCTTTTAAGAAATATTTTTATTATAATTTAAAAATCCCATGTTTGGTGAACACATTTAACAGCTTTTGGACGTGAAAAGAAAAAAGTATCTCAGTAATTTCTCATATACACTGGAAATAATGTATATTAAAATAACTGGCAATTACTGTGATTTTTAATATACTTCAAAAACATATTTATTTATTTAGACTTTATAATACAATTCTTACTTTTATTTTATTTTACATTATGCAGTTTTTAATCTTGAACTGTTATTAATTTGCTGTTATTAATTTGCTTTCAAACTTGCCATTCTGAATCGAATTTGCAAGTGGCCTGCGAATCAATGTTTTAGAGCATAGGTGCCAAGTCTACTGTTTTTGGCGGGAGACCTCAAACCGGAAACATTTGATAGTTGTTTTCAGTAATATTTTCGACGATTAATATTACTGAAAAGAACTATGAAATGTTTCCGGTTTGAGGTCTCCTGCCAAAAACAGTAGACTTGGCACCTATGCTCTAAAATCATAGCCTCCTAAACTAGATGCCTGTCGCGTTGCTCGTAAACTTGGAAATAGTTGAAGCGGTAGTCAGCGCCACCTGGTACAGATTGCGCGACTTTTTTATTCAACTGTCACCAATAAGTTTAAGAAGGGATATATACTCGACGTTTCTTCGATTCTATTCGCCTTTTATGTATATCAACTCCCACTTTTAAAAATTATAGGGGGGGTCTTGAATAAAAATGGCGAGCAATCTGTACCAGGTGGCGCTGCCTACCGCTTCAACTGTTGCCAAGTTTACGAGCAACGCGACAGGCATCTAATTTAGGAGGCTATGCTAAAACATTCATTTGCAGGCCACTTGCAAATTCGATTCAGAATGGCTGAATCGAAAGCAAATTGATAACAGCCATATATATATACATATATATATATATATATATATATATTGAAAACCTTTTCAAACGTTGAATAGATGAAACCAAGAAACATTGAATAAATATATATATATATATATATATATATATATATATATATATATATATATACACACACACATATATATATATATACATAAATGAAATGTAGACACTATAATTGAACGGAGGATTGTATTTTCTTTGGTTAATTACATAAGATTAACTTTTAGATTTTTTATAAAATATGAAATAGATTCAATATTGATGGGGTTTCTTTTCATTTAGACAGATTAATAACGCTTAAAAATAAATATACAATACAAAATTTAATATCATTCATGAATTTGTAGTATAGTTTATATTTTATTGCTTAGAACTAAATTTCAAATGTTAATTTGCAAAACACATTCGTATTGTTTTGTAATATATATATATATGCAGCAAAGTCTCGTACAACACGGTGGCAGAGCTGTCAAATAAATATGACAGTTTTATTTTTTAACACCACTAATTTTTTAGAATACCAATCCATTGGTTCATACACTCGATTTAGTTTTTTGTATAAAGCAGTTGCTTTGATATAAAATTAGTGGTGTTAAAAAATAAAATTTTAATATTCATGAGGCAAACTTGTCCCCGCGTTGTACGAGACTTTGCTGCATCGTTTTAAATAGAAAGTAAAAAACAGTTGCAATAGTTTAAGATAAGTGGGCGTGGTTAACAAAAAGAAGATAAAAAAATGTTAATAAATACAAAAACAACAAATTAAAGTATCGAAAAAACATTTGTAAAATAACACTTCATGTGAAAAACACCTATCCGCTTCCTCTTCAGTGGGTGGGAGCAGCATTAAAAAGGCGCTAAAGGCAGCATTAAAAATTATACAAAAGTAATATAGTTTTAAATAGAAAGTAAAAAATACGTATAAGAGTATCTCCCACCCACTGACGAGGAAGCGGATAGGTGCCTGTTTTTCACATGAAGTGTTATTTTACAAATTTTTTTCGATACTTTAATTCGTTGTTTTTGTATTTATTAACATTTTTTATTTTATTTTTGTTAACCACGCCCACTTATCTTAAACTCTTACACCTATTTTTTACTTTCTATTTAAAACTATATAATTTTACATAAAATGCGTAAATATACATAAAAGGCGAATAGAATCGAAGAAACGTCGAGTTATAATATCATATTGATATCATGAGTTATAATATCATATATCACTTCTTAAAAATATTGGTGACAGTTGAATAAAAAAAGTTGTGCAATCTGTACCAGGTGGCGCTGTCTACTGCTTCAGCTGTTGCCAAGCATCCGAGCCACGCGACAGGCATCTAGTTTAGGACGCTATGACGAAACACATTCTTTATCCGAATTAAACATGCAGTTTTTTTATGATATATTTAATATTCTAAATATTTTTTTATTATTATTATCATTATCATTATTTTTATTTTTATTTTATTTATTTATTTATTTATTTTATTTTATTTTATTTTTTTTGTCTGACACGTTTCCGCATTTACCCCTTCTACTATTGGTCTTCACATACCTCTTATTTTCAATTCTGTATTATTATTATTATTTTAGATGTACTTTAAAATAAATATTGTTTAACGTAAGAAATAATAATTGAATATGGTTTTTGTAATAACAATAGAATACTAGATTTCATGAATTTCAAGCAAAATTAAACAAATGCATAAAACTAAAAGTATTCATTTTGCAAAAATCATTTGACATGATAGAAATTTTCACTATATCTTTCAGTTTCAGTGAATAAAAATCTGTAAAAATAATGGAAGAAAAGCCTGTGGAGTTTTCTGATTTTAGACCTATGTAATTATAGAACAAACAAAGTACAGGGTGGCCATAATTAAACTGACAGTGCTTACAGTGTTCTGTAGGGAGATCTAAGGGCGCAAATAGAGCCAAATTTTGTAAGGATATTTCAGAAGACGGGGGACGAAGGACTGCACTAAAAAAAAATTTAGCTCCAAAAGTCACCGCTAAGGAAATATGTAACGCTGTGCAAACGAAATTAGAGTTCTTAAAAGTGCAAAATCAATTTTTAAATAAAATTACCTTTTATTTAGTACATTTAACAATTTAATTCAAGTTCAATGTCACAACAATTTAAAAAAAGCGAAAAAATTACATAAATAGTGATAAAGTTTCTGCTGTTGTGAATACTGTGCACAGAATGCAATATGTGGGCCACAAAAACGGTGGACACGTTGAACCTGATTTGAATGTGCTAAATAAAAGGTAATTTTATTTCAGTATTGATTCTGCGTTTTTTAGAACTCTCATTTCTTTTACACAGCACCACATATTCCCCTAGCGGTGACTTTTGGAACTAATATTTTTTTTAATGCAGTCCTTCGTCCCCCGTCTTGTTAAAGCACCCTACAAAATTTGGCGCCATTCGCGCAATTAGATCACTCTCCAGAACAGTGTAAACACTGTCAGTTTAATTATGGCCACTATGTATAATTATAGGAAAATAATTTCTTTCAAAGTTGACATTTTAAAATATATCATACATTATCGTATAAATAAAATGAAATCACTTGAAATAATTTCGGACCGTCCTATAAAATTCTACCTTAAATTTATTCAAATGTTACATAAATTCTGGTCTTATTTTCGAATTCTTCAATTCTTATCTTTTATGATCATGGAATTTCCGAATAGAGCACATAATTTACATAAACCATTTAAAAGCTTTGGACAGTGGTCTTTTAGCAGTTCCTAATTGATACCTTCTAATGGGGCGACTTGTCAGGGAACCCAAATCGGAATGCCCACCCTTTTACGATTCGACATTCAGGGGTGCGAGGTTTAATAGGGGGCAATAAACGCCTCGTTATACGAAAGGAAAGGCTTAAAAGGACCTTTTTATTTCGCGCTATAAATTATAAATCCACTCGTTAAGTTCGTTACTGTGTAGGAATGTTCAAACTTATTGCGGAGAGAGAATCTTCTAATGACTTATCAGAATCATAATAGAAGTTTTCAAAGCATTAATTACCAAGAATTATTAGACAAATGCAAAGAATATAAGAAATGGTTTTATCTAGTTTGTAATAATTTAAGAGGTATACATATTTAGTTTAATATTATATAAATTAACCTTGCTGCTCAATTCCATTTTCTATACAATAAAACAGAATTATTTTTTGATTATATATAAAGTATATATAATAAATTTTTAAACCTTTTTAGGAAAAAAACATATTTTTAACTAAGAAATTCACAAAATAAAAAATAAATAAATAAATAAATAAAATAAAATAAAATAAAACCTTTTTATAAAAAAGTAGAACCGACTCCCAAAAGGCCTACTATTCAAACAACTAAAAACAAAAGAAAATCGGCACGAAATGGAGATATAAATTGCGCCTAAAAGTATAAAATGATTTCTTTCGCCAAACAGCCTAAACACTACAATTAAACGTAACTTTTGAAGTCAGCACAAAATTAAATAAATTTAATTGTTTTTTAAGGATTTGTTTTTAGACCGGTAGCTACAAATGCTGTTGTCTCGAATGATCCATTTTCATGCTTCATTTATTACTTTATCACAGTATACAATTAGACCATTAGTAGCATTTACATAGAACAGTGAACATTTTGCATAATTCGGTACTTATGTTTCTACGAGGTTACTAGAGTTTTCTTTGCAAACTTGGTATAACTTTAATAACTATCATACTTGATGGCTTTTGGATTTGGCGATTAAAACGGAATGCAAAAATATACACGAGGGATGTATATTTTTATAATATATATTGTACGAAGTATTGTTTCATAATCTTGGTTGTTATCTTAATATACCTTAACAAAATGAACAGGATTTCTCAAAGGAATTAAACGTGTTTACCGATATAATTTGGCGATCTTTTTTTCACCAAGGACGCCAGATACCAGCAGCTTCGCCAACTTTTGCAGTTTACGAAATCTTATTCGTTTATTTGAATCAAAGTAGTTTTCGGCTGTGTTTTGCAGTTGCAGATGCTAAAGTGAGATGTATATTTTGAATAGAATTTGAGTTTTGTATTGAATAAAGATATCAACTTTTAGTATTATATAAATTAACCCTGCTGTTCAATTTTATTTTCTATACAATAAAATAGAATTATTTTAGATTATATATATAATACATGTATAACAAATTTTAAAACCTTTTTAAGAAAATAACATATTTTTAACTAAGAAAATCACAAAATTTCAATAATAATAATAATAATAATAATAATAATAATAATAAATTCTACACTGTTGTTTTTATAAAAAAAAATCTGGAGTGACTCCACTCGACTTTCCGAAGTAATTAACGGTTGTATAAAAAATTAAAGTAAGACCAGTCGTTAAATAAACAAAAGAGGATATTTTAAACAAGGATATTTGAATACTTTTCTCCATTATTTAATTCTCCATTATTGTGCTTCAAACAATTTGAGTCCATAGATCATATGATAAAGAATTTTTCTTTGTGTCCCTGTAAAAAACTATAAATGCTAGATTCATCAAAATCTATTCAATTAACGCAGCCTTGATTGAGGGGTATAAATTTTCAACATGGGTACAAATTTTCAGCTCAGACGAATAAGGCGTTTAGACGCTATCGCATTTTAAAGAATTTGAGCCCATAAGCCATAATGATAAAAAAAATTTCTTTTTATCCCTGTATAGAAAGTATGAGATCTAGATTCACCAAAAGCAATAGGGTTCTATGGTGACCTATAACATACTAAAGACCTCATATGAGATAGTCATATGATACCTCTTTAGTAGATACTGTAAGAAAGTAGTACATGTCTGTAAAGAACGCTGGTACCAGCTAGTAGTAAAGTTTAAATGCTATGTAAATTAGATGAAACTACAGACCGAAAGCGAACACATCTTGAGAACAAAACATTATAAAATCTGGTTTCACAATGTTTCAATTAAAGTTAAGAAGCATATCAAATATAGCGAGAATGCTTACCTGACTAAGAAATAAGTTTCCTTGTGGAAATCAACCTATTATTATTCTTTTTTAACTATTACCATGTACTTTGTAGCTAATTGCTGCCCTCTAACTGTTGTACGGAACTATATCATGTCTCAGGATGATAACACTTCTTATTACCGGAAAGTTTCTGTTCATTAGTGGTCGTTCTTGTCCACTTATTTCAAAAATATTTGTTCAGAAAAATCATTGGACATCATCTACGGAGAATATATATGACATACTTGCCAACCATCTCATAATAACCGTACAATTGTTAACGCCCCTTTTCTCACACCACTATATTTTTAGAGTAATTCTCTCCAAATGTTGTTACGATTAAATAAGGCTAAAATTACTCTAAAAAATTATTGGTGTAAAAAAAAGGCGGGTACTAAAAATTGTACGGTTCATAATGAGATGGTTGCCAAGTATGACATGATATACCCACAAAAAGTACAATAACAAAATTCTGTGAAAAATACATAAGGGTAGAATCGAGTAAACATGTCTCATAACCATAAGTTTTCCACCATATGATTTAAATTTACACTAACCATGTGGAGTTTTCACTTCACACCTAAAGAAAACCTTATGGAACATTCCAAAATGTCCTTTTACTTTAGCACTTCCCATCAGACCTTAAACATTTTTTATACTTTATCCTGTATTTTTAATATATTCATACTTGCCAACCATCTCATTAACAGAGCTGCCAACCTAATCCGGCAAATTGTTAACGCCTACTGATAAACGCCCCTTTTTCTACACCACTTAATTTTTAGAGCAATTCTCTTCAAATATATCTATGATGAATTAAGTAGAAAAATACTCTAAAAATTAAGTGGTGTAGAAAAAGGGGCGTTTTTCAGTAGGCGTTAACAATTTGCCGGATTAGGTTGGCAGCTCTGCATTAATAACCGTACAATTGTTAACGCCCCCTGAAAAAACGCCTCTTTTCTCACACCAATATATTTTTAGAGTAATTCTCTGCAAATGGTGTTACGATTAAATAAGACTAAAATTACTGTAAAAAATTATTGGTGTGTAAAAAAAGGCGGGTACTAAAAATTGTACGGTTCATAATGAGATGGTTGGCAAGTATGCATATTTATATATTTGGTTACTTGATTAACTACATGTACTACTATCTGTCTAATAAAATTTTAATTATCAAAATAATTTATATAAAAAGAACATGATATAGCATGGGTGCCTTTCCATTTAATTTTTAAAAAAAGTTAAACATGGGAGAAATATAAATTGGAGAGACGATAGAGAACATACAAAAATAGCAGAAAAATAGTTTTCATCATTTTAAATAGTATATTCTCTTTTAAAATTTTAAAGATTATTTTGTTACAACATTTCTTTTATTATCAGTCGAATTTATGAAATGTTGAACAATAATTTGATCAAAAACCTTTCAGGCTTTTTTTTTTTTTTTTCAATTTAATTTATTCTAACTATACTCATCTGAGAATGACATATTAAAAAAAAAAAAAAAAAGAGTTATATTTTCAAACAATTGCATAAATCACGTACTTTTATGACAAATTTAAAGTAAAAATTAAAAAATAAATTTCCAAGACCATTTTTTATCATAAAAAATTGGCATTCTTTAAAAAAAAAAAAAAAAAACTTTCTCTGTAATAGAAATAAACTGAAGAAAAAAAAAATAGTCGCCGTTACAGCAACTAAACTCGTAAACTTGCTGCTATAAATGACACAAGTTAAGCCTCCGTGTTTTGCTACCATCAACATTGAAAGGGTGGTTTTTCCATTTACTAGGAAACTCCCTTCCGCTGAATACAGGGTTTTTCACGCCACTAAAACATGGATGTATCAAAGGAAAAAAAAATAGATCTTTTTATATCTTTTATGTAACTTTTTTTTTTTTCTGTTACTTTTACAGTGTAATAAGGAAAAAAAAAAAAAAAAAAATCTGAGATTTGTGTCGAAAAGTAATCAGAAGCTATTAAATCTTCAAGATTTTTTTATTATTATTATTAAGAAAAAAAAAGGAAAATAAATGACCAATTTATGTTTTCGATCTCACAGAGTTTTTTTTTATTATTATTTATTCTTTTTTCTACAAATAAATATAAAAACATCGTAAGTTTTTTTTTATTTTTTTTCAGTTAATTACTTTACACAAGATTCTGTCTTAATATACCTAAACAAAGATTACATTCAGGTATTTTGTGACATAAAAATTTTTCAAGACAAAGTAAGTTTGTGAACTATAGTATTTACTTTAATATATGTATATATATAATGTAAAAAACTTATATTTTGTGCAAAACACAATGGAAGAAAAAAAAACGATATTATATAAGTAATAAGAACAAAACTTTGAATAAACACCATAAAATGCAATAAACTCGCAACAATTGTTTAGGGTTGAAAAAACACACGACCCTTCATCAGGCAAACAAAGTAGTCAAGAGTGCTGCAATCAAAGTGGATGTTTTGATTGCAGCACTCGTACCTGCTTTGTTCGACTGATGAAGAGTCGTGTGATTTTTCGACCCGAAACACTTGTTGTTTATTGCAATTTTATGGTTTTTATTCAAAGTTTTGTACTTATTACTTTAAAACACCAGTTCTGTGATGCTTTCTGATTATTAAGCTATTATATCTTTACCAAATCGAAATTAATAACATATTATTTTTTGATATTATAATTGTATAAAAAATGGTTTCACACTGTTTTCATAAATGTGTTATAAGCGACCATAACTGCACAATAATATCCAAAACACAATAATAATATTAACTGATAAACTTTTTTTTTTCTTTTTTTATTTATTTTATTAAAAATAAAAAATAAAAAAAAGTTAAAAGAAAATATTTTTTTAAGGACCAGAAAAATTATATATAGGAACATCCCTAAGCATATTAATCACTCTGTAAATAAAAAAAATCATTTTATTTTTCGGCAGGTGGTATACTTTGAATTAAGGTTTGAATCTCTATTAATTTCATAACACACTCGTCCACTGCTTAAATATTCAGAATAAGGATATATATTTTATACTAACATTTATTCATAAAATACTAACAAAGCTTTTCAAATCCCTATTTATAGATATGGAGAATTTCAGTATTTTTGACATTTTTCCACCTATGTTTTTCGACATTTTTAAACGTTTTGAAGTTTGATAAATCTAAAAATCACAAAATCGGTATGGTGCCCGTCAATAGTTTAGTCAGATTGTTAGTAAATATGTTAGTCAATATATGTTAGTCATATGTTAGTAAATATGTTAGTCAGTGCGCGCATTATCTACAGAACAAATGATCATAGAAAAGTCGGACAGGTTTCAAAATAAAACTTATGATACAGTAAAGCATACTTGTCAGCCATCTCATTTATAACCGTACAATTGTTAACGTCCCTTGAAAAAAAGCCCCTTTTCTCACACCACTTTATTTTTAGAGTTATTCTCTTCAAATGTTGTTACGATTAAATAAGAATAAAATTACTTTAAAAATTGACTGGTGTAAAAAAAAAGGAGGGTACTAAAATTTGTACGGTTCATAATGAGATGGTTGGCAAGTATGGGAAAGAATCGTACACTTGCAACATTCTAATTTTAAAACTTTGTAAGTTACAGGAAATTTACGATTTTCTTAACGGGAAATAATAGAGGAAACTTCCGCTTGAACGTGCCTTTAAAAAAAAAATTATCGCAAATATTTTTATGTCAAACCAGCTTCAAAATATTATTTATAACGCTGACATGAACAAAACTATGAACATTCTAATTTGAAACATTTGTAAATTATTCGATATTTAAGTTTTTTTTTTTTTTTTTTTTTTAACGTGACACAATAGAGCAATGTTTTACATAAGCATTCATTATGGGATTATTGCGCTGGAAATAGAATAGAATTGCATATAAACTAAACACTAACCCTATTAAAATCAATCATGAAATTGGGATAAGTTAAATGTATCGATTCGTACGATGGGTAGGCTACGAGTAGAGGGGGAGGTTTAACTCTGCAATCATGTCGAGCTATAGTCCATATCCCTTTCTCTTAACATCGATATAGAAATTTATAACGGCATTTATATTATGGATAACTGAGCAAAATACACCAAGGCTAACTAGTTTATTTAGTGGTAAAATAATAATAATAATAGTAATAATAATAATAATAATAATAGCTAATTAAATTACTTTCAACATTCTGTCATATTTGTTTTCAATATCTCATTTTTTTTTCTTCTCCATGTGATAACAAAGCAGTACAAACCTTCAAATATGACCTACAAATAAAAGTATATTAAACTTTAATCTACCATTGAAAATACTGTAAGAATTTATTTCTTGAAATTATTGACACAGCTTTCTTAGATTGTTTAACTTTGCTCTATAGTCTATTTTCTATTTTAGCATTGGCAAAACATTGCTCATCCACAGCAGATAATCGGCTGAGAAACTGGATAGTTCAATCATTATTTATATTTGCAGAGGGATAATAAAGTAAATATGGATTGCTAAACCTCATCATACCGCTAAGAAAATCCATCACATCCTGCTGTGATGAATTGTTCGGAGAATGCTACTCCCAGTTTTGGGTTTCACAGTTCTCTTTTTCCATTTATTATAGCGTATGACATTATATATATACACGCTTAATATATATATATATATATATAAAGAGTCTCAGAATATCTTAATAATGTAAGTTTGAAATTTAAACTAAAAAATAAAAAAGAAACATTTAATTTTTTTAAAATAACATTTTATACAGCTGTAGCAAAAAAAAAAAAAAAAAAAAAAAGGTATTTTTTAGTATATTATTACAGTATGGAAAAATATTATTTATTTTCTATGGATGTTTATTTATTCTTAAATCTGAAAAAAAAAAAAATTAACCTTAAAAAAGGGGATAATTTGATTTATATATATATATATGTTTACTATTCTTATTTAATCAGTCTTTCGTATTTTCAAATTCATCATATGTTGTACATATAACATTTAAAATATGCTAATTCATTTAAAATAATCTGGTGTGTCACTCACACGAATTTCTCTTACCCTGAAATTCAATACTATAAATACAGGTTGGAGATTAAGAGGTAAGATAACGAGTACTGTTATGTAAACCTATGTTAAACAATTCAAATTAGGCTTCAAAAGAGTTTTATGTGATAATTAGTTCTGTGTGAGTGGAGGCTACCGAACCCCTCAACACCCGTTTCCTTAATGCACCTACATTTATATAGAATTTATTCTGTTAGTAAAATTAAAGTTTACTTAAAATTATACAGACAATTTTCACACGAAACATTCCTTGAAACTTATCAATCTTGATCAAACTTTTCCAGCAACAAACTTATATTGACTTCAAAATACATCATTTGGATCTCCTAAAATTATTCGTTTTTAAGTTACTCTAAGAGACACGGACAAAGATCAAACGTTAAAAAACTTGACTGCGGTAATCAGGAAGCCTCAAAACGTATAAATATACAAGAAACAAGCGATAAATATTTAGCTTAAAGCATACATTATTTACCATATCTCTATGAGGAATTTATTTCAATTCTCGAACAGCTTTCCTGGAAATGGTAAAATATTATTAGCAAAGCACATCCACTAACAACAAATAACAAGTGTGTTGTGGCCACCACATGACTTTCTTCTATATTTTTCTATACAAATTCACAAAGTAAAAATAATTTATTAAAATTATTATTTAAAAAAATTATCTTCCAAGATAATGCAGCCAATTTCTATATTAGAGAAGTAGTATAACACTAAATATCCAAAAAAAAGTTGAACTTATTCTCAATATTACATAATATATATATATATATATATATATATATATATATATATATATATATATATATTGGTTGAAAATGAAAAAAATCGATAACTTTATTTTAAATTATCACAGATCGATGGTTCAACCATTCGTTTTAAAGGTATTGGCGAGCTCTTTTGAAAGATACCCATCATGAAATTTACTCTCCTCGAGAGGGTACTGCCCCCCAGGGGGGGGGAGGCAAGGCTCCTACATACACAAAAAAATTTTCCCGGTTGACTATCTCTATTATAAAATATATATATATTCGTTTCATTTGGTTTAGTGCAGTCTATAGAGGTTAAACTCTACTTACCTGCAGTTTCCACCATAGACGTAATGTATTTGAATACTTTTGAGTGTCCCTGCACACGAACCATTTGCTTCATCTCAACGAAAAGCTTAGTGTAGCATCCCTATATGATACACATTTAGAATACCGAGTTTGGCATTTCTGCTACTATTTGTTCTTGATATATGCTGATAACAGACACACAGACAGACACACACACACACACACACACACACACACACACAGAGAGAGAGAGAGAGAGAGAGAGAGAGAGAGAGAGAGAGACCATTCGCTAAAAACGCGATTTTCGTATTCAGGGGACCTCGGAACAGGTAAATATAACAAAAACTTACTTTCGAAAATTTGACCCTAAAACAATACTTTCTCTACCGTAAGGGTAAGAGAAAGTAAAAAACTAGTATGATGTGACCACCACAAGACATTCTTCTATATGTTTTTACACATGCATAACAAAATGTTTATTAAATTATTATTTTTTATGATAAATGCAGACAATTTTTATCTGACAGAATTATAACACTAAACGCCAAAAGAAAGTTGCCAACATTAAAAGAAGTGCGACTTTTCTCCTTTTGATTAAAAAAAAAAAAAAAAAAAGGGGGAAAAAGAAAAAGAAAAAAGAAAGAAATATCGATAACTTTGTTTTAGATTATCACAGATGTATGGTTCAACCATTCGTTTTAAAGGTATATACGAGATTTTTCAAAAGTTACCCATAATGAATATTTACACCTCGTATAAATTTTCAATATGGGTATTATCCCAATGGGGGGTTAATTTTCAATATAGGTATAAATCAATATGGTTGTAATCCCTCTCGGTTGACCCCCCAGGGAAAAAGTTATGCCCCCACATGCACAAACTTTTTTTCCTAGTTTACTACTACTATTATCAATAATTCATATTAAATTTACAATCACACGTTAAAAATAACTCACGAAATTTTGTCCTATACTGCCAGTTAAAAACTTTTAAAAAAATGTTATCACTGCGCACTAACTGTAGAGCGATTGATCTCTAATTCTAATCAACACCAATTTATGTCAAGGTCCAAGTAAATACCAAGTTTGGTTCAATTTCGTTCATTGGTTCGTGAGATATAGGGTCCAAAAAATTTATGATACACACACAGACACACAGACACACTATATTATATACAGGCACACAGACCGAAAGACAGTTTCTAAAAACAATCAAATCATGTTTAGGACATCCCAAGACGTGTAAATCCATCGAAAATTGGAGTTCGGAAGTTTTTACGAATCCAATATTTTCTCTCTTTCTCTCTCTCTCTCTCTCTCTCTCTCTCTATATATATATATATATATATATATAGAAGAAAGAAATAAAATTGTTAATTAATTAATAATTTAACTTTTTATTACATTTTGAAGCATCTTATTCATTCATACCTTGGTAACCTACCAAAAAGAGTTTTTTATGTGATTTGAGAGCAATGTTCACTTTCCAGCTTTAAACGATGGCAACACTTAAAAAGCTGTATTATTAAAAGTAAATTTATATCTGAAGACAATATTCCTTAAATAACATTTCATGCAAAAAAGAATTGCTACTATTTTTTTAGTTCCCCATCATACTATAGGTATGGGGAACTTAGGTAATCATGAAAATTTTCAACCTCGGTTTTTTGACTTTTCTACACGTTTTCAGGTGTGAGGAATCCGAAAATGACAAATTTGTATGGTGTCTGTCTGTAGGGTGTCTGTTAGTCCGTTAGTCCGTTAGTCCGTTAGTTCGTTAGTTTGTTAGTCTGCGTACACGATATCTCAAGAACAAATTGTCGCAGAGAGGTCAGATTAGTTTAAAAATATTACTTTCGACACTGGCAAGAACCCTATTCATTTGCAACATTCGAATTTAAAAACTTCGTAAGTTATGAGAAATTTACGATTTTCTTAACATGGGAGAATAGGACAAAAATTCACTTAAACGTGCATTAAATGAAACCTTTTTACTCTAAAAATGTCAGACCAGTTTTAAAATATCAGTTTTGATGCCGGAATGAACATCAGTAACTATAACTATGCTACTTTGAAAATTTCGCAAGTTATTGGAAATTTACGAATTTCTTAACATGGCAGTATAGGGAAAAATTTCACATAAACGTCAATTTTGAGAGATATTTTCATCGTAAAGATGTCAGACTATTTTTGAAATATTATTTAGGACACTGGCATGAATATTAATGACTATGAATTTTCTCATATAAAGATTTCGTAAGTTATTGGAAATTTACGAATTTCTTAACATGGCAAAATAGAGCAAAATTTCGCATAAACGTCAATCTTGAGAGATATTTTCATCGTAAAGATGTCAAACCACTTTCGAAATATTATTTAGGATACTGGCATGAATATCATAGACTATGATTTTTCCAATTTAAAAAATTCGTAAGTTATTTGGAATTTACGATTTACTTAACATGTCGGAATAACGCAAAATTGAGCATAAACTTCCATTTTGAGGATCCTAAATACATAAGACAACTTCAAAATTACGTTTATGATATTGGTTTGAACATGATTGAATACGAATATTCTAATAGGAAAATTTCGTAAATTATTCGTAATTTACGATTTTATCAACAAAGCGAAATTGTAAATTTTTCATATAAATATGAATTTTGAGGATTATTGCATTGGAAATAATAGCATGAAAACTAAACAACGGAATTGACCCCGATAAAATAAATTAATAGATTAGAATAAGATAATTATATCGGAGTGAACGGTGGATAGCCTATTAGGCGGGGATTTCATTCTGTCGCTGTATGAAGCTTTGGTCAGATTCATTTCTTTGAACATGATTATAATATGTCTCGCACTAGAAATTTCTGAGAACATAAATATGATGGGGAACTGAGCAGAGTCCACCTATGCCAACTAGTTTTTAAGTGGTATTACCACAATGCATTGTCAAACATTCTTGAATATTTGAACGTTTTTAATCTGGGGTACTCTTTGAATGTCACATTGTAAATATAGAGTAATTCTCTTTATTAATCAAGCTCTGCCTACCAACGGCACCTTCTTGTACGTTATATAGTTTTTCAAGTGGTCGATTTTGGTTGGTTCATTTAATAAATCAAAAATCTTCAGCATCTTTGCATATATATTACACATACATGTATATAAGGCATACTTATCACACATAAATGTTTTAAAATGAATGTTATTACACACGAGCACGTGAACGTTTCATGGTAAAAGTTTTGAAATGTTTATGCGTACAATAATTATATATATTATTTAAATATTTTTTAGTTCCCCATCATACTATAGGAATGGGGAACCTAGGTAATCGTGAAACTTTTTGACCTCGGTTTTTGACTTTTTTACACGTTTTCAGGTGTGAGGAATCCGAAAATGACAAAATTTGTATGGTGTCCGTCTGTACGGTGTCTGTTAGTTTGTTTGTCCGTTAATCCGCTAGTAAGTCCGTTAGTTTGTTAGTCTGTGTACACGAAATCTCAAGAACAAATTGTCGCAGAAAAGCCAGGTTAGTTTTAAAATATTACTTTTGACACTGGCAAGAACCCTATTCATTTGCAACATTCGAATTAAAAAACTTCGTAAGTTATTAGAAATTTACGGTTATCTTAGCATGGGAGAATAGGGTAAAATTTCACTTGAACGAGCATTAAAGAGAAAATTTTTACTGTAAAAATGTCAGACTAGTTTTAAAATATCAGTTTTGATGCCAGAATAAACACCAGTAACTATAAACATGCTAATTTGTAAATTTCGCAAGATATTGGAAATTTACGAATTTCTTAACATGGCAGAATACAGCAAAATTTCACATAAACGTCAATTTTGAGGTATATTTTCATCGTAAAGATGTCAGTCCACTTTTTGAATATTATTTAGGATACTGGCATGAATATTACTGACTATGAATTTTCCAATGTAAAAATTTCGTATGTTATTGGAAATTTACGAATTTCTTAACATGGCAGAATAGGGCAAAATTTCACATAAACGTCAATCTTGAGGGATATTTTCATCGTAAAGATGACAAACCACTTTTGAAATATTATTTAGAATACTGGCGTGTATATTATAGACTATGATTTTTCCAATTTAAAAAATTCGTAAGTTATTTGGAATTTACGATTTACTTAACATGGCAGAATAGGGCAAAATTGAGCATAAACGTCTATTTTGAGGATCATAAATATATCAGACAACTTCAAAATAACATTTATGATACTTTTTTGAACATGATTGACTACAAATATTCTAATAGGAAATTTTCGTAAGTTATTCATAATTTAAGATTTTATTAACATAGCGAAATTGAAATTTTTCCATATAAATAGGAATTTTGATGATTATTGCATTGGAAATAGTAGCATGAAAACTAAAGAACGGAATTGACCCTGATAAAATAAATTAATGGATTAGAATAAGATAAATATATCGAAGTGAACGGTGGATAGCCTATTAGACGAGGATTTCATTCTGTCACTGCGTCGAGCTTTGGTCAAATTCATTTCTCTTAACATGATTATAATATGTCTCGCACTAGAAATTTATGAGAAAATAAATATGATGGGGAACTGAGCAAAGTCCACCTATGCCAACCAGTTGTTGGATTTTCTTGTATGTTATATTTTTTCTATAAAGTACTAAAGCACAAAATTTAGTCCATATTTCCATCATTCTTCTTTATATATTAAGATTTAACAGTAATTTCTATTATATTTTTAGTAGCATCTCAATGCACATATGATATAAATTTAGCATTATCTCAAGAATATCATTTGAGAAAATTAGAATAACCTACTTTCTTTTCCCATATTTTAGCCGTAAAAAAATTGGCCATCTACATCAGATAAAAGATGTTGAAATTGGATAGTTCAATTATTATTTATTTTTCCATAAAAGGTCATCCTCTCTAAAATATGGATTTTACGACTTCACCTACTTCACCAATATAGCGATGATGAATTGTTGCGAGACCGCTACTGCCAGTTTCATGTTTAACAGTTCACATTTTTTTCATCTATTACAGCGTAAAATATAGAGTATAGTTTTGACAAAAAAATAAAATAAAATAAAAAATAAATAAAATAAAGGAAAGGAAAAGAGAAAAGAGAAAAGAGAAAAGAGCTGAAAATATTTCTTTTTTGATTTTTTTTTTTTTTTTTTAACTTTCGTAAAAAGATAATTTTGTATGAATTATAAACGTGTGAAAATGAAAGAATGTATATAGTTTTTACTTTCTTTTATACATAGAAGAGGAATGTGCTGAATTTGTGGATGGATACGACTTCTGGTTTTAGATGTATTTACATAATTTTAAAAGATCCCGATCCCGATTTGACTATTTATAAATCAGTGTGTATATATTTGTTGTATGAATTCTACAAGAAATTTTTCACTTACAAATTCACATTTAGTTAAAATTTTATATAAATTGTTGCTGATTAGATTTTGACATTATCGTCCAGAAGATGATGATGCTTTGTATAGCTTTCCTCCTTCTACGGAAATCTATATCTCAGTTTCTATCGCGTATAAATTCGCATACTTAGATGTGAAAGAGTGTCATTAGGAAAAAATTATGCTGATTCAATTTATGCGCATATTGGTCAAATAGTGGTGCTGCGAGGCTGAGGTATCTCCAGTGTACTGAAAGGCTATATCTCAGCTTTTATACCGTATAACTGCGCGAACTTGATATGTGTGATTTATATCATGATTAACTATGCTGATTTGATTTAGGTGTATAAAAGTAGAAGTGGTGCTATTATTCACTTTCTAAAATTTTACATATAGCTGTATTATATATACCATCGCAACACCTTTTTGTTAAATTTGTCACAACTTCCACATGCAAAATCTTTATTATGAGAAGCTATTTTCATTAAATGAATTTTAGAGATGCTAACCTATAAAAGGTGCCACTATTTAGACTTATATCGAAGAATATTTGTGATGGCCATTATCGAAGAATATTGGGATGGCTAGTTAATATATATAAAAGTTTTGATAATTTTTTTTTCATGGAAAAAACTATTATATTTGAAAAATAAAAATATTTTATATCTATTTTACCCAGTAAACCGAAATAATATTAATTTCACTCAGAAAAAAAATATACCGCCTTCCTCTATAATGAATAAGTGGCCATTTTCTAAATCTTTTAACTAGAAATATAGATTTCCGAGCTATGCGCATAAGGTACGCAAATAAGCTGAATACACGAAATTATCGGGAATTTCCAGTATCCACATTTCTAGATGGTGAAACAGTATTCTGAATACACTAAATATTCTGAATCATTTGTATTGCGAGAATTGATTTTCTAGAATTGGGTAACAAACCAAGATTATAGTTGCTGAAACCCGCCTCTTGTAGTCTCATTTATTTGCAGAGATTTTTAAATAACTTTGCCCTGGAGAATATTGGCAAACTCTCTAGAATTCTAATAGGGGCTTCTAGAACACGTTTTCAAAGGGGACTAAAATTTATAAGGATGACATGGAACTATTTTTTCTAGAGCCACAATTTAGATTCTAGATGTCAGTTAAGGAATTTTTTCTCAGTGTTACATTAGTTTTTTTTCCCTATCAAATTCAATGGGAAAAAAGTTCAATGTAATTCACATAATTAAACGAAAGAGGTACGCATTAACTTTAACACTATACAGTACTCTTAAATAGTTAAAATCGCATTACTACAGATTCATAATATAATAAAAAAAATAATATTTCTTTATGTTAATATTAGAATAATACAAATTTTCTTTTTACATCATGACTGGTTATTTAAATAGAAACATCACAGATTAATAAGTCAGGAGACTTCAATAAGGTTCAAAGCTCTTCAGCAGCTGTCTAATCCACTTCTGCCTTCTGATAAAATTCGGTTTTTAGAATTCTTTAGCCAGTTATTTACCAAACTTCTGTACCAACATTGTATTAACTTTATGTACCAACTTGTTTCTTCGTTACATTCGAAGACATTTTTTTCGGTTAACTGTGAAGAGGTATTTATTGCTACTGGTAAAAATAAGTTTGTATCTGAGAACGATTTGAGTTAAAAATTTAATCACCTAGACGGAGTAGTAAAACATCATTCCATTGAAGTTTTTATTTGTAAGACCAGACGGCTTAATGGGAATTACAACGCATCTGATGCTTTAAAAAAAATGACAAAAATTAAGCATTTAAGAATGCAACCCTTTCGTCTCCCGTGATGGCAATTGAAATCACAAAATTTAAGATTTCCTTTCTGAACCTCTAAAACTCTCACTGATTCAAAACGAACAATATCATATTTATATAATCTACATACATTTTCCTACAAGAAAAAAAAATATATATATATATATATATATATATATATATATATTAAATGGTTTCACTATCCATTTTGATAAATGAAAGGATATTTTACTCTAATTCTAGTAATAATATCAGAATCACTTTTTTTTTTTTTTTTTTTTTTTTGGCAATTTATTAAATTAGCTGTTTTAAATATGTATATATTTAAGGTTTGTAATTTCTATTTTAATTAAATGTAACATATATTTCTTTTAAAAATTTGATATCGTTATTTATTGAAAAGTTATGATTTTAAATGGCATCAGTGGTTATATTAAGTCCAAATAAACATCAGTTAGTTGTTTTGTTAACTATAAAAATTAATACTCTGTTATCATTCCTATTTTCCAAAATTATGTATATATATATATGTATACATTTTTTTTAAATGCATTTATGACTAAATACAAGATTAATTGTTTTATGGATGAAAAAAAAGAGAGAGGAATGAAAGGGTTAAAGTTCAAAATGTTAAGCACAACAAAAATGTAAATGCTTTGCTATTTAAATAATAAAAACAATTAAATTATGTTATATTAAAATTTAGGAATTTTTTTGGATTAAAATTATAATGAAATCGATAATTATAATGAAATTATAATGAAAAAGATAATTATAATGAAATGATAAGAAAAAATATGAAATGGATATTACAATGTTTCTTCGTGCTTAAGTAATGTAATATTTTGTTAATTATTTTACTAAATATATAACAATAAGAATCTGTGTTTTTAGGTTTGACAATTTAAAATAATAATCAATTAAAAACTTACTGGAAATAATTCGAGTTTTTAATGCACCCTATTCTATTCATTTCTAAAGTTCATTCAAAAATCTCATTTATCACACTTAATACTAAAAAATATCATCTACACACAAATGAGAAAGATTCGCAGAGTTGGCTGGTTTAATCATTATTTATATTTGCAGAGGGATCATTCTGAATAAAATATGGATTTAGAGACCTCTTTATACTACTTGGACTATCCATCACTTCCGGCGTTGATGAATTGTTTCAAGATCCCTTCTACAAGCTTCGGGTTTTTTAGATCTCACTTTCCATTTATTACAGTTTGTGACATAATATGTAAGGTTAAAAAAATAAAAATAATAATGCTGTTCGCAAATAGTATAAAAAACTTCCAACTGTATTTAATTTGTAAACGTCAATATACCTTTCTTTTGAAAAGATATCTTAAAGTACTTTTTTAATATTATTATTATTCAGAAAGAAATCTCACAAAAATTATCTAAATAGCTTTACTTTTAAAGAGTAAGACAAAGTAAGATTGCTTATCTTCATCCCTGTACATTGGCTGAAAATTGCAAACGTGCCATTTACTGTATTAAAAATCTAGTATAGTTTATATATAGATAGAAAGATATCATCATTTCTGTATGTGGCTCCTTGTTCATTAATTCACGTCTTCCTTTCTAGTGTTTCATCACTGTAATGATAAATTATTTTTATTATTATTATTAGTTTATTAATAGTAGTAGTATATATATATGTATATGTATATGTTTATGTGCATGTGCGTGTGAGTAATAGAAAAGAAAATATATTTCAAGCAGTTTCCCTATATACCAACCAAATAAAATATTTCATGAATTTTGTGGATTTTTTTTTTCTTACAGGGCTTACAAAATATTTTCAATATAAAGATCCATAAACAGACTTATTGAAACTTTCTAAAAAATAGTCAATTCGTGTTCAAGCTGTCTCAAAACATGTAAATCTGTTGAAAACTGAAATTAAAAAATATTCAAGAATACAATACTTCTTTTTTTCGTATATAAAAAGAGTAAAAATAAGTTAACAATGTTAACAAATATTTCAGAAGTTTAAAAGGTGTTTAGTTGTGTGCAAATCCTTGAAAAAAAAAATTTTAATTTTAGTTATTTAATTTGCTGACCAAGTTTCTGACTGATTTTTAACATAAATGCTATTGTACATGAGGGATAGGATTCCAAAATCAGAGTAAATTTCAGGTCGTTTGAATTTAAACGATGGATTTATCAGTCGTGATTAGGAATTAATTCTGTAAACCTTAGCTATAAAAAATACGAATTATAAATCTTCTTTATTTCTTTAGAAATATAATTAAAAAAAAAAATAATATCTGTATTTATTCAATTTTATTTATTTATTTTGTTATTATTTATTGTATTTATTTTTATTTATTTTGTTATTTATTTTGTTATTTATTTTTATTATTTATTGTATTTATTTATTTATTTTTGTAAATTGCATTGTATTGTCTTTTTTCATATACACAAGTATTATTTTTACTACATGTTGTCTCTTTAAATATATATATATATATATATATATATATATATATATATATATATATATATGTATATATATATATATTTTTTTTTTTTTTTTTTTTTTAATATAAAAGTAAATGTCACTTTTTCAATCACTTGAAGATGCACTAAAATATTAGTTTTGACCTAATATGTTAGGTTCTCTCCAATTTTTTTCCCATAATTTATGTGCATTAGACAAAAGTTTTTATAAATAAATTTAATAAATTTATTTTAATCAAACTTATATAGAACTTTTTTCATTAACTTTTCCTTTATTTTTCCACATATTTTTCTTTCTTTATAACCAATGTCTTTGTACACAATTTTTTTTAATTCTATTTGTAAAACTGTATTTAAAAAAATAAATAAATAATAACAGTAATATATATATATATATATGTACGAGCTTAAGAAAAATTGTTTGTTTGAGAAAACTGCATACAAATTGGTTATCTTTTGTGTTATATATATAAAAAAAAAAAAAAAAAAAAAAAAATCCTGTGCAAATTATGTGTCTTTCTTAAAATTTTATTTGAAAAACTATTTTTACTTGTATTATACATACATACATTAGATAAGCAATCAATGCATTACGATATTTTGTTTTTCACTTCTAAAATAATTTTTACTGAAATATTTACGAACAAAATATCTTGTACTTTTTGTATACACATTTACTTATTATTATTATTTACACAAATATTTAAGTAAATGCACCGCCTTAAATACCTTTTGCCTTAAATACTTCGCCCTTCTGCATTACCCTCATTAAAATATTGGTGCATAAACAAATCTGTTTTATATGTAAATCTTCTCGAAACAGACTTATATCCGTTATTTTAAGGAAATCTAAATATGCATGTTCATATAATGTAATAATGACTTTTTAAATTTTCGAGCCTTATTTTTAAAATTCATTAAAATTTTTATGAACGTCGGAAAACTGAACTTGGCATAGTTCATGAAATACATACATCTAAATATAAAGTCATTCCAACAAAGAGCCCTTTCATTATATTTATGCGCTTTAACAATTATCAAGATTATCACGCGAGTTGAAATATTCTCTCCATTTATAAATGCCTGAACCTTATATTAAATAATCCCTAAATTACTCAGTCATTCAAATGTTGGCGTGTTGTTAAACTCCGTGGAAAAGCTCCAGTCATATTTCCAGGTATTTCATTTAATAACATACTAACAGTAACCCTAGCGTGTTGGAGTCAAAACTAGGCTTTCAAACTTAATTTGAAATATTTTGAATAAGTCCTAATTTTCACTAGTGTAATGTTTATTCACGAAAACTTAAGCTTCGTAACAAAAGGTCGACTTCATTAACTTTGCTTATGAAAACCGTAGACATGGCGTTTATTGGGACTTTAAACTTCTCTCTGAATTTTAATTTCTTCGTTTGAGATTTCTCATCAAGGACTGCTGAGTTGAATTATTTTTGAATAAGTTATGCAGTGTAAATGGGAAAATGGAATTAAGGTAAAATGGGATAACTTAAAAGGATAGTCCTATCTAGACAGCATGCAAACAAAGACGACATGACTTTTTGAACATTATTCACTATAGACTTTTAGTTTATATGTTGATTTACTAAGTTTTATGTGAATTATTTAAACAAAGTTATGAAATAAGATGAAATTTATTTTTTGTTTTATAATGACTTGCGCAAGGTAAATGTCATAATACTCAATCTCACAAATGCTCGTCTTGTTATTTAAAACCTTATTTGTAAAAAAAAAGGAAGAAGAAGAAGAAGATTAGAATGCAAGAGAAATAAAAAATCAAATTCTAAAATTATCCATATAACAACCACAACAGACTTAACCAAGAAAATTTAAAAGCAATCTGGAATCATTTACAGTATTCACGTTACAATGAATCATAAATACCAACATTCAACAAGAAAGAACACATCAAAAATCAAATTGACAACAAAAAAGATTTTTCATCCATACCGAAAAACTTTAATAATAAAAATAACCAGTGATAAATTTTATTAAAATTTAAAAAATTGCTGAATAAATCAAAAACATCTCTTTATGATCCACACATTCTTCATAAAATAAAGATTTTGATAGTTATAGTAGCTATGTAGTTAAGCCAAAAATATAGCTTGTGTCCGATCTTGTAAAAAAAGCAAAAAAAAAATTGAAAGAAGTATATAAAAATTGAATAAAAAATCAAAGGGAAATTATCACATAAATCTAAAACCTACAAGTCACATGTATTTGAAAACGGTGCATTAAGAGTTGAGATATTTCGGGTATTTATGCGGTTTAGTTGAACAGAAAAAAATATAAGGAATTAACTCATTCAACTTATTTTTACAATAGTGATAAATTAAACCAAACCATTATACAGTTTGATTATAATTAAAGTTACGATTTCAAAACGCTATAATTTTAAAACTACCCATCAGAGCGATTTGATATTTTACCATAACAATCGTGAGGTAATGGAATTTTGTTTGGCAAAAGAAAAAAAACAATATTTCCAAAATGTGCCGTTAATTATCCGTAAAGTATTTATTTCATGAAGCTCCTCTTTTTCTCTTTTCACTATGACTGTTTCCGCTCTAAACACGTATTCTTGTCTTTTTGCTAAAAAAAATTGTAGTAAAACCTTGAAATCTATTGTTTCCTGTTACTCCATTGTGTTTCTAACAACATTCCTGTGTTTAATGAGTCCGTTTAGGCATGTCACCTGACATTACCCTGACAGCGCCATCTATAGGAACATGTTGGAACTACTTTTTTTTCTCCCCCAAACAAAATTTCATTGCTTCACGATTGCTCTGGTAAAATATCAAATCGCTCTGATTTGTAGTTTTAATATTATAGCGTTTTGAAATCGTAACTTTAATTATAATCACCCTGTACTATATTATTATTATTGTCATTATCATAATGATTAAAGGTGAGAAATAATTTCCGTTCACCAAAGAGTAATCACATAGGGCCAAGAGATTTAAACACTATTTAAAAAAAAAAAAAAAAATGTAAATCAAATAAGTATAACAAATAGTTACATATAAGGAAGAATAAGAAAAGAACAAATTAGGTAAATCGTGTCAGGATGAATAGGTGACATGATAAAGTCACCTTACTTTCAGTTTCACCTTTGGAAGAATGATATAAGAGGTGTTGGCATACAAGCGTCTTACACGCAGAGTCAATGAAGTTAACCCAAGATGGCTGATTAGTCACTGTAGTAGTACTATGGTAGGGGCCGTATTGTATCGACAAAAATGTTGTTACACTGTAAAAACTCCCATTATTTTTTGCAGTCTAAGTTACTTACTGACTTCTGTAGCTACGATTTTTGCTTCATGCTCTTCCTGACATGCCACCTCCTTTTATATCATGTCTTCAAGGTTCCTCCTAGCATGAATACAAGCTAGGATCCCATGAGAAGACCCACCACGGAGGGTGTCTGATGCATGAAGCAGACAACATGTCTTAAATCCTATGACAACAACGTACCTTCAGTTCTAAAAGAACATCTTTTCTCACAGTATTTGAATTTTTGCCGTGACGTTAATCTCCTGGCCACATTCCCACAAACTGCAAGCACGAAGATTTAGTTTATTAACATAAACTCTATAATTTCCATAATTAAAAAAAAAAAAAAAAAAAAAAAAAAAAATACACATACTATACTATGCAACTATGCTATATAGTAAGAAGTATTAAGAAAGTTATGTTTTATTTGTTTCTGAATACTACAATTTATTGAAATGTTTAATACAATTAGAACGTACAACACTGCTTTTCAAAGCACGTAAAGTTTCATGTTTTAATTAAAATGAGATTATACACGAAATGTTCTTGTAAATAATTAATACTTTTCTTTACATGCAAGAAGCAATTTTTTCCAGTACATGCATTATTTACAAACTCAAAAATGCTTTTTAATTGAAATTATTAATGTATCCGTAATATTTTAAATGAAATTACGCATAATACGAAAGAAAATTCCGCTTAGAAATTCCCTCCAACTGGACGAATATATAACAATCCTCACAGAATTATTCCGTTATTAATAAACTTTTTCTACAAAATTACAAATTTTTAATAAATAAATTAAAGTCATAAACAACTTTTAAAGAACTTTTTAAATATATATATATATGTATATAATCTAAGTAATTTTAAAACTCTTTTGAAAGTTTAAAACAATCTTTTCCGGCAATATCCAATTAAATCACAATGAATTATTAAATTCTATTTCTAGGTTTCAAAATAGATTATAAACTTAATTCTTTGCATTTCTCTTTAACTTTCATTCATGCAACAATTTTCAAGAACATGCATGCCTCGCATACTCTTCTAAGCAAGAAAGTCTTTTGATGAAATTCGTTAATCTGCTTATGCAATCTCTGGAATGATCTGTTCGGAGTTCAGAATGGAATGCCGCTGAAATCCCGAACTCATTTACACATGCTGCTGCCAAAGCGGTCGCATTGTTTGATGTCCAATTACCGCTGACCGATGCCCTGCTATGCACGACTCTAATTCCGTATGCTATGTCCAACCAAATCTGTGCTTGACCATTAGTAAAGCGAGGATAAAATACCGATGATTATTTGTACATCTTCCTTTAATTATTAGGTGAACATGTAATGGAATAATTCTAATGGTAAACAATTGTAAGGCTAAAATCAACGTGGTTTCGCTGCATCAAACTATATTGCAGTAAATTTGTTTCGAAACTGATACAGTTAGTTTATATATTAGTAATTTATTTTTATATTGTATTTAAAAAAACATTCAGAATTAGACTCATTTATAGGATTTTATAAAATTTAATTTTCCTTCAACACAGATTTACTTAGTCTGTTAAAATAGTGTATTTATTAAAAGAAAAAAATTCTAAAATATCTTGTTTTGTTATTTGTTTTGTTATTTATATTTTCTTCTATAAATACATTCATGTTTAAAAGTTTTTTTTTTTTTTTTTTTTTTTTTTTTGAATGGTTATTTATTTATTTTGTTAATTTAAAATTTTTTCACTTGATGAAATTATTTTCAAACACGTGTAAAGAACACTTCCTCATGTTTTTTAGTGACGAGTAGGTTATAAGTATGACAACAATTAGGGGGCCGGCAACAAATATAGCAAAATCAATAATGTTTGTAATCACCCTGTATCGTAAAGTAAGCGAAATGATTTGGAACTGTAGGATATGTTAACATAGACCCAGTACAATTTATGGATGCATTTGTATAACAATAGCGTTTCAAATAATGAATATATAAGCATTTATTTTAAAACTTCTAAAAAAAAAATCAGCATGTTTTTTATTTATAATGCACAAAGTTTTAAACGAAAATTCTTCTCGTTTTTCGATAAATTGAAAAAATACTTTTGAAACAATATACTGCAATCTCAATACACATATCTGAAATATCTAAGGAAATCTGAGCCTTTTTATGAAATTTGTTTTAATTGCACATGTGCGAACGATAAAAAGACTTTTTTTTGCATAAATTTATAGTCAAATGTATTGTTTAACTCGTACCACAAACATTATCAAATATTTCTGAAATTCAGAAAGTGGTACGCAAAAATGTAAACATTTTTTCAGTTATTGAGCGAAATTGATTTTCTTTTCAAGGGTCATTGACGAATTCATGTTTTCTTTATAAGTCAATAGATAACACATAACGTAAATAGGTTACACTAAATTACATAAATCCACTTAATGCTTTAAATACGCTTATATAATAAAAAATGATAAGAGATACGTAATGAGTATTGTGATAAAATTCATTTTATGGTTTAAATCATAACAAAATTTGCTTAATTTCTTAGTTTAATAATTAGTAAATAAATAATAATGAATTGCTTTATTAATATAATAAAATGTAATAAAATGAAAATACTACTTATTTTATTTATATTGTTAAATTTTAAACAAATGTATATAAAATATTTAACTATATGTTGCTACACAAAGAACTAAAATATTTCAGTTTGGAACTCACACTACTTTCTCTTATCCGACATTAGTTATAATTTAAGATGACATATGAAACAGTGTATCTGAAATTTTCTATTGTATTTTAAAAACATTTAAAAACATTTTTAGAAAACGCTTTATTTGAAAAAATATCTGCGGGGGAAATATGTATCAGAATTCTTTTGTATGATTATGATGTGTATTCGGAAAACCGTGTTTAAACAATCCTGCTATTACTTGTTGTTGGGAAATGACGATGAAATACACAGAAAGACATACAAACATACAGATCAACCGCTAAAAATGTGATTTTTTTTTTATTCAGGGAACCTCAAAATGTTAATATATGCCAAAATTTGAATTTCAAAAATTCGACCCAACGACAATATACTTTGCCCACCTTATGGATAAGAGAAAGTAAAAAATACATGTATAAAGAACACGTATTAAACACAATTTTTCTTTATTTTTTAATAAAATATTGATTTTTACTTAATGAAAAATTCGAAAACATCCAATATAGATATAAATACCACTTTGACTGTTTATTCTTCTAAAAGCTCTGTTTTTTAGAATATAATAAATATCTTGTAATGTGGAAAGAAAAATACATATTTAAAAAAAAAAAGATTTTTTTTTAAATTAATTTGTTCGTTTTATATAGACAATATTTACATTTAACACCTCTTAGACATTTTGACATTTATTGAGATCTATAGTTACAACGACTTTCAACTCGATTGCTCCATATTTTTACAGAAATTCATAGAAATACGTGCACACAATATTGTTGAAGACATAGGACAGCACAAACATCCATGCCCGCACCGAGATTCGAACTCGGAACCTAGAGACTGAGAAGGCAGCGTCCTGCCGAACAAGCCACCAGGCCGGCAACACCTCTTAGAATATGTTATTTAGTAATTAATTTAGACCCTTTTAGTTTGTATAATTCCAGAAATTCTTTTGGCCATAGACTTGAAGAGTTCGTTGATAAACTGTTGGCTATTTATTTTATTTTATTTATTTATTTATTTATTTATTTATTTTTTTGACATATTTTTTTTTTATTTGTGTTTAATTAAAGACCAATTATAGAGTTAATATTTGGAGTGTTACATGGCTTATCAAAGACATGAAAAGGGCTTCTTTCAAAAAACTTTTTAGTGCCCAGTATGAACCTTGAATGTGTTTGTCAACATGGCCGCTCGGTGTTTAATTTGGTTATCTCAGGAACTCGCATGAATACGGACTATGACCACCTAAAAATGATCTCCACGGAGGACACGCCAAACAGACCTACGTCCCTAACGTAGACAAATAACCTTAATTTTTACATTAAAACCAACAACTTTTGAGAAAATTTAGAGATTATTAAAGTCCAAATTTTCTAATTATCTATAAATAAAGTATTTACACATTTTTAATAAAAGCTTAAATTTGTAATTAAAATAAAATTATTTTTTGTTTTATTAAGTTTTATTATTTTCTTAAGTAATTCTTAATTATTTATTTATTAATTATTATTTAGTATGAATCTACTCATTTTTGTAATAAATTTTTATTCATATTATCTATTATTCATATTCTTCATTCATTTATGATCATTGTGTAACAGTAAAAGTTTTATTATCAATATCTCATTCTGTTTTTTTTTTTTTTTTTTGTTGTTGTTGTTGTTGTTGTTTTTTACTTTGACTGTCTTGTGGTAAAAATGTTGCAATTTTCATATGTATAAAATACTGAGCTGTTATTTCTTTTCATATAAATTATAAAATAACTAGAAAATCAAAATTAAATTACTTTTATACTCTATATAACTTATATAAATGAATTTTAAGTGTGTTCCAAAAAAACTTTATATTATGACGGGATAATATTTTAAGTGTGACACAAAAACTCTTAAAAATTGTTTATTAAACTACTAAAATTTTGAATTTTTTTCAAAATAAAGATGCCAATGGAAAGAACAATAGAAATAAATGTGGACAAAGAAATATAAGTATTAAGAAACATTTATTATGTTTACCTTATTCGAATGAAATGTGATTTTTTACAAAGCAGTTTTTTTGAAAAAAACTTTTACATTTAAGACACAACCTTAATTTTGTTTTATGTAAATATAGGTATTATAATCAATTGGATGTTTGAGGGGGCTGTCACCCCCCACTAACTCCTCACACAAAAATATACGTCAAATAAATTTGTTTCAAAAGTATTTTCAACTGTATCTAAAATACGTCCATGCATAGTACTTGTTACCTAACATCTTAAGCAGTAATCTGTCTTTATAGTATTGAAATGCAGGGTAAGAGGTAGCCGCGTGTGTGCCACACCAAATCATTTTTAATATTCAAGTTTTTTTTTTTTTTTTTTTTTAAATATCCAAACAATACTTTTTTAATATTGAAAATGTTCATAATATTAAAATTTTTAATACTTTGCGATTGAAAAACGGTATTTTACAAAATAACATTACGGTGTGAAAATGCAGTTGCTCCCAGAAACTTTAAACCTACATCCTTGAGATTTCAGTAGCTATATTAGATTCTCTACAGTTAGTGACGATACAATATACACCCTTTTTACCATATGCATTTCTGTTCTTCTTTAACTGATGGTATGATTTTGTCTCCGAATCATCATGACAAAAGGTTAAATACTTTATCAAGAGTAATTCGAAAAGATCAATGTTTTTTTTTTTTAATAAGTAGTACTATTTTTAAATACCCAAGTAATATTTTTAATACTCAAGACAAATTTTTCTTTATATCCAAACAATACATTTTTAATATCCAAAAGATTCTTCTTTTTTTTCCGCTCTCTCTCTACTTTGAGATCGAAAACGGTATTTTGCAAAATAACCTTATGCTAAGAAAATGCCACTTCTACCAGAAACTATAAATCCGCATCCCTGAGATTTTAGTAGAGATATTAGTTTCCACACTGCTAGTGGCGATTCAATGTACATCCTGTTTACCATACGCTTTTGTATTCTTCTTTAATTTAGCCTCTGAATTATTATTAAAAAAAAAAAAAAAAAAAAGATTAAGTACCTTATCAAGAGTAATTCGAAAAGTTTTATTTTATTTTATTTTATTTTTTATTTTTTGATAAATAGTACTGTTTTGAAATATACAAGTAATGTTTTTAATACTCAAAGAAAAAATTTCTTAATATCCAAACAATACACTTTTAATATCTAAAAATTCTTCAACTTTTTTTTTTTTTTTTTTTTTTTTTTTTTTTAACACTTAACGAAACAAAACACACTCAAAAAAAAAAAAAAAAATTACAAAATAACACTATGCTACGAAATTTTCATTACGTTCTGATAATATAGGGATTTTAGTAGCGATATTCCATTTCATACTTTTAGCGATAACATAATATACGCTACATGCATGTATCCTTAACGACTGGCGTAATTTTGCCTCTGAAATCATCATGACACACATTCTTTATCATGAATATTGTTGCAAAATATGAAACTTCTTTCTGACATCAAATATACTATTGCAGAAAAAGTGGATTTACAATATACGTGGAAATTAATAGCAGTCTTTTCACCTCCATTAACGTCGGACTTGGCGATAAACTTGAAGACTTGGCGACTAATATGATTAATTCTACTTGATTGAAATGAATGATCTGCATTTATTTTATTTTATTTATTTATTTATTTATTTATTTTTTACTTTAAATTTCCTTTTACTGATACAGCACATTTATTACAGAAAAAAGTTTTATTTATCGAAACTATGTAATGAAAAGATCTATCTTTTAAATAAAATATTTTTTTTTTAATCCAAATTATACTTTTTAATATTCAAATAAAAGTTTTCTTTTTTTTTTTTTTTTTTTTAACATCCAAGGAATACATTTTTAATATCCAAGATGCTCCATTCCCTTGCGTGTAGCATCAAAATCGTGATGGCATGTTTCCGAGCCACCACTAGGTAAATATCCCAGACCGTTGTCAATTGGCCATTGCACATAGCGTAGCTGTAGTGTGATCACATTAATCTCACCCAACCTGTAACTTAACCTTTTTAATATCCTGAGAATTCAAACTAAGAATTAATACTTTGGAGTCGAAAACAATATTCCACAAAATAACATTATAATATGCTACGAAAATGTCATTACTCTCTGGAACTATAAATCCGCATTCTTCAGATTTTAGCACAGATATTAGATTCCATATTCTTAGAGACGATACAATATACACCATTCTTACCACATGCATTTTTGATCTACCTTAACGGATGGTGTAATTTTGCCTCCGAAATCATCATGACAAAAGGTTAAATACTTTATCAGGAATATAATGAAGCGATCTTTAGAGAAACACTTTTAGTATATCTTTCGAAATATCCCTCTGAGAATTCGTTCTTAATGAAAGAGATTTGTTTCAGAAGAAGCTGAAACCACGGTGTTGCAAATGTGATGCAAATGAACGGACTGCAACTTGTGTAAATTTCTAAAGGCGGGATTTGGGAGTCACAAAAGCTCTTAAGTCCTCATACGTACACTTTACCTAAGCCTGAAGAATTATGTTCGCGTTCAGTGCAAATTCTGGAAATTCGTCTGAAGACCAAGATTGTGGGTTAATAACAGAAAATATATGTAAGTTTAGAATGTAATATATGAATGGGGCTAAATGTAAGTCATTCAAATATCTCATATTATAGCTAAAAATTCGATATTATACACTTCATCCTAAGTCATGTAGATATTTATGAAGAGTATCAAATAAGTCGTGATACTGAAAGTTTTATAATAGTAACTGCAAATGTTAATATTAATTACACTTGTGTCTTCAATATAATTAACAAAACAAAAATCAAATTTTCTACGCTTTACAAAGAAACATTGAAACATGGGTATGATTAGGATCAAATGCGAGTGCGTGTGTTAATACTGGCTTTACCCGCTTCGCTGGTCACTATATTTAAATGAATCTTTTTTATTATAATAAGTTACAAATTTCTTATTCATATATTTACAAATATACTTCATATTAAGATTAAAAACACTTTTAAAAACACGTTTTCTAAAAATTATACTTTATTTTAAAACATTTTAAAATTATCCAAAGCTTTTTGCTTTGAAAAATCAAAGCATCATCAGGGATTTAATACAGGTTTCCAATGAGCAGTTTTTATATATTTTACACTTCACGGTTGACAGTTAAGTCCTTTAGTAAATTGAGAAGTGTTGAACAAAAGCAATAGTAACTTATGAAGTCTGGTGAAGATTGAATCAAGGAGCGAAGAAAAGGAAGGAGTGGAAGTTTCATGATTACCAAGGCACTGCAAGTAGAAGTTGTAACAATTGTAGGATCAACCAGGTGATGCAAGTAGAAGCTGTAACTATTGTATGATCAACAAAGTGCTGCAAGTGGAAACTGTAACTATTATAGGGTCAACAAATTGCTACAAGTAGAAACTGTAACTGTTGTAGGACCATCAAAGTGCCGCCTGTAGAAGCTGTACCTGTTGTAAGAGAAATACTTGCAATGCAGGATCATATTTCAACAATTCGGACAGCAAAAAAGCAAAAAGACATTGTACTGTACCAGCAAAGTTCTGCATGCAGGAACAGAAACTATTATAGGTGTGTATTGAAAATCACGTGAGATTATTCTAGGAGTAAAACTATAAGAAACTAAAAAGAAACACAACATTAGTTATCTTATAATAGTGTGCAAAATTATTGGCAAAATTGCAGCATCCTTAGAATTTTATTGAGAAGTAGGTGTAACTTTCCTTATTTTAAAATATGTGTATAATATATTATATTATATTAATGTTTGTTTGTGTGCATTAAAATGTGTCAATATGCACTGCTAACAATGACGTGCTTAAAAAGGAGTACACGGACTTACTCATTCCGAAATTAATAGTTTTATTTAAAACATGTCTGCCTCATCTATGAAATATCACATGTTTCCAAATGGATAGCTGATCACTTGTGCCCTCCGTGGCCGAGCGGTTATGCCACCACACTGCTAATCGACTTCGAGCGTAGGAGAGCGGGTTCGATTCCCATGTAGCGCTGAGTGTTTTTCCAGTTCTTCGTATCAACGAGATAAATAAATTAGGGCCTTATTCACCAACTTCTTAACACTCGGGTTAAACCTCGGATCAGTGGTAATCGCTCGATCATACAAAAATCGGTATTCTCCAACAAAAATCCGCGGCAGATCTGTAGAACAGAGGTTCACTGGTGTTTGTTTACATTTTGGCGATATTATCCGTGCGCCAACGAACCAAGGAAATAAATTTATCTTATGGAAACATTGCAAAACGTTTGTTTACGTTCGAAATGAAAGAAATATTAATGCAGACGACTATTTAACGTAATTAAATAAAATTATCGAAGAAATTTCATAAAATGGCGATGGTTAATTAACTTTTTAACTACAATATTTTAATAAATAAGCAAATACTTAACAAAATGCACGTTTTGTCATCGAAGTTTTAAGAGCAAATTAATTTCAACAACACAATAAATGTAATTAAATAAATGAAAATTCAAAATAAAAATATAACTTTAAAAGTAATTAAAAAAGCATGAAAACTTACAATATATGCAACATGAATTTTATTTTTTTATTTTATTTTTTTTTTTTTTTTTTTTTTTTGCATTTTGAAATTTCTGTTGACTCCATAATACGTAAATCACATATCAAATATTTCACTTCGCGCTCAGTTAATTCGTAACATTCAAGGATTCTAAAACCGCATTCAAATGAATCGAAACACATCGGTATAAAAATTATGAGAATATATAAATAAAATAAAAAACATATTTTCATGTTATCAAATGATACGCTTTCATTTCTCCAGACACATATCGTTTCGAATTTTTCATTAACACTTACATTTCAGCGGAGGGGAAAATTCCCTAGTCTTCATAAACTTGACCAACAAGTGATTGAGTGAGTGAGTTTTACGTCGAACTAGTGTTACGTTGTGGGCAATGAGTACGGAAACCAAATATCCCCATTTTCTACAGACAACGTTTACTTTATTCTCATTATTATAATTTTTTTAAAAATTATAGAAAGTAAACTATTTAACATTCAAATTTTATTTTTAGTGCTTATTAATTAAAAATGAAAAAAAAAATACATGCATAATTAGTTAATTGTAGCAATTTAAAGCTTCTCTGTTTTAAAAGTTCACGGATCCGGCCACTGTAGCGACGGAGGATGAATTGGGACATACCCCTAAGGTATATGAACCAACAAAGAAACATGGCTGTATAAAGCTATGAATCTGAAAACGCACAACAAATGAACCAATCAAATATCGCCTAATTTCCCATAATGTAGCTCTAGTGCAACGTAAAATATACTCAAAACAAATGAACCAATTAAATATAGCCTAATTACCCATAATGTAGCTCTAGTGCAATGTAAAATACACTCAAATCAATAAAAAACAAATGAACCAATCAAATATCGCCTAATTTCCTGTAATGTAGCTCTAGTGCAACATAAAATATACTCAAAACAAATGAACCAATTAAATATAGCCTAATTACCCATAATGTAGCTCTAGTGAAATGTAAAATACACTCAAATCAATAAAAAACAAATGAACCAATCAAATCTCTCCATACTGCGTCATAATAGAATTGTTAAGTTATGTTTACAAGGATAGGCAGTTTCTCGCTACGGAAGTTCGCCAAGCAGAATGTGAACCTCTGTTCTACGGATCAACCAAATCCGCTGTTCCCTGGCTACTTGAATTCTCGGATTTGCTGATCCATGGTTTAATCCGAGTGTTAAGAAGTTGGTGAATAAGGCCCTTAGAGTGCTGATTCAATGGATAAAGGATTAATTTCCGTGGTTCAAGATGAATCACGTGACATGCTCCAATAGGTTGCTACGTTTGGCCCTTTATCGCTATTTTGGGATTTAAAATATCAGTTCGACAAATTATCATTATTATTAGGTAACATGACAGTCCTATGACCGAAATAAATTGATCTTAAAATAACTTTGCACATATTTCACATCTTAATAAATAATAAAATACCTTTTTTTTTTCATCGTTTCCCAACAAAGTTTAAAAGTGTTTATAAAAGAAAAGTTTAAAGAGCTTAATTTAAGAACAAATAATAAATTTTCAACTATTTTTAAGCATTTTGTCGGTTAAATTTCAACTACACGAAATAAAAAAGAATTAAAATCAAAATGATTTAGAACAAAAGAATATTAAATTACGTAAGTAAACAAAAACATTAGCGGTTATGACTTTTGCGAAGAACAATCTCCAAACCGTTTCCATAGAAATTTACTGAAAATAAGGTGTTACCAAAGAAACCAACGCATAGAGGGTTCATGTCACATGACTCATGTTGGACCACGTCAGGGTTACCATTTATCACTCTACTTTATTTATCTCGTTGCTTCGTATTGTAATTGTGTCATGTGCTATCTGTCTTTATATGACGAAGATTTACAAGCGGAGTTCGAGTCAAGCATAGAAATCTGATGTACATGTGTTATCAATAAACATAAACGTAAATGTAAACATAGCTGATAACTTCATAATTTATCACAAATATGCTGATATAAAAAAAGGTTCTTGAATATAATTTCTACATATTTAAACAGAAAAAGTTCAAAATCAAATTGTATTACCTCATATCTTCAGAATCACATGTCGTTGCGTTTTTATACTGATGTGCGGAAGAATAAACCAGAGAAAATCTATGTTTGAGATATTGGGATTCACGATGGACGACATCTTTTTTAAGCATGTCAGTACACTAAATTATAGTTTTCAAATTTTAATATATTTGTTTCGAAGCTATTTTGAGTATGTGGCATACTCAAAATTGGCACAATTTCGCTCATTTTTGAGAAACATTTTTTTTTTTTTTTCTGTGAGAGTTGTTTAATGTGAATGTGTAAGATTTATGAACATATGTGCATGTATTAAAATCTGTGCGTAACAATATTAAATAGTTTGTGAGTTCAAACTGGTTTCTAGATTTTTGCTTTATGGAATAAATTGGCCAATAACGAACGCATGTGACGTCACGACTTACATCACCAACCACTGATAAATACAGAGAGTTACATTTTTAGCATAACACAGATGTTAAATAGTAATCTTGGCCTAAAAATACACTCATGTTAATAAGATACAAGTTTTCAACAAATACATTTATATTTATATATATATAATTTAATGTGTGCAAAAATATACAGAGTAATCGTAAAAGCTTGGTCTCGGCTTCAATTCCTCCAAATATTGAGTTTATATATATATTAAAAATTGGAAAGATACATTTTAATAAAACCTATTAAAGATATTCGAGAACTCAACTTCAGGGATTACCAAATTTAAATTTTTTATGGTCCCCATACAAATGTATATACATGTATATACCAGTAATGTATTATAAAAAGATTGTAAGATAAGGAAAATCAAAAGAACTGACTTAAAGAACTTTCCAATGTGCCAAAATGTCCTACCACTTAAAAAATCATGCAAATAGGTCTTGCTTCATTCCAAGTAAAAACAATGACACTTAACTTGGCGCAGCACTCACGCTATATTATTACAGAACTAGTTTTACAGTTTAAGGTGTATGGTGTGTGATGTAAGATAAGAGGTACCGTCATTTTGAAGCTCTAGCATTATTTAAAAAATAGTTTAAATTGCTTTTAGATGTTATTTATTTATTTATTTTCTAATATAATATTTAACTGTTAGAAGAGCTACCGTCTACCTCATCCACTGGTTCGAATCACAGTTTTTTGTTTTTATTTATATATATATATATATGTGTGGGGGGGGGGGGGGGGTCGTTCATTGTAAAAGAGAATTATCTCTTTGGAAACTGATTTTTAAATAGCGAGCTTTTTTCAAATTTATAAAAAGACAAGATTCAGTAAGTGTTATCGAGTTTTGTGTTTAATACAAATTGTTTTATAAGAATTTATAAGTTATATTAAAAATAATTTAAAGTAACTTATAAACTTCATTTTTATAATGAATATTTAAGTTTTAGTTTTCTGAGAAAAACACGTAACGTCCTTTACGGATTTTTGTTGCAAATATTGGAGTTTTTTCTTTTTTATAATGAAAGATGTGACAAAATGTGATACAATCAAGCAAATATAAATATATTTAAAAAATATGGAGTTACACCCCTTTTACAATGAGCTGTCCATATATATATATATATATATATATATATTGGGGGGGGGGGGATATTGGGATCCACTAATGCGTCACAACTACATTTAAGTTTGTGGTTGTGCGTGTACCACTGGTGGATCACCTCTCCTGCAGTTTTATATAGGAATATAAACGCCTTGTACCGGAATATTTGGGAATACGAATTTTGGCAATCAACTAAAGTTAAAAATTTCTTTTAAATTGTTCAGAAAATTGCTGCACATAGTTGTTTTAGAATCATATTCGAAAAATCTTGAGTTGACCTACTTTTCACAAATATATTCGAATTTCTTTGTTTGGCTCTGTAAGCGAAAGATAGCTAACATATTCTATGGGAAACATCCTTTTCTGCTTATACAAAAATATTTGTCAATTTAGTTTTGTTTATTGCAGTCTGAAGATGTCAAACAGAAAGTACAAGAAATTTCGCTCATAAACTTTATGTATTTGAATACTTTTGTATCTATCTCTGTCTAGTGTCTACAGGAAACATTTGTCCTCTTTCAATAAAGTGTTAAGTAGTATTTCTGTATTATAAAGATTTGAAATACCTACACAGTTAAAAAAAAAAATTATTAAAAAAAAAAAAAAAAAAATATGCCACTTTGCTGTCAGAAATTCTCTGTAATTACAGAAAAATACGTTTTGTCAACGTAATTTTTCCGTAATTTACGACTTTTTTCTCAAATTCTACAGAATTTCTAGCAGCAAATTCGCATTTTTTTAACGGTGTAGTCTAATATTTCTTCTTAAGTTGTGCTATTAACAGGCCTAGTTACACACACATACAAAGAGAGAGAGAGACCAACCGCTAAAAACTTAATTTTCGGATTCGTGGAACTTGAAAATGTGTAATTTTACCAAAAACCCTGTTTTAAAAATTTTATTTAAAAAAAGTAATAAATAAATAAACGCATCTACATTTTAATTAGCGACTAATACTTCAATAACAATAATTTTTAAACATGTATCTTAGACTTATGATACGATGTTTGAATTTTGGACATGAATTTATTAGGTTATAAGTGATATTTTACTAGGTTGTTTTTTTTTTTTTTTTTTCAAAGGAGCATATAAAAATTAAAATTCTGTAATATTTTAAACTAAACTGTGAAATTGCTGTTTGTTTTTATAAAACCTTGTGCATTTTTTTACACACCTTTGTAATTTGACTTCTAAGATTAAAATTGCAAGATGAAGTTTTTAGAATAACTTATATCTTTCCCTAATCACTACACAAAATTAGAAACACACAACAAAACTATATAATTTGCCTTAATCTAATATAAGCTATACCATTTCTTTATCCGAGTTAAACATTAAGTCACATATAATCCCTACTTTGAAAATCGAAATCAACATTGACGGATGTCCATCTCTAACCAATTATTTGCTACCTATTCATTGCTTGAATAGAGCGGAGAGTATTGAAGTGCGGTTTTGAGCGACCTTCATTGTGTTTACTGAACCAATAGTCTACTAACATTAAGCTCGACAGATGTGTACTACGTATGTACAGGATCAAAGCCTCTCAGATTTAGGTGCATTAACTACGTGCATGGCATTAATTGAAGGGTTACATTAGTTTCTAATATTATCAAGCTCTTAGTCTAACAGTATGGTGCTAGACAGATTATGTAGATCCCCTAAATATACTACCGAATATATATTTGGAGTGTGTAACGACAGTGCTTTGCACTAATGAAAATTTAGCTGGTACTTGTGAAATATATTCAATTTTTGAGCCTATTAAATTATAATAGTTCTCAAAATATTATGTATTTCAAATTTATAAGAATATATTTATAATATGAATAACTATGTAAATAAAAGTAATTTTATTGCTCTCTCTCTCTAAAGTATGTGTTATTTATACGTCTGTCAAACTGGAATCAGACGGTTATTTAAAAGGAGGGGGGGGGGATGTAATTTTAAATTTATTTGATAAGTGGTGTGGGTATTAAATATAATTGTTTGCTCAAGTGACCTAGTCCTGGGTGAGACTGATTAAATGTGTGAGGGGAGGTGGTCTTTTCCTAAGGTTCTAACTGATTTTCACGCAAGTTCCGAAAACCTTCAAATAGCTGAGGATGACTTGAGTTCGAAACCTCCTGTCCACAAGCTTTGATAGTAGGACATTTGACAGAACTAGTTGGGAAAGCTTATTTGGTTATTCAGGTATGATAAAAGTTAATAACATGAAAACTTTTTCGAAAGTCTGTTCGTTCAGCTGTCTGCTTCGAGCATGGTTGCGCAACTAATAATGAATGTAAAAATCTTGATGAAAAATCTTTCTAGTCACAAATTATAATTTTTCTTATTGAAATATCTCAAAATGTAAGATGTTTTAAAAAATAATGGGAAAAGTTAAATATTAATAGTCATCTACAGTATAATTTTAACAAGAAAAGTATAGAATAAGAATTTTTGAAAGCACGTGCCATAAGCTGCAAAATCGCACAGCAGTTGTTTCGGGGAGGGGGGGGGGGGAAGGGAATAAACGCAACCTTTTATCAGGCAAAAAATAAACTAGGGGCCGAGTGCAGTGTTCACACAGTTGTTGTTGTGTTACTTTTTTTTTTTTTTTAACACTTCTGTAATCTTCTTATGTGACACAATGAGAGACAGCATTGTCCATACTTTGCACTAGGCAATATTTAACATACTCAAAATCATAAAACAATAGATAAATTTTAATTAATTTGTTCCTGATTAAAGATTTAATCATGATCTGTAAGTCGGTGAAAGCTTTAGTATAATATTCTCCAACAATATAATTTGAAAAAAAACGGATATACACCATAAAGAATTTTAACGTAGTCACAGTAAAATATTTCAAGCAGACGTCTTCATTACATTTATATTTTTGTTTCGATTGAATGTGATGTCATTTTTATCTTCGAAAGCACCATAGTCTTTTCAGTTCTGATTTTATAAATATTTTTAATAAAAAAATTTTATGTTGTGTTTAAAAAACATTATTATAAATAATGGTTATTTAATGCTCAAATATTTTCCTGCTGTCAAATTTCGAGAAACAGTGTCATTCCTTAATAATAATGGATGGCATTATATTTATTGCTTATTATTATGATGTTCATGTCGATAACTTAAATACTAGTGTTGGTTACCATGATTCTTATAAAAGTGAACATAAATCGAAAGGTTTTTTTTTTTTTTTTTTTTTTTTTTTTGAGATAACTCTGAAGTTCTGATATACCATACACTGTTTAATTGATTACATTCCCTTTTATATTTAAAATTGTCAAATCGAGTATAAACGATTTCTAAAAACTGTTCCTTTCCTGAAATCGGGTCTGTTGTCGAAAGTAGTACTTTTTTGTAAATATGGTTTTAAACGACAAAATAGTTTTGATTATTCAACAGGCATTACTCCTGATTCGTAGCTTTACTCTTGGTGGACCGGTTAGTAAAAGAATCTGTTACATTCAGACAGTTCTTTCAAACGAAGTAGACCAATAATAAAATTTTTAAGATACACTTAAGAGATAGTGCATATGCAAATAATAGAGGTTTGCGATTAGTCAGCGGAGCGCGATGTCATCAGAAAAGCCTATGTGAAACAACATGTGTGGGGCAAAGTTATTATCTCAGTTCCTGATGCTACAGTGACAGGATGTAAAGATTTAAATTACCTTGAAAATGGTGTTAGAGCCGGCGCTTGAGAGATGGGACATAGCATTTTCGACGTAACGAAGAAGTTTGGATTTTCATGTACATCCAATTTACGCGTGTACCTTGAATATTGAGTATCGGGTAAATTTCTGACAAATGAGTGACCGAAAAAAGACCTTAAAGGAACGGAATCGTCGAGGAATGAAGAAATTTTTTATTGATATATACGTCCAATACTTGCATAAATTGCGGTGGATTTCAATGATCTAGCATCAACAGATATCAGCGTCGGAATTGTTCAATAGACCACATTTGGCAATGGCTTTTAGAGCCTAAGGCCCACTTCAATACATTTTGACTGCCAGGCTCAGAGCTTTGCGCCTTGGCTGAGACCATCAACACAGCCATTTACTGTTGGTGTCTGAACGCACGTCGTTTGCTCTGGTGAAACTCATTAATCCTTGAATCTAATGTGTTAACTAGGGAATGTTCAAGCTTGGGGAGCCTCTTTGAAGGCATAGTGGGATTGCAGTTAGTGTGGTGTGAAATTTCTGATGAGTCAGAAATGGCTCAAACAGGTGATAGGTCCATAAGCATGCAGTCTGATCACTAACAACCATTAATGACCATTTTTCATTCCGTTATACTTAGATAAATTCAGCAGAACAGTTCCAAATTCCCACCAAATCCCTACAGGAACATTCTTTTGAGTTTAGACACTTCCATATGCCACCTAAATTTCAAAAGTGATCATTAATGAACATTTCTCGCAGCAGGTTGTTCAGAACATATCTCCATTACCTCGCCGTCCTATGCATTTGTGAACTGACCTACAGGATTCATGGTGTGATTTGCCTACAGGATGCCTTCAAACATTAATGAGTCCATTAAACATCGTGTTGCATCCCTTCTGTGTGCTCAAAGGGGCCCTATATGATATTAGACAGAAGTAAAAAAATTTCTGGCTCTTTTTTTTTTTTTTTTTTTTTTTGTATAATTGTGATAAAAATACAATTTTAAGTTAATAAGGAATCTATGAAAGGTTGCTTCTGAGACTACACTGCAAAAAAAAAAAAAAAAAAAAAAAAAAAAAGAATTGCACGATAAAAGATTAATGACTACCAAAATATGTTCCAGGTATTAACCATAAAAATAAAGTCATACCTGTAAAACTGTTATGACTTTTTTCTTGTAAAAGGAAAGGAGACCTAAGAGGTCAACACTCAAAATTCTACCACCATTTGTTACAAATAAGAGTATACTCTTAGACATTTCAGTAAAATTTGAAGATTTAAACGTAATGTTACGGTCAGCTCTCTTCTTCCAGAAAAATTTCCAGTATCAACATTTGTATCAAAGTGCTGTAAATTTCAGAGTGTCGAATGATTATTAAAGGTCACTTCTCACTTTCGCTAAAGAGATCATGATAGCTTTACGGGCATAACTTTATTTTTATGGTCAGTGCCTGGAAAATTGTTTAATGGTCACTGACCGGCAAAGCGTGTACAAATTTTTACAGTGTACTGCGCATTTCTTTTCGAAGAAGGGATCTGGCCATAAAATTTAACTATCAACTCTCCAAATTTTAGTAAAATTTCTTAGAGTTTAGATTAGATTTTTCTGGGATAATGGATAGGGTTGTTCTAGACGAATTATTGGAATGTCTTAGTTTATTTCAATTCTGAACTGAAAATGTGATTTAGGTTCAAAGTATCAATTTGCTTTTAATGATTCTCAATCAGAAAAGCTCACTCCTTTTCCAAACAAGAATATTTTACTATTTAATTGGGATCATCCGTTTGGTATCATAATATGGCATTTATTATTATTATTATTATTATTTTAATTATGCTAGTTTTAAACTACTAAAATTCAAGAAAGAAAATATGTAAATAATATACTGGAATGTTTCAGAATTCTCTATGTGCAGTTCGTAAAATCACTGTTTTATTTTCTACAGTACTAGATAATTTGCCATTATATTATTTTTTAACTTTTTTAAACTATATATTTTACTGTATTTTAAATTATATTATTTAAATTACATTATTTTACTTTTTGAAATTAACGTTATTTTTTAATTAAGTATGCAAGAGTAAATATGTAAGAGATACATTTCTTCGATGAGAATTAGCATATTAATAATGGATACCCAGCGAAAATTCATGAAATATAATTATTTTCTTCTTTCAAATAAAATATTATTTTATAAGGATTGTCGAGTGAAATGATACGTTAAATAGTACATTAGATAGTTGAGATTTGAGTGATTTTTTTTTTTTTTTTTTCTGAAGTATAATAAATAAAAGTTCTGGTATATATGCAAAATGTACTGTTCTTCTCTTTGTTTTTAAATCTAATAATTATAAAATATATATTTTATGTTAAGAATAAAACTAAGAATGAAAAATAAACAGAGGAATAGTTCACCAAAATGACCCACAAAGACCCATTTGGTAATTAGTTAACTTGAATAATTTTTAATCGTTTTAATTTATTTGAAAAAAGAATAAGAATACTTACTTTAAAATAATTCCGTTAAGAATGCAAAACACATTGAAAACATAAAAACATATATATCTGAAACAAAATTTGAATCTAAAAAAAAAGTTAAAACGAAAAATGTATGTTCCAATGCGTAAAACGCAGCAAAAGGAAATATAAAACTTATTTATATGAAACAAATTGAGAAATGAAAAATGAATATTAATCCCAAAACACATGGAGGTCTTTGCCATGGAAGCCCCCCCCCCCATACACACACACACCTGTAGGGTATAGAAAAATTGAGAAATTTCTTAAAGGATGTAGGCATTAAGCTAGAAAAAAAAATACCCTTCGCTCCCAACTTCTCATAAATGAAAGCACAAAATATATAGCAATCGAATCCTAAATTACAGTGCATTAATACAATACATAAATAAAAATACACAAAAATAAAAATACACTAAACAAGAGAAATGAAAAAGAATGAAAACGGTCCACATTAAAAAGAGAAAAACCCCTCTTCGGCTGCTAGGGAAACGTACCAGTACTTCAATGTCGCCCGAAGGTCGTAGAAAACAAACCTTACACTAATTTTTTTTTACAAATTGAAATGTTTACAAAGTAAGAATTTTGAGTAACGGTTAACGATTACACTATTTTTAAGATTCTCTAGAGCCATATGCAGGTCTTTTTTATTGTTCCAAATAGCTTTTATTCTATTATTTTGCGTTAACGTAATATTCTTCAATAAATTAAACCTAACACATGAAAACTAGTTTGTTAAATTGCAAATTTTAAAGTCAAAATCTTGTCTGTTATTGTAAATTCCAACAAACCATTTTTCATTATTATTATTATTATTATTATTATTTTTTTTTTTTAAGTCCAGAAAAGAAATATTATTATCAGTATCCGTACGGTTTAAAATAAGATGAAAGGGATAAGTTTCATTGGCAAATAGGTGGTTATAATTAAACTTCCAATATAAACAGCTTCCTACAGCGCAAATGGGAGAACGGAATGCAACGAAATTTGGTATATAGACTACACACGAGATGCGCTCACGGAATTTCGAAAATATATATATATATATTTCCAAAATGTCCACCAGAAGGCGTTTTTTCCGGAAAAACATTAAATTTAACACAATAAACGGCCCAAACGGAATACAGAAACAATGTTAACATTTATTCACTAGTTTCTGAGCACCTCGTCATCGAACCACATTAAGTAAATGTAAGGAAAAAATAACAGTACTATGTTTGAGAAAAAATACCTGTGTTGCATAAAGCTTCCTCTTCTTCGCAAGCACGCAAAATATTGGCATTTTTTTCCTAGAACTGACAGCTTTTTTTAGTTTTACATTTTATTACTCATAATTCTAGTTCTGGATTGTTAACATTGTTTCTATATTCCGTTTTGGTCATTTATTGTGTTAAATTTAATGTTTTCCGAAAAAAGCGCCCTCTGGTGGCCATTTTGGAACCTTTTTTTTTTTTTTTTTTTTTCCCCGAAATGAGCGCATCTCGTGTATAGTCTATATACCAAATTTCGTTGCATTCCGTTCACCCATTTGCGCTGTAGGGTGCTGTTTATAGGGGAAGTTTAATTATAACCACCCTGTATATATGTATATATAATAGATACACACTCTTTGACACTATTTTAGAAATTCTGTCAATTTTAATCAAGAATACTTTTTCGTCTTTTACCCATATTTAATAAAAATAAATTTAAAAATAGCTGTTTTAATTTAACTCATGAATATTTCTTTTATATTCTGTAATACTGCATTTACGTAGTTAAACATTAAATATTTTAAATAAAGTTAATTAGTTAAATGACTATTCAGTTATACAAAGAAAAGGCTAGAAAGCAAAAATCATAATTTTAAAAAGCACCATAACAATTGTTTCGAGCCGAAATAATCCAGCACGAATTTATTTTTTCAATTTGTTGTGCATTTTCATTCATCATCATTCAGTACTAGTACTTAATTCAATAATTAATTGTTTTATGAAATTTGAATTGTCATATTAAGAGTTAAGTATCGCAAAGTTCAAATAACATTGCGAAAATAGTAGGTCTGTAGCATGACTTCGTAATAAAATTAAAAAATAAAATAAAATAAAATATCAGATAAAAGTAATATTTACTGAAATACAGTTTTCTCTTTTTTCTTTCTTTTAAGGAAGGCATGGCAGAATCTTTAGTAAAATTTGCTATATTTATAAAAAATACTTAAAAAATAAATGTAATAAAAATCAGCAAAAATATAGATATTGATGATAACAAATGCAAATTGAAAAGTAATAATATATTTTATGCTCTATTCAATGGTATTTTAAGAGAAGATGAACGATACAGCTAACTTTTAAACGATATTGCTTTTTTAAAAATTAATAATAATTAAACTGTAATATTTTTAATTAATGTACGCATGGTTTAAATTATAACAAATTTCTATGTACTATTTTAATGAAATTCAGTCAGGTAATTGGAAAAACTTGTAAGACTTAAATAAAATAAAACATGATTTATAATACTATATAAATAAATTAAAATCTATCATGAAACTAAATACATTTGTCAGTAATGATGATAGTAGTATGAGTAATAGAGAAGAAAATATTTCCCTATTTTATTCAGTAGTAAAACAAATCCAGTGAAACAAGCAATGCATAATTTGCTAACGATTTCCAAATGATTCAAATTTTAACTATTCAAAAATTGCAAAACACATTTTCTAATTCTATCGTCGATGTACCGAATTATGATTCTATGATTTACATTCGAATGAAAATCTTCGTCCATTCAACAGATTCCAGAATTCGTATTTCTATCATCTCGCTTTAGTGGACGTAATGAGGAATGCCGCCAAAATTGTAACTCATTTCCTCGTCCCCCCCTCGCACACAACCGTTTGCATTGTTTGATGTCCAATTACCACTGACCGATGGCCACTGTCTCTCCTCAACGTGTTCGATTTCTGTAAGCCTGAACAAATCAGTAATTGAACTTATCAGAGGAGAGAGCAGGATAGAGCTATTTGTGTGTGCTGGGGAAGTTTTGTGTACCGGCCGTATAATAATGCATGAATAATCCGGATAGTTGCGGGAAAGGGAATAGAATAGATATTCGCAGTTGTTAAAGATTAGTTATAAAATTTTGAATCGGAAAATTATTTGCTGGGTTCATTGTTGCGGCGGATATTTCTTCCATATATTTCAATTATCGTAATTAATTAATTGGTAGGGTTAATGCAGAGAAAGTTTCTATATATTTTTCTAAGATATTGCAAAAAAAATTTACACAAAATACTGCAAATTACTTATTAACATAGATTCATATATTTTTCGTGGTAAAAATAAATTTAATGTACATTTAAAAAAATAAATTCCAGTCGCATAATCCGACTTAGGCAAGAAATAGAATGAATATTTGCAGTTGTTAAAAATTAGTTCTAAAATTTTGAATCGGAAAATTATTTGCTAGGTTCATTGTTGCGGCGGATATTTTTTCCATATATTTCAATTATCGTAATTAATTAATTGGCAGGGTTAATGCAGAGAAAGTTTCTATGTATTTTCTAAGATATTACAAAAAAATTTTACTCAAAATATTACATTACAAAATACTTATTACATAGATTCATATATTTTTCGTAGTAAAAATAAATTTAATATACATTTAAAACAAAATAAATTCCACTCGCATAATCCGAGTTAGGAAAGAAATAGAATATTTGCAGAAAAAGAATGAATATTTGCAGTTGTTAAAAATTAGTTATAAAATTTTGAATCGGAAAATTATTTGCTGGCTTCATTGTTGCGGCGGATATTTCTTCCATATATTTCAATTATCGTAATTAATTAATTGGTAGGGTTAATGCAGAGAAAGTTTCTATATATTTTCTAAAATATTGCAAAAATTTTTACTCAAAATATTGCATTACAAAATACTTATAATTCATATATTTTTAGTGGTAAAAATAAATTTAATATACATAAAAAAAAAAAAAAAAAATCCAGTGGTATAATCTGAGTTAGGAAAGAAATAGAATGAATATTTGCAGTTGTTAAAAATTAGTTATAAAATTCTGAATCGGAAAATCATTTACTGGGTTCAGCGTTCATTGTCACAGAAGATATTTGCTACATATTTCAATTGTCGCAATGAATTAATTGGTAAAGTAAATATAGAGTTTTTATATTTTCTAAGATGTTGCAAAAAAATTTACTTAAAATAAACTGCTCTGCATGAAAATCTGCCCGAACATTTAATTCTTATGCAAAATGACCTCCTAAATCCGAATATGACGCACTTTTTGCCCTATCACCCACCGTTTTTAGGAACGCCTCCCTATCTTTATCACTTTTCTGTAATGTTATGGCTATAAATTTGATTTGTAGGGGAGGAAAGGACTATTTTAACTGTTAAATATCTTCTGAGCTTCTATAGAACTGGAAATTTATAAAACATGAACATTTGCAGCAAGAGGAAATTTTAGGGGGGGGGGGGGGAATTGCCACTGAAATTATGTATTACATTTATTATACTTTATTAATCAATTATTATTAGTATTTATTTCAAATTATATATATATATATATTTCTTTTTATGTGTTACAGTAATTCTGTTCCATTATCCAAATGAAGTTCATGACCATAAAATTACCGAACAGTGATAAAAATTGGAGTGGGGGTAGCTGTAGGTGATTGGGCGGAATGAGGGGGGGGGGGTTATATTCGGATTTAAGAGGACATTTTACATAAGAATCAGCAAGAATGGTATCAGGGCTCGATTTTTTTTTTTTTTTTTTTTTTTTTAGCAGCACAGTGATATTATCAAATACTTATCAACATAGATTACAATTAATATATTCTTCCTTGTAAAAATAAATTTAATATAGATTTTTTCAAACAAATTATAGATTTTTTAAAACAATAATGCATGAATAGTCCGAATAGGTGCATAAAGGAATGGCATGGATATTAGCATTTTTAAAGGATTAGTTACAAAATATTGAACTGGAAAATTATTTGTGGTGTTCATTGTTGTAGATGATATTTCCCTCTATATATTTCAAGTACCAAAATGAACTAATTGTTAGGTTTAATGCAATGCGATAATTTCATAGTTTCAAATACGTTACGAAAAAATTAAATATATGTATGTACTAAATATGTTAGAATGAACTTATCAACATAAATTACAATTAATAGCCACTTTGTGATGTAAATAAATAAAAAGAAATATACATGTGTGTTTAATTTAAATTCCAGTCGGGTAATAATTCATGCTTAATCCATATAATTTGAAACAAATCTTGTTTGGCACTATACAATCATTATTTGCTCGCTAGAACAAACTGCTAAAGATAGATTAAGAACCGCTGCGAATATTTCCATGCTACCAATCCGGACTCAAACAGGCAGCCTGTGAAATGATGGGTGGAGTGCTAAAAATTCAAAAATACAATGGATATTCGCAATTGATACTAATTAGTTGCGGAATTTTGAATCATAAAGTTATTTTCTGCATCCACTGTAGTGAGGGCTTATTTCTTCCATACATTTTAATTATCGTAATGAATTAATTAATAGGGTTAACGCAGAAAGAAGTTTTTATATTTTGAAAAATGTTACGAAAATATTAAGGATACTACTAATTCAAATAAATAGGATATGCAGTCGGTAACAAGAGTGTCCGAACACTAGCAAAAATTCCTATGTAAAAAAAGTACACTTCATACGGTTCTGTTAAATAAATACTTATCGAATCATGTTCTTACACTGTCTAAGAACACGATTCGACAAGGATTTGTTTAACAAAATGGTATGAAGTGTACATTTTTACATAGGAATTTTTGCTAGTGTTCGGACACTCTTGTTACCTACTGTACTTTAAAGATTATCAGATGTTTCACAATAAAAAAATAATAATTATACACATTTTTAAATAAATTCCTGGCGTATAATAATGCACAAATCGTCTCTATAGCTGTGTGGGATCGGTAAATTATTTTTTACATTCATTTTTGCATCGCACATTTTTTATAAATATTGAAAATATCATGATTAATAAATTGATAGTATTAATGATTACCAATACGAGAGAGCTTTTTTTTTTTTCCAAAGATATTACTAAAAAATATTTACTCAATATAATGTAATACACTTTGCAACACAGATTACAAAATTATTACATTTTTCATGATAAAACATATATTTAATACAGACTTTTTAAAATAACTTCTGGACATGTAATAATGCACGAATAATAGTTTCAAAAAAGAATAGGTGCGATATTCGATTGAAGATTAGTTCGCGATTGAAGATTAGTTTATAAAATTTTGAATAAGAATAATATCTGTTATGTTCATTGTTGCAGTGGAAACCTTTTCCATATATTTCAGTTATTGTATTTAATAGTGCTAAGGTGTCAAAAGACGATGAAAATCTTTATTTCTTTTTAAATCATGACTGATATAAAATCTAAACATGCTTTGCACATAACATGTTCTAATGGATATAAAATAGTTTTAAGTATTTAATTAAAAAAATACCTTTTTTCGTGGAAATAAAATGCAAAACAATGTCCATTTGCAAACGCCCCATGCAAGTTCAAAATTATTTCAAATCTCCCACTATTCTAGTGTACTTTCTGTGTATATATAACTTATATCTATATTTGTACAATTAGTTTTGTAAATCTCAATTATAACATTATCCCCTTTCCAAAGATATATATATATATAGTAATAATGGTAATAAAGTATGACATTTTCAAATTTTTGTGATTTTCTTTTAAAATGGGTGATATTTTATATATATATATTCAAAATATCGTAATTAACTAATTGATAGGGTTTTTGCGAGGTTGAAGCAGGCTTTTAGTTTTTTATTTAACTTTTATTTATTTATTTATTGCACAGTATACATAAGCATGTTATAAAAAATTAAGCACATTTGTTTTAAAATATTAGACTACCTTTATCAACGCAGAATATACTTATAAAGAAATTAATCTGTAGTTAATAATCTCATTCATAGTAAAGGTTATAATTTCTTGGTTTAGAAATGAACACACACTTCCGTGACTACTAAACAGGTTAACATCCATACAAAATTTAAAAAGAATTCTATGAAAAGTAAAGAACAAGGAGTATTATGAATAATTTATTTTTCATGAAGTGTGAAACCTTAAAAAAATTAAAACTTAAAAGTTAAAAATTTGTAAAAACTTTATAAATATTATTTCATGGACTCTAACATGATATTATTTTATGTAGATGTTTTTATAGTGTTATACATTTTATTAATTGTAGGTGCATATCTTTAATTACATCTATGTTGAAAGTTTGAGCATACTTTGTCCCTTTATTGCAGAATTACCATACAGAGAAATTTTTATATTTTCAATGATATTGGGAAAAACTTGGAAATAGAATACTTACCAAAAATATTAGAATGTACTTATCAACACAGATTATCATTATTAATTGTTTATAGTAAAAAATAAATTTAATATAGTCTTTTTTAAACAAATTCTGGGTGCATAATAATAAACGAATAATTCGGATGTAGTAGCGGATGTGAATAGAATGAATATAGGTTCCCTAACAACACATCTTCTCCAAAAGGCATCCTCAGGATGTCCTGTGGATAAGTTTGTTGTTAGGGTTATTTTACAACTTTTGCATAGAATATTTTGTTTCTCATTTCGCGTCCGTTACCATAAATTTTAGTATCAAAATTATGTTTTTTGCAATTTTATATTTAAATATTACTTAGTAGATAATTAACAAAACAAACATCTTTCAAACCTAAATTCTCAAGTTTTTTTTTTTTTTTTTTTTTTTTTTTTTTTTTTTTATCAAGTTTGTTATTTGTGGAGTTTGTTACCAGTCATGACACAAACTGTGAGGGAAAATAATTATTTTTTATTTTACGTTTTAAATTACAATTTTTTTTACTCTAATTCCAAATATATATATACATACTTAAAAACAAGCTTCCAAAATTAATTTTTAATAGCAATATAAGCTTCAAATTATTTATATTTAGCATATTTAAAAAATTCAAATTTCATTTAAAGAAATGTCAATTGAAAAAGTTGGAAAAAAAAAAAAAAAAAAAAAAACAGATATTTTTGCCAAGAATTATATTTGAAATTATCCACGTGAAAATAACTTTTATTTTATTTATTTATTTTATTTTTTATTAATTAATTTTATTTTATTTTATTTTTATTATTTTTATTTATTTATTTATTTATTTATCTATTTTTACTTTAAATGCGGGGAATATTAAATATAATTTTCTTTATTTTAATACTCAAATTACACTTTTTACTACTTATTTAAGCTTGAATTTCCTGCTCTCTCTCTCTCTCTCTCTCTCTCTCTCTCTCTCTCTCTCTGTCATTAACAGTATGTCAGCAAAATATGAAAATGACTCCTATCCACAGTTGTTATTTTTTTATTCATAATAAAATTTTGAATAAAACAAATTTCAAAAGATTTTTTTTTTCATACAATTAATTATAGATAGGGTTAATGCTAGTTTACTGCCTTAGAAGTATTTTTATATTTTCAGTGACGTTACGAAAAATTTAAGAATATTTATTCAAAATATTAGAATATGCTTTGCTTAGAATATAGATTTCAATTATTAGGCATTACGTATAATAAATATAAATTCAATATAAGCTTTTTAAAATAAATTTCAGATATAGAATAATGCATGAATAATCCGGATAGTTGCAGAAAGTAGTAAAATTGATATTTTCGATTACTAAAGATGAGTTACAAAAATTTTAATCTGAAAATTATTTGTTTTATGAATAAAATTATTTGTTGCGCGTGGTATTTCTTATATACTCGTATATTCAAAATATCGTAATTAACTAATTGATAGGATTGATGCAAGGTTACTGTTCTGAAGAAGCCTTTTTACTTTTTATTTTATTTTCATTTATTTATTTATTGTATAGTATACATAATCACGTTATAAAAAAAATGTTAAGCACATTTGTTTTAAAATATTAGAACACCTTTATCAACGCAAAATATACTTATAAACAAATTAATCTATAGTTAATAAGTTCATGCCTAGAATAAATTTAATTTAGTTTTTTTTTTTTTTTTTTTTTAAATAAATATAAAAACTTTTTTTTAATGTGGCGTTAATGTTTTATTAAATAATATAATTTTATAAGAAATAATATTGTATATTGAATATAACAAAATATATATATTGAAAATTTGAAAATTATTTATTTTATTTTTACGAAATTTCTTTCATATATTCAAAAAACACAGTTGTTAAATTCAATTTTGTATATTGAATATAATAAAATACATATATTAAAAAATTGGAAATTATTTGTTTTATTTTTACGAAATTCCTTTCATATATTCAAACAAACACAGTTGTTAATTTTTTTTAAAAAAAATTGGTTTTTACTTTCATTTCATCAAAAAATTTAGCATATACTTTCCAAAATGTATGAAAAAATAAGCATATGTGTTCGAAAATATTATAATATCTTTATAAACGCATAATATATATTTACAAACGATTTTAATATTCCAATTAATAAGCTGATTCGTAATAAAAATGAATTTTAATTAAGGTTTTTATATTTAATAAATGTAGAAAGTTTTTAAAATTGGCATTAATATTTTTGAAATAATAGAACTTCATAAGAAATAATAATGTATATTGACAATAATGATATAGGTACATTGAAAAATTAGAAATTATTCATTTTAATTTTACAAATTTTCTTTCATATATTCAAACAAATACAGTTGTTTCATTGTGAAAAATTTTAGCTTTTACTTTCATTTCATTCACTCAAAATTAGTGTTAATTTCATTTCTTTCAAAATTTTAGTATGTACTTTTAAAAATATATACAAAATTAAGCATATATGTTCTAAAATATTGAATTATTCTTATAAACGCGTAATAAATTTAAAAACGATTTAATATTACAATTAATAAGATGTTTCATGAATTTAATTTAGGCTTTTCTATTTACTAATCGTAGCAAGTTTTCAAATGTGACATTAATAATTTAAATGTATATATATATGTATATATAATTTTAGAAGAAATAATAGTATATGCTGACAATAATAAATTGTGGTTGATTGGATTTGACGTCACAGTAGTACTGCGGTGTAGGAACTTGGCGACGGTCTGGGACGCACCCCTAAAGATAAAAAAAAAATGTGTATTTTAAAATATTGGAAATTATTTATTATTATTATTATTATTATTTTACAAGATTATTCTATTCAAACAAACAGAGATGTTTAATTGGGAAAAACGCGCATCTTCAAAAAATATATGTAAACAAATTTATAATATTTCATTTAGAATGTAAAAAAAGAAGAAAAAAATGTTTTACATGTGATTTCTTAGCAAATTAAATTAGACTTTCCTAAAAATGAAACCTAATATACAAATTAAAAAGGTTTTTATTTATTTATTTTTTTATCTATTTTGTACATTTTGAATATGGTAAAACAATCATCGCGGAAAGCATAAAGTTAAAAAGTTTGTTACCAATAAATATTACTTATCAACAGTAAACTGCGTATTCACATACATAAAAATTTTCCTCTGAGATCTTTATGCAAAAGGAAAAGGTTATATATTACATTCAATGACAATTAAATATTTTGTTTAATTACAAGACTTTTTTTAATATTTCTGAAAAGGTTTGAAATTTCTAAACTATTTATTTCCTATTTAAAATATTATGATATTGTAAAGAGGAATATATATAATAAACTATTGTTATATCATTAGTTCAGCAAGTTTTATGATTAGCATCATATCTACAATTTCTATTAAAATAAAACTTTATATACTGTAAAAGCACTTATTTTCGCGAGCCGAAGTTTTCGCGAAAATGAAGATATCGGTGATTTCGCGAGCTGAAAAAATTTCGCGAATTTTATATGAACAGAACCGAAAATTTAAAAATACCGAAAGTACATAAATATAGAACCCTTTTTGCATAAGGCATTTTAAGAAACTTCCTTTTGTCCGAAAAGTTCGCCATCGCCCTCCCCCCCCCCCTTCCCGTCGCTCTAAAAACAACTTATGCTTACAACGGTGCTTATACATCAAATTTGACCTTGGAATAATTTTGAATGGCTTCAAAGAAGCTGGTATAAATATTATAACTGAATAAGCTGCATTCTATTAGTTGTATTATTGTTTTATATTCAAGAAATAGTTGTATAGTATTCAAGAAATAGTTGTAAGAAAGAAAGTTGTCATAAAAGAGTTTGTAACTGTGCAATAAATCATTAAATTTTGGTAAGGGAAAATTTTCTGATTTTTTATTATTATTTGAGGCGAAAAAAAAAAGGTATTTCACGACGCGTAAATTTTCGCGATTACGATGAGCTCGCGAAAATCGCAAAAATTAAAGCCTCGCGAAAATAAGTACTTTTACAGTAATTAATTTCTTAAATAACTTAAAGAAATTAATAATCTATAAGTTCAAAAACAAGAAGAATTACAAATTTAATTTGAAATTTATAAAAATAAAATAAACTTTGAATGTGAAAAAAAAAAAAAAAAAAAAATCACTTGATTTTAATACACGGATGATGACGTGAATGCAATTCAGAATAATATCAGATTAAAAGTTTTTGTGTTCACTAATTTATCCTATATATTCATTCAGAAACTGAATTCTCAACATAAACTCTTATCGGAAATTTTAAAAGGATGACTTTTCTTTTTAGGAGGGGAGGGAGGAATCTATTTGAGATACTTAGTTTACAAAAATCAATATATTCATTAAAATTTCTTGGAAAATTTTCCGAAAAATTTAGGTAGATTCATGGAAATTTTTTAATTTATAAACATAGTATACGAAAATCGCGTTCTAAGGTACATCACAGTAGAATATAAAGATGTTTTATGTTTTAGATTTAAATCACATAATAGACGAGAAATATCAAGATCTGCACACGAATCAAGAGCCCTGTAGCCTATCCTTCCTGCTCCTCTATGTCTTTAGCTTGACTCTTTTTTGTATGTTTTTGTACTGGTGTGAGTTGGTCTTTCTTGGTTTTTAACACATGTATTTACACATTTTGTTCCCTCTTCCTCATTTCCTTTCTATCCAGATCTTCGGTGATAAGAAGCATACCACAGTATATCTACATTTATTCCCTATATTTATTTCTATACAAACTCTTTTTACACGCCTGATGTTTTAAGATAATTCGTTAAGTATTTTTCTATATGCTTGACAAAACGTCTAAAATCAAAATTGCACGGACAGTTATTGCATAATAGCTTATAAGATATGATGTACATTCTTTTCATATCAACCAGTCCGTTAAATGTATCCACGTCGCAACCTTTTAAATGGACATATGTTTCTGTCCTAATTTAAAATTAGCCCAGTCGGTAGAGCACCGGCCTCGTAATTGGAAGATTGCGGGATCGGTACTCGAGCCGGCCAAAGACAGTCATGTACACTAATGGTGGCTGGTGCACGTAAAATCTGTCGGGGCAGCAATGTCCTCCATGTTCCCCTCAAAAATTATACCTCTGGGGATCACCGAAGCGGGAGAGCCATCTCTTCCGTGGAGGATCAAAATTGCGATGGCATGTCTCCGGACCACCTCTAAGAGTGGGTCCCAGACCGTCACCAATTGCCCACCTAAGCAGCACTAGTGCGACGTAAAACACAACCAACCAAACAACCTAATTTAAAATATTTTTTCACATAACCAATTATTTTTTAAATGAATAATAATCAGGGGCCCGTTTGCTCTAAATTTGATATTAGGTACTTTAAGCAGAATTTCTACAATTTGCTGCTTTCCCCTCTGTAAAATAAATGCTGATCCTCTATCCAGCCGACATTAAATTTGACAAGCATTGCAGACAACGAACAAAAGCCGATCAGAAATGTAACTAGGTGATTTGCCCTAATTGTCATGGAATGGCACATTAGACTTCTGCCTCGCAAAGCACATATTCCTAGAGTAATCAGGACGTATATGCGAGGAAACTTCACGCACTTTCACGATTCAATTTGAACGTTACTGACAGAGCTACTCTTCCAAACTATGCGGAGAATAGAATTGTTCGATTAAATATACGTTGCTTCATTTAGGAATTACAAACAGTTATTGAATTTATGTTCGAAATAACAACATTGTTTCTCTAGTCTTTCCTTGTGTTACTGATTTTCATCCACGATGTAAGCTTCTATGACTAATGCTGTTTTTAATGTGTTAGAGGTGTATGATAAGGGGTATAACTGTGTACATAATAATACACTTGAAATTTAATAAAAAGTTGGTTGGATTTTTATTGCACAAGATCCAGAATAGGATATTTTGCACCAAACATTTTTTTTAAATATTTAAAACTTGTATTGAAAATGATATGTATATGGAGGGAGACACTCATCCACATTGCCCTTAATATAAAGAATGAAGAAATGATAATGAATAAATACAAGACAAACATGAGATCTCACTGCAAAAATTTAATAAAATAATAATTAATTATAAATTAATTTTAATACAATAAAGCAATTTAAAAAAAAAATGCAAAATACATGTAAAATTGTAATAATCATTACAATAATTTAAGAATAAATAATTTGATGGTGTAATAAGTATTATTAAAGGAAAGAAAAACGAAATATTAATATTTACTTTATATTTTATTTAAAAAATAATATTAATAATTCTGTGTCAGATAACTGACAACCAACAGATGAAACAAAGAGTTGGTGCACTCTATTGAAAAGATTAAAATATTGTTTAAACAAACGATATTCGTAAATTTAAACTGGCGTAATTTACAGAAAAAGTATGACAGCAGTAGTATAAATAAGAAGCTATATCAATATTTTAATAATTCAGTCCTTATTTTATTTTTTACTTCATCATTAGAAGCTTATTCCTGAGAACATTCTTACACTGTGCTTAAAAACCATCTTGCTGAATACGTCAGGTTATAACGGGTTTTGTACTAAATTGAGTTGTTGGCCGAGATCTTAAGAAAATAAGAAGAGCTACAAGTTGGTCTTCTGGATGCTGTCAAAAAAAGGTACACGTTGTGCACAGACACACTTTGTTTGCTTTGTCTCTCTTTATTTTTTACTAATTTAATGCAGTTTTTGCTTTCATATGATAAAAAAAATAATGTAGAACTCATTTATTGTTTTTATTTATTTATTTATTTTTATTTATTATTATTATTTTTTAATTGGCATATGATATTTTTATAGGCGTCCACTACTGGTAACAAATAATGCTGTCGTGACCAGTAGTGAAAGCCTTGTCAGCTACTGCTTAATTTGAATTTTAAGGCAAGATGCAGTTTTGCACAGAGCTCAGTGTGGAACAAATACCAATTCCTTTCACTCTAAATTTGGTCGGAAAGTATCAGTGTATTCATAGATGTTTGAACGTTTTTAGATGTCACTGTTTACATAATAAATTTATATATCAATATTGCGTACAATATAACATTTAGTTAAAAATGCAATTTACAAAAGCCAAGCCCATGTGGAAGTTTTAGTGTTAAAAATTAAACAAAAACAGCTAGTTCTTACGGGGTTAAAATGGCGTTTGAGACCATGGGTTTCTATGCAATTTTCAATTCTTATGATGTGCCTTACATAAAAGTTTATACATATTCCTTCTTTTAACGCATTAATGAAACAGAAAATACATTTTGTTAATTAAATTTTCATTATCAATAAGTTTGTATTTTATTTAGCCTTTTCTGAAAAAATTCAAATGTGCCCGCTACTGTAACAAAAAAAGTATAAAAGTATCCACTTTTGACATACCCAATACTGGTACAATTTAAGTTATCTGAAAAAGCTATTTTTAAAACGCGAAAGTAATTCAACTAACATATTTTGCAAAACAGTCATGTGTGTAAACAGTTAATTAAGGTATCGAACACTAGTTACAGACCAAAACTCTAAAATTGAGAATAGTACACGGAAAATAGCCAAAAATGTCCTTAAAGAGTCCATTACTGACGCAGTTACCCTAATATTAAGTTGTTTTGTTTTGTTTTCTTTATTTATTGTAAATCAGAGTCTGACGGGTTTATTGATTTAGGACAAAAAAACACCAGACCCTGGTTATTCTGCTTCTCCTTCTTCTTCTTCTTCTTCTTCTTATTATTATTATTACGTTATGCATGTGAATGGTTAATAATTATAAGATAAAAAACTTTTTATAAACCATGTTTTTAAATTTTATGTTGAATCATAGCTATAGAACTAACTATATCAGCACATACAATGCGTATGAAATCTTTAAACCGATAATGACGTCAATTTTTGTGAGATACATAATTTAACTTTTTACAATTTTTTAACGCTCACGTTTAATTAAATTATTTATTTAATCCGGTTTATTTGTTTTTATGTCGAAAGAAAATGAACTCGTATTTTTTTTTTTTTTTTTTTTTTTTTTTTTTTTTGCAACAATTAAATTATAGCTAATATTTTAATGGCTATTTATAAGGTATTAGGAGGTTATTATTTTCATATTTTAATTAATTATAAGAAAACTATTCGAAAATCAGACTTCGAAGTATTGTGTTTTCATCGGGTTGTGAGCTATTGTGAAATTTTCAAATGTCTAGGTAGTAGAGAAGTTAGTTAAAATTCGATTGCAAGATTTGTACCGGACAAACAAATAAGAATAGAAGTTAATAAAAACATGGTAAAAATTTGACTGGCATGTGCCATATTTTGAAACAATTTTTAAAATCATTTATAAAAATTAATCATCTGTTAAAATTGAGGACTATTTCAAAATCTTCATTTATGATATCAAAGAGAGGAGCAGGTTTAATTTAATTTGTGAACTTTCTAATATATTATGACAAAAGAAATTTTTAAAAAATCATGCATGATTCAGTTTTTTTTTTTTTTTTTTTTTTTTTTTTTTACCTACAAATGTTTTTTAAGGTATTATTCATTTACTAGTTAGTTGTAGGGCGACTAAGGCGCCCGTTGAAAAATGATCATTTCATTTTATTTATTTCTCGCTTCAAATAATTCATTTGTTAGCAAGCCCGTGCGAAATTTTCGTACTTTATTTATCTCTTCGTTACCTTTAAATTTTAAAGTTATTATTATTATTTTATAGACGTCAATTTTTTCATATGCATGAGCAAATTTAATATTATATATATATTTCTTTTTTCATGTGAAAGCATATTTCATTTTATGCTGAAAAAAAAAAAAGTCAACAATTAAAAATTTAAATGTCTATTTTCATATTTTATTTAATTTTAAAAAATCTAATAAAAATCGTTAAAAATAAGGTACCAAATGAAAGGGGTGATTTTTCTGAATCTGTCGGATTAAACAGCTTATCGATCGAACAATTACAGTTTCTAAAATTAACTAAAGTATGAAAATTAGGTGGCAACTTGCGTTCACACACACACAGAGTTCAAGGAAATCTCTTAGCCTTTTTACGCGTGACAAAGTCGATCAGTGATGAGCGTAACTATATATGCTGATATCAGAATTATTGGTAAGTAAAATGTATCTCTTTACAACTCATTCAAATAATTTAAAAAAAAAAGTATGCAGAACCATAAGATGAAATAAGTTTATTTCGAACAGTATATATTGAATATGGTCTTATGAAATATGTTTTATTCAACAGAGACTATTTCTACACGTTTTATTATTTTTTTTTAATTGAAATGTATTAAAAAATATAAATTAAATATCGGTTAAATTGCTAAAATATTAAAGCTTCCTAGACCTTTATCAGAGACAGCATTCGCGTATAATATGGCTTGATAATTTGTTAGCGGTGCGTATCAAGGTAATTTATGCAGCGCTTACCGCGTACGAGCACAATTAATGGATAGACTTCTCCGCATATATTCGTCAGAGAACCATTTTGTAATCACTATTATAATCTACGTTCTGGTGGAAATGGGAATATGAGTAGCCATATTTAATGTATAATACATTTTAGTAGATTGGCACTTACATATATTGGGCATATAAATTCCTAAATAAATTAAATGAAATGGACTTTCGGTAACATTGTTTTATAAAGTCTGTTATTATGTATATAATTTAACTGCTCAAATTAAAAATATATATATATAATAAACTAATTTAAACTATCTCGTTTTATTTCCGTTTTATATTTGAAAGAACTTTACAGTTTCTTTTCTTGTTGTTGGAAAATTTAATACATTTTTTTTTTTCATATATATATAACATACTTTATGTAATATCGACTTACGAAAACTATTATTAAATAATTAAAAAATTTTATATTAAAAAATATATAATAAAAAAATAATAATAAATTCCATTTTTCTCTTTTTTCTATTTAGAAAAACATTTATTATTATTATTATTATTATTATTTTAGTTGAAAAAAAAAATATTCTTTTATGGGCAAAATACAATATAAATTCGTTTATTTATTTATTTATTTTTTCATTCGTTGATTTTTTGCTGGATTTTTTTAACGTAAACATTAAGTTTTGTAATAAAAAAACGTAAAAGTCAAACAAACCAGCAGAAGTAAATGTTTTACAAAACCACATATTTTCTAAGAAACACATTAAAATGTATATATTCTTTAAATGCTTACTATTTAATTTTTTATATCAAAAACATTTGAGTTTATTTTATTATTATTATTATTATTATATTCTTCAAGTAATTATGCATTTGTCTTGTAACCTTTTCAGAAGAAAACGTAAATATCTGCTGTCAAGAAAGCACCCGTTATCTTTTTATTTTCAGGAAAATAAATTTTCTTGTTTGATAACCTTTTATCATAAAAATACACAATATACACAAAAATAATTTTATTATAATGAAAATAACACTGAATTCACCCATTACATTGCAACACGAAAAAAATCAGCTAATATTAAGTAGCAATTAAAAAATCTGTAATGTCATATTTAATTCTAAACACTGTCGAAATGGCTGCTGTGCCTTTTAAAAAGGTCTGATAGGTATTGGTAGTAATGTCTGTAAAATAATCTGTAAAATATTTAAAAAGCTTTATCTAAAAACATCTTTAAAAACATGCCATTCATCTTTTTTATGCCTACAATTAACAAACGGCTCTTTTTAGGAATAAGTAAACTGTTACAGAAAGTTGTGTCAAAAACTGCACCACCACTATTGCATTCCAAAGAACGAAAAAGTCCGTCAAAAACTAACTAAAATACTATAAGAGAAACGTAAAATATAAGTGCATAAAAGCAGGACAAGCAACAGACATCAGTCGAAATAAGAGTACGAATTTTGTAAAAGTTAAATGCATCGGTAGGAGGTGTCTATAGGGCTGTGGTGTAAAACTCATAGTATGCGGGACTTTTAGCTTCCTGTCTCTAATAAAATCTTTCATTTTCCAGATGTAGTTATAAGACATTTCTATTTGGAAAAATGTTACATAACGGCAATTTTTAGTACAAGTGATATATTATAGTAAATTATGTAAATAAAACAGATTCGATCTTTCTATCTGGACTAGTATTAGTTAACGGATATTTCAAGGAACAAGTAAGATATTACCGAAAGTTGTATAAAAATGATTATTTTTTATACTTCTACAGGTAGTTATACGATTTTTCTAGCTGGATTACTTACTATTAGTTAATGGGTATTTTTAGGAACAAGTAAAATATTACAAATTTTTATACAAAAAAGAGATTCCTTTAATCATCTACACGTAGGCTAAGTGCACCAGTGATTGACACTTATAGAGCAATCTCTGATGTTTTTAATGTTCTATTCATCAGAAAATATTTTTAGAAATCTGAAGTTAATACATATGGCATCAAAGACATATTTTTTTTTTTTTTTTTTTTTTGTGAATTTTTATTTGACACCCCCTCAATGTTCCAGTAATTGACACTGCCAGTTTTTCATTTTATCAGTAATTGGCCTCCTATGTTCCAGTGTTTGACACTGCTAGTTATTCGTTTTACCAGTTATTAGCATCCTATGCTCCGGTGTTTGACATAAAATGTTAAAATTCTTATATGTAAAAAATATGATTTTATTATTTTTCTTATTTATTAATTATTTCGGGATAGATGTCAATTACTGGAGCATGCCAATCACTGGAGCACCTACCCTATTTACAAGACATTTTTAGCTGGACTATTATTAGTTAATGGAAATTTTCAGGAATAAGTAAGGTAACACAGAAAGTTGTATAAAAATAATTGTGCAAAAAATATATTCCTTTTCAAACTTCTGCATGTAATTATATAAGACCATTTCTAGTTGGACTACTTTCTATTGTAAGTAGTTAGTTAAAATTAGTTTTAATTAACTAAAGTTAAGTATTAGTGAGGGCTATTTTCAGGAACAAATAAAGTCATATGCAGAAAGCTCTATCAAAAGCAGGTTTCTTTTATCATTTGCCCATAGTTAAAAGTCTTTTTATTTGTATTTATAGTCAATTTTTATACAGATGTTTCTTTTTTCTTCATTAATAATTATCTTTATTTATTTATTTATTTATTTATTTGTTTAGATACGATGGAGAGTTATTGGTAAATGTACTCAGAAGGAAACATTCAAAAGGTGTCGTCTTCAAAAAATATTGAAAAAAATACATGTGATTCTACTCTTCATAAAACAGCAGAAAGTGAAAAAAATTATCGGCTGAAATGAATTACAGCGACCACAAAAATTTATCAAAATTAAGCATTTTCGGTGATTTCGCACTATTAGGCGATTGATTTTGAGTACTTGGCGGAGAAGCAAAACACGGTTTTGTTCGTACACGGCAATCTCGTTGCTAGTGAACTTACCACCTAACAGCGCTAAATCGCCAAAAATGCTTAATTTTGATAATTTTTTATGGTCGCTGTAATTCATTTCAGCCGATAATTTTTTCACTTTCTGGTGTTTTATGAAGAGTAGAATTACATATATATATATATATATATATATTTTCAATATTTTTTGAAGACGACACCTTTTGAATGTTTCCTTGTCAGACAAAAAGAAGAGTCGTCTTAAGAAGATTCGTAGCTTGGAGCAACAACGCACTTAGAAGTTGGCCAAGATTTCTTTTTCTTTTATTCTGATAATAGAAAAAATTGTAAAATATGAGATCTCACGCAAATTCTTTAGGTTTCAAGTGCTCTAAATTGCATCTAGCTAAATTAAAATCTACCAGATGCCGTTAAATAACTCCAAGTCTGGTGAACTTATTTAATTATAGTCTTTTAAGAATTGAAATCAATCTAATTAAGTATAAATCTGTGAAGATATTAGTGTTCCCCTCCATAAAATTTAAAATAAAAAGATTAGGCTTTATATGAGTTGTCTTCATAACATCATTTAGATATTGCCTACTAACTATAATGAGAGACAATAATGAAGAGGCTATAAACCAGCTGTTATAAAATGATGTGATCCTTCTTATAGCTGATGAAACTTATGTATGTAAGGATAAAAGTAAAATTTAAATTTAGTTCTGAGAATTTACTACTTCTTCTGTACAGAAATATACACCTTTCTTAAAATTTGGAGTTTATGTTAGAACTACGTATACCAAGACCTTACAATGGTATTGGGAAAATATATATATTATAATGGATTTACGTTAAATTAAATTTTAACTTCTCCCGTTATGTGTTAAATGAAATGGCTTTCCATTACAAATTCCAATAATTATCCACAGTAGTGTTTATTAAATGTTTCTTACTGACTTAAAATACAACTTTCCTTACTAAACAAACAGTAGAAAAGAAATAGTAAAGCAAACGAATGTATGTTGATATCTTACGTAAAGTAAGTTATTTAAACTATTCATGGTTCAAAACATGCACAAATCTTTAGTTATATTTAATTGTAAATTTTCAAATTCCGTTAAATGAAGATTTTGTAAAAATCGTCTGCGTTATTTGTAATGTCTTTCGAAAAATTCGAAATAAGAAAATTATAATCAACAAACAATTACGGGAAAAGAAATGCTTAAATTTATAAAGCAGTTCAATTAATTAAAAGAATTAGTGAAAACTTAAAAAAAGAAATAACTTATGAAATAGGCGCGTTGTTTTGAAAAAGATGAACGCATATACCTTAAAGGATTTTTTTAAGATAAATTCCATATGAAGCTGTTTGACATGTTAAATGTCACATTAAAGGTATATATTTGTATAAAATCTATGCATTAAGGTTATGATGATGCATTAAGAAATTTAATAAAACAACAACCCTGAAATATACGTTTAAACACTTTTATTTTATTTTAAGTAGGCATCTTTAATATTTTTTTGCCTGTATTAGATTTAACAAGTGTTTGGTTGGGTTGATTTAACGTCTCACTTAAGCTACCTAATGAGCTATTGACGATGGTCTAAATTTAACACGAAATTCTTTTGTTCCTACTGAATAGATCTGTAAAGTAACTTAGTTTTATGATTTTTATTGCGTTACGTCAAATGTCATCTATAATACCTTATACAAAGAAATTATTAGGAAAGTTTTTAGTGTTCCATAATTATAATATACATAATAACAAATATTTCTTTTACTTGTAGCTTATACCCTAATTCATCTGGAATCCCTTTCTACGGATTCCTCCCTTTATTAAGGGCCGCGGTAAGTATTAATTTCCTTTTACTCTTGTCGGGCCACGGTAGCCCAGCCGGTAGAGCACCGGGCTCATATTTAGAAGATTGTGGGTGCGGTACTCGAGCCGGCCAAAGACCATCGTGTACACTAATGGTGGCTGGTGCACTTAAAATCTGTCGTGGCCGCAGTGTCCTCCACGTTCCCATCAAAATTTAATACCTCTGGGGGGTCACCGAAGCGGGAGAGCCATCCCTTCCGTGGAGGATCAAAATTGTTATGGCATATCTCCGGATCACCTCTAGGGTTGAGTCCCAGACCGTCGCCAATTGACCATTGCGCAGCACTAGTTCGACGTAAAACCCATCTATCCATCCATCCTCCCTTTATTAATTAGCATTATAAAAGGAGTTCTTCGTTGCACAAAATAAAATTTAAAATTACCCCAATCTCTGAATATTTGTTTTGGGTTGAATATTAGATTAATGGTCTGCCTGTTCTCCATTATTTCAAATCAGACTTACTCTTCCGAAAAGCATATTTTATATTCAAGCATTACTTTTTTTACTTTCTGATAAAATAAGCATTTCGAAATGTCTCATTTGGTTGAATTCTCTCTGGCCTACAGTTAATAGTTGCCAGGTTAAAACCTCAGATCCAGAATGGATGTTTGTAATGGTTTGAGATTTACTCTCGGCAGCAAGTGCCAATCAAATTAGACCGAGTGTGCCAAAAAAGACCGTAGTGCAGCAAATCTAACCAAACTTAAAACCGAAATAAGATAATTTTTAATACTTATTTTAAAAATATAAATAAAAATGAAAATGAAAATAAATACTTAATTAATAAAATAGAAATCAAAGCATACCTTTCACCTCACAAATAAATAAATAAAAATATAATAATAATTTGCCCCCAAAAAGCATATTACTCCCAACTTGAACTGCAAACTTCTTTTTTATATTATGGATTCAATATACACAATTGTTATTCTACTATCATTCTCAATAAGATAGCAATGCATTTGTAATCAATTTAATGAATAGTAACATTGGTTAACAGTAATGAAACGTAAGGGTTTGCGATATACGATGCTATTAACAAATTTCTCTTTCGATTAGAAATTAGACAGGTTCGCGTACTGTTATAAACCTGATCAGTGTCAGTAGCAATAGTGTTCTCATAATAATGGTCTAGGATATTGAGATAAGGAACCAAATTAATAAACCATTCCTTTAAGTGCACTGTGTAATAGAAATGGGAATTGGCTTAGTTTACAATACAGCGAGGGGTTATTTTATTAAAAAGACATTATTTGTTAGTCAAAATAGATAAATCGATTTATTTAAAAAGTATACAAGTTTAAAACTTTTACATTTTAATTGTATAATCACATTCATAGTACCTTACAATAAGTATGTCATAGTCATTACTATTGTTGTTTCTAGTAATTTTCTTATACAACTTATAAAATTTTAATAAAAGCAATATCAAAATTAAATGAGAAAGAAGGGTTTTAAAGCATTTTTCTGGTTATTTATATATATATATATATTCCTAATAGCATGTTACAAGACAACTGAACATCAAAAATAAATAATTGTATACAGTATGAACAAACTGGCATCGGTATATTTATAAACACAGGACGCTCCTAGCCACCCAGTAACTCTCCCAAATCGAAATACGAGTGAGAACAAGACATATACAGATAAGCTTGACTTACAAGGTCAAGGCTCTACCAATTGAGCTATACAGGCCGACAACCGGTCAGCATTACTCACTCAGACAACCTTTAGGCAGAAATATCTGGTCTATCATTTAAATAGCTCAACAGAAATAAGCCGCAGGTAAAGATCCGGGTCAAAGATCCGGGGTTCGACTCCCGGTCCAGGCATTATTTTCACTCAGTCGGAAAAATAAAAAATTTCATTAAAATATGATTTTCTTCCAATCAGTTGATTGTGATTTTAATAAAAATTTTATTTCTTTCTCCCATTGTTTAATGGTGTTTTCCTTTACCTGCGGCTTATTTCTGCCGAGCTATCTAAATGATAGACCAGATATTTCTGCCTAAAGGTTGTCTGAGTGAGTAATGCTGACCGGTTGTCGGCCTAGCTCAATTGTTAGAGCCTTCACCTTGTAAGTCAAAGATCCGGGGTTCGACTCCCGGTCCAGGCATTATTTTCACTCAGTCGGAAAAATAAAAAATTTCATTAAAATATGATTTTCTTCCAATCAGTTGATTGTGATTTTAATAAAAATTATGACCCATTTTATTTTTAATGTGTATCAATAACATTTGCAGCTGTTCAGTACTGTGACATGATTACATTTTTTACATATAATTACGTAAACTTGAAGATGTTCAGTTTAAAAACCCTTTAAATTAGCCAACTTTGTGTAAAAAACTAATAGTTTTATGTACTGAGTTTTATAATTATAAATAACGTATAAAACTTTCATTCCCCGTCATGCGAATCGGGATCATAAGATTTTCTTTTCTTTCTTTCCATCTAAAACTCCCATTGATTACAAATGAGCAATATTATAATCTATATACATTTTCCTACCGAAAAATAAATGTTTTAGATTTTTCCGTTATCCCTTTCGATGAGTGAAAGGATGTTTTACTCTATTCTAATAATAATACCGGAATCAGTTACACTTTTAGGGAAAAGGTGAATTAACTGTTTAACACACGGTGAGCGCCACGCAAATTCTTAAAATCCATTAAAATTCCATAATGATTCCTCCTGTAATAAATAAAAATTAAGCAAATTTTTAAATAAATTTTCAATAATTAAATGTAATATTTTTAGTTTTATATCCTATTTTATATCTGCCACCGATGGGTAATGCGGCTTTATATCACATTTCACACTGTCAGTCACTGATAGCTGACAGGGCGCTCAACGTTTTAATTTTCTATTGGTACTGTTTTTACTTTCGGGGTAAAAGTTTCACTGAAATGTTTGAAGTATAACATGTTCTGCACACTCCTAAAGTTTCAAGATGGTTCCTTCAGTACTTAGAGATATATGACAAAATGCCTAGAATCTAGAATGGCTGACATGGCGCTCAACGTGTTATAGAATTTTTTATTTTATTTTTTAATGTTTATAATTTGTATTTTAATTTTAATTTTAATAATTATTTTCTTTCAAAATTTTAATATTTTTTATTTATTGAAAAGTTATGACTTTAAATGGCATCAGTGGTTACATTAAGCACAAATAAGTACCTCTTAAGTTGCTTTTTTAACTACTTTAATTCGTACTCTGCTATCATTACTACTTCCTAAAAATTATTATTATTTATTTTATTTTTATTTTATTGTTTTACTTTTGAAATATATTTCTGATTAAATACAAGATTTATTGTTTTATGGATGAGAAACAAAAATTGGGAATGACAGGGTTAGTAAAAAGTCTGATAAATGGTTTGATAAATAACACGGCACTGCATGAAAATTGCCCCCCCCCCCCAACACAATTTTTACAATTTCTTATGTAAAATGACTTCTTGAATCCGAATAAGACGCTCATTTTGCCCTATCACCCACCGTTTTTTAGGGACGGCCCCCTATTTTTATCACTTTTGGTAATTTTATGGCTACAAAATTTGATTTTTAGGAGGCGGGAGGATTATTTTAAATTTTAAATATCTTCTGAGGGGCTACAGAGTTGGAAAATTCTAAAACAGAAACATCTGCGGCAAGGAGAAAATTTAGTGGGGGATTTGCCACTGAAATTATGTATTACATTTCTTATATTTTTTTAATATATTATTAAAGTTATTTATTAAACATTATATTTTTTTGTTTTTGTTTTTGTTTTTGAGTGTTAAATTAATTCTTTTTCATTGTCCAAATCAAATTCATGGCCATAAAATTACCGTACAGTGATAAAAATTGGGGGGGGGGGGGAGGTGGTGTCCCGAGAAAACGGGTGAATGATTGGTCAAAATGGTAGTCATATTCGGATTCAGGAGGTCACTTTGCATAAGAATCAGGAAGAATGGTATCAAAGCTCGAATTTTTTTTTTTTTTTTTTTTTTTTTCAGCGCAGTATAATTGATCGCACTGTCAAATGTCTGATATTTTGAGTACACAATTCGCATAACCCACTTTATTTCTAAATTAGTGTCAATAACATTTTCAGTTAGTCGATACAGTAGTAATGATCTTATTTTGTACCTAATTATATGAAGTTAAAAACAAGAACAAAAAAATTAACTAAAATAAAGAACAAAAAAGTATTTAAATCGGACTATTTCATGTGAAGCATTAATAACTTTCTGTATTGAATTAATACTAAATCAATATTCTTTACTACTGGATGTGCGTGAGCGTATGCTAGCGTGTCAAATTTGCAACTTTGTCTCCATCTATCCAAAATCCATTCTTTCAGAAACTCTGCCCTCCAAACCAGCATAAATGGTAACTTGATCCAATATCTCAAGATGACTTCCAACTTTTCATTACCTTCAGCATAAGTACATATATTCATCCATCATAACCCGAAAGAGGGACTTATGAATGAAACATTTCAAAATGCTCCTAGCATTATAAACCATGAATGCTGGAATAACTCAATTCTGTAACCTGACATGACTTCATTCAACGAAAAGAGTAAAGGGAAGTGAAGTATTAATTTGATATCTAATGCAGTTTTCCACTGACCAATTACAGAGGGTTCTGAGTTACTGGTTATTAATTTAAAATCACATGACTGTAAGAAAAGTTCGGATGAAAGAGTATTTACGTTACAATAAAAATTACTTTTGAAAATCGAAAGAAGGAAAATAGGAAGAACGTTCGAATGAATGCACAACGTTCTTAATGTCTTATTGTTTGCAAAACAGATGCGACTTTAATAACTTAGCGGTATTTTAATAGCTAAGTACGAGGAAAATAAAAGATATTTTCTTTTAAAACGAAAGAATAAAGTTTGTATAATAGGGTTTAATATTGAAGCTAAAACATTGTTTTTTTTTTTCTATAATATTTTAACCTTTTGCCTCTAATTTTTTAAATTATTTTAAACATACATTTTCAGTTAAGGGCCCTCTTCACTCACCGCCGCCGCCGGAAGCCGAAGCTGATGAAAATTTTCTTTACAAATAACTTATTAACTAATACATATTTTTAAATTCTGTTTTCACATTCTGAAAATGCCCAGCTGTTAAATTGACGGACCTTTTTTAAAAAATTATTTTTTTAATTTTTTATATTTTATTTTGAAGCTGCAAAATACGAATTTTCAATATGCGAATTTTTTTCATTTTGCAATTTCAAAATAAAATATTAATAATAAAAAAAAAAATGCATTTTTATAAAAGATCTGTCAATTTTACAGTTGGGAATTTTCTGAATGTGAAAACAGAATTTAAAAATATGTATTAGTTAATAAGTTATTTGTAAAGAAAATTTCCCCATAGAATAGCATTGGCTCTGGCTTCTTGCGACGGTAAGTGAAGAGGGCCGTTAACTAAGATGAATATCTAAAAATAGAAATGATAGAAATACAATCGAACTTTGTTAACGTGAACACGGTTAACGTGAATTACTTTTAACGTGAACTGTTTCCACAATCCCCATTAAAATTTAATATTAGTTTAGTTATATGAAGATTAGTTACTGATAGCATCAATTACTGATAAACATGGACAAATTTTTTACCTCACTTGAGATTTCCGTTAACGAGGTTCGGCTGTAATACCTCCATCATAGTAATTAAGGAGGATTTAATGGGGTGGAACTTTAATGTACCATTGTTACATAGAGACAAAAAAATAAAATCCTTGAAATTTTCTTTTCTTTTCTTTTCTTTTTTTTTTTTTTTTTTTTTTTTGTTATCTTTATATTTTCTCTATGATTAGTGGTAGAATTTTAATGTTATATACGAACTAATTATAAAACAGGAAAAATACTGAGAAATAACAGACAAAAACTACGACAACATGTTATAAAGCTCTTTCTTGAACTAAAAACGGCTTCACGCAGCGTCTAGTGCCATAAAGTGAGAAATAAATAATATATATATTCATGTTCGATATTTATAAGTATCTTTGCCTTTTTCTTTTTCCATAAAAAAGATTTTAGACGCTTCTAAATCGAACAGAACATTAAAGTCCCACCAGCACGTCAAAAAATGAAATGACATATTGTCAATAACATGATTTTTTTTTTCCTTTCATTTTACATATTTTCTTTATATAGAACATATTTTTAAGAAATAATCATGCAAATTAAATTTTCAAATAAAGTCCAAAATAAAAAATTTAAATTAAAAAATGGCTTCAAATATTATTAAAACGTTTGCACGCTTATTTTACTTTATATTATTTATTTATTTATTTATTTTTTACTTTTTTTTTTTTTTTTTTTTTTTTTTTTTTAATCTACCTAAGGGCTTGATAGATATTGTAGTTTAATGATTTGTGCATTGAATCAAAATATTACTATATTATAGATATCTAGAAAGTAAAGAAAACGTCTCAGATATCTGAAATTTTTGCATTATTACATGATTATATGTAATAAATTAAACTTAAATTATATGTTAATGCTTTATATAAGAGATTATGTAATTAATGTATTTTATCATATAAATGCATTTATTAACACTTTCGCGACCACATGTTCTTGCCTTTTTGACGGTAAGCTCCACCTGCGGGCGTTATTCTTTTACATTACATTATTTTAAAACAATGTTACTGTATTCATATTTATAATATAAATAAATATACGTTACAATTATACTCTTCTAATCAAAGTATTTGTATCCATAGCGCATTCATTGCACAAATGTGTATATTGGATATATTGTTAAGAAATAATGTCACCTATGTAACCTAAAGAAACGCCCACTGGCGGAGTTACAGATTTTCAAATGACGTGAATTCACGTCAGCGGTCGCGAAAGTGTTAAAACAATATATTAAGATCTACAAGTTTTGTGATTCCCATTTATAATATATACACATTTTTATTTTTATTTTTACTTATGCATATTATAATCACATTCGTTTTAACCGTTTGCTTAAAAAAAATATTTTTTAGTTTTACTCAATCAACTAATATACCATAACGCGCTTTTAGATCAAATATTAGAATATTCAAAATCATTCAGTTAATTGCTAGGAAATGTTCTCACTCATTCACGAATACCGGAAAACCTTCCTCCAATGTTATATTATCAGAATTGTTCTAGGCTAGTTAGATTATATTTGACTAAAACGCAGAAATAAATTGGAGCATTAGATTTATCTCTAGTGCTACTTTTGCACTGCATACGAATTTGGTAGTTAAATGATTATTTTTTACTTATTCGATATGAAATATTATTTTTTTTTTTTTCTTTTTTTTTTTTTTATAGGGTCAATGACCAATGTATGATAACTCACATAACGTTTACAATAATCTAAGGAAATTATTTTACTTCTAAGCATTAAAAGCTGAGAAAAAGTAAGTTCTTTTCTTTCTTATTAATGTTACTAGTTCGTCTACGTCCGCCTAGAGCTCCAGTTTTATACGCATATTTCCAAATTATTTCTCCTTGCAAACTGAAATTAATAAACATTCCTTTTCATGATATTTAAAACAAGTGGCATCCTCTTTTACATCATAATATTTATATGTTTTAAATTTCAAATTTCTCCAAGAAATTTAAAATGGCATCATAAACATTTAATTCAAGTTTTGTAATAATGTGTCCATTTTGTTGCTTATATTATTAATCTCTTCTGACGTAATTAAACTCAACATATTTAATTTAATATTTTTATTTTCTCGTGACGAATTAAAATTTCTCATACACTGTAAAAAAAAATCTAAAATAGGTAAAAATTAGTAAGATATTTGGATAAAGCAATGTTCCAAATTGGAAAGTTATCTTTATAACCCAAAATGGGTCAGAAAATGTGTCTATTTTGAATTGACAAACTTGTTATGTATTGTTCATTATCTTATTTCATATTTTTGTCTATAATAAATAAAGATGTTGTAGGAAATATTGTATCACTCACCTTTTATTAAAAAAAAAAATAAATAAATAAATAAATAAAATCTAACATGCGTCGATGATCTAAATAAAATGTAAATATTACGTATGTACACTGCAAAAAATAAACCCCAAAACAATTCTATCCAAAATTGGTCTCGTATCCAATTTAGGTTGAAATTTTGGGTTATAACCAGAACTTTTCAATTTGGAACATTGGTTTACCCAAATATCTTACACATTTGTACCTATTTTAGAATTTTTTTTTTTTTTTTTTTACAGTGTATCCACGAAAATAGTTTAAAAAAACAAAAACAAATTTTGAACTTTAATTTGTGAATGAATGTTGTTTTATGGATGATTAAATTCTGAAAAATTATCTGTTTAGTATAGCTTTCTGTATTATAAAGACAGAACTGTATTATATACCTACAAGCTGTACTCAAATATATTTTAAAATGAGGTGTTCTCTAAAAACGAACTAATGAATTTTGCGTGTTTAAATTTTTATTAAAAATCTGAATCAATGAAAGAATATCCCAAAACCAGGCCAACCATAAAAAATAATTTTTTCTTTTTCCCAATACATTTTTACAGTTGGGATGAAATTACTTTCTTCTAAACTCATGTTTGTGAAAATTGCAACACCATGAAGGACTTACGCGAGTGAGCTGAAATTTTCAGGAAATGCAAAGTAGCACATGATATACAAATGATTAGAATTTCAAATCCGTAGCGCATGCGTATGCTGAGCGCCCTCTGGACGGCGGATGGATCCAAATAAATAGACGGCTGTAGCGAGGCGTGTATGGTTATCGGTGGTTATCTGCTAGTGGTAAACGTTAGCTCAATCTTTACTTATGCCTCTTCGACGAAAGAGAGCGAGATTTGAACAACTTACAGAGTTTGAACGGGGGAGAATCATCGGCCTTCGTGAAGCTGGATTGTCGTATCGTGCAGTAGCCACTCGTGTGCAGCGTAACAGCAGCACAGTCATGCGTGTTTGGAAGCAGTGGACGGACGAGGGTCGGACAACTCGGAAATCCGGGAGTGGACCCCGAAATGTGACGTCAGCTCGCGAGGATCGACACCTGGTCCGCATGGCGCGGACGGACCGTACAGCTTCCTCTAGACAATTGGCAGCACAGTGGTCAATAGCTACAGGTGTTTCATTGTGTGCTTCATCAATTCGTAGACGTTTGCTGCAGCGTCGACTGCGCGCAAGGACTCCTTTATACAGGATCCCCCTCACGCTAAACCATCGCCGCCTGCGGCTACAATGGACCAATCAGCATAGAGACTGGTGTGCTGATTGGCAGCATGTCGTGTTTTCTGACGAATCCCACTTTAATTTGTGGAACAATGATGGCCGCATTCGCGTCAGACGCTATGCCGGTGAACGCCACCTTCCGGAGTGCATTATCGAACGCCACAGTGGACGAACACCCGGAGTTATGGTTTGGGGCGCCATAGCATATCATGGACGATCTCAATTGGTACGAATTGTGGGCAATCTGAACAGCAACCGGTACATCAGTGAAGTTCTACAGCCCCAAGCTGTTCCCTTCCTTCAAAGCTTGCCAGGCGCTGTATTTCAACAGGACAATGCCCGCCCTTATATTGCTAGGACTGTTCAATCCTTCTTTGCAACCCAGCAGGTACAGCTTCTTCCTTGGCCTGCGTATTCCCCGGATATGTCGCCGATTGAACATGTGTGGGATTTCGTTGGTCGGCGTCTCGCTCGTGATCCTCGTCCTGTTGCTTCTACAGACGAACTTTGGGTACGCATACAAACAATATGGAATGCTCTTCCTCAGGCAGACATTCAAAATTTGTTTGACTCCATGCCACGTCGTGTAGCAGCACTTATTGCGGCGCGTGGTGGCTACACAAAATACTGATTCCGATCTCTTTTTATTGTTTGTTTGCTTCGAAAATTTAATCATTTATTTGTACCACTACCACTCAACTGTGTATTAAATTTCATTCAATTATGACGATTCCTTCATGGTGTTGCAATTTTCATAAACATGAGTTTATATATAAAAGAAGAAAGTATTGGAATCGTGAAATTTTTCGACCTCTGATTTTCGATGGAGTTAGAACGTTTTGAGATGTCCTCAACGTGATTTGACCATTTTTAGAAAATGTCTGTCTGTCTGCCTGTGTGTGTGTGTTAATGTACGTATCATAAATTTTATTGAGGTAGTATTTCACGAATCAATAAACGAAATTTAACTAAATAAGGTATTTATTTGGACCTTAACCTAAAGTGGTGCTGATTGCATTTTGGAATCAATCATTCAACAGACAGCGCTGTCATACCCTATTTTTTTTTTTTTTTTTTCTTTTTTAATAAATTTTAATATGCAATATAGGACAAAACTCGTATGATTGAGAGTTATTTTTAACGAATGATTATGAAATTAATATAAATCATTGATAATAGTAAGAATAAACTAAGAAAAAATTGTGTGCATATAGGAGCATTGCTCCTCGCCGCAGAGAAGTACCTCCCCCGGGGGTGTAAATTTTCAATATCGGTATTTTTCATAAGACCTCATCAATATCTTTAAAACGCGTGGTTGAACCATAAATCGGTGATAATTTCAAACAAAGTTAACGATATTTTTTTTTCTTTTCATTTTCAACGAGGGGGAAAAAAATTAATGTCGGCAGATGTTGGTATAAAATTGACATTCTTTCGGTCTTTAGTGTCATAGTTCTCAGAGATTAAAATCGTCTGCATCCATAATAGAAAAATATTTTAATAAATAAAACGTGCTACATGAATTTGCATAAGAAAATATAGAAGAAAGTCTTGTGGTGGTCACAGCATACTAGTTTTTGTGAAATAAATTTTTCTTAATTATTTTATCAATCTGAAATGCCCGCACGGAAACCATGGATAAAATTTCACTTTCTTTATTTCAGTTTATTGTTGAACCTATGACGTTGGTTTCGAGCGTTGAACTTGGGAAACTGAGACTTTTATTATTAAAAATATTATGTGCAATGATATAATACGTTCAAATCCTAAAACGTATTTTAATTTTTTTTATTTAATTTCTAATTGTTTTGGACAATATAAATATTCGAGGCCATCGCATAACAATGAAGTTAAAAACATGTTACGTTGGTCACAAGTATTTATTTTGGTAGAAACAATTAGAAATGAATTCATAATTTGACATTCAAGGCCCTTTTTTACAATCTCTAAACGTACTGTAATATTATAAGGTAGAAAATAACTTTTAACGATTCGCTACATTAGGTTTCCAGCACCATAGATGAGATGATAGCCAAGACAATGAGTCTTGAGAATCAGTCAACTTGAGAATCATTCCAAGCATAAAACTTTATAGAAATCCCTTTCAAAATTTTTAATATTGTGGCATGTAATCTTGAGAGCAATAGGGCTCCATTCAATTCAAGCCTCGGAATAGGTACAAATTTAAGTGAGGCTATTTTACTTTTGATACTAAGATAGCAACATTGATGTGGTTACTGGAGGTTGTACTACATATATTACAGCTGCATATGCTGCTTCTGACGCATCACTAAATCCATGACAAATAAATTCTTTACTGGCAGTTTGAATCCATCGGGGAATACGTATAAGGGAAATTTGTTGAAATTCTCTTTTAAATAATACCCACTTGACACGAAAACTTTCAGGTATCCCAATCGATTTTCATCAACCACAGTTGTTGATAGAAATTTTTTTATGAATATAGTGCGTGTGGCCAAAATCCCAAAGCATCAAACACCCTTGAATATTTCGACAGGAACGTTCTTTTTGTAATGTTGTCACTAAATTTCAAATTTACATTAAAAATAAAAAATTCATTAGAAGAATCCCATATTAGACCTAGAACTTTAGACCAATCATCGGGATGAATCTCTAGATCTGTTGATTCACCAGAGTTACATGCTAAATAAGTAATAGCATCAGAAGAATTTGATCTCCACTTTCTTAAATGGAAACCCCTTGTTTCCAACGTGCTTGAAAGTTTTGTAATTACCTTTATGGCTTCTTCACTAGAAGTTGTGTGTGAGCCAGGCATTAAATCATCTACATAAGAACAGTCTTTAATTACTGATACAACTACAGGATCTTCACTTTCTATGTCTTTACTAATCTGATATAAGCAACGAGTGGCCAAAAATGGAGCTGAAGATGTACCATAAATCACTGTTTTCAATCCGTACTCCTATAAATCAGAATGTCTTGAATTTTTCCAAATAATGTGCTGCAAATGCAGATCACTTGAAGCAATTAATATTTGCCTATATATTTGCTGGATATCAGCACTAAAAGCAATTTTAATAAGTCCGAATCTTACAAGAAGAGTCAAAAGATCAAATTTTATTAAGTCCGAATCTTACAAGAAGAGTCAAAAGATCAAATTTTATTAAGTCCGAATCTTACAAGAAGAGTCAAAAGATCAAATTGTAAAATTTGCTCAACTGCCAAAATAGAATTTAAAGATTCAGCATTAAAAGGTTTACATGAACCATAACTACACGCAACTTCGTGGAAATGGAATTACTTTTAACCACTGAATGATGAGGAAGATAATTTTGTCAATAGTAAAATTAAGCGAATCATCAATTTGTGTCACATGACCTAATTTTTCATATTCTTGAATAAATTGTTTATATTTATTCTCAAAATATTTATCTAATTGAAACTTCTTTTCCATAGCAAGTAAATGAGAAATAGCCATGGCTTTAGAATCACCTAATAAATTAATCTTTTTTGAAAATGGCCAAACTAACTTCAAATCTACCATCATCAATATGTCTATAAGTTGACTAAAAATGATGTTCACAGAACTCTTCTTCCTCGATTAAATGTGATTTTTTAATATTGATTTCTTTCTTTTACCAAAATTTCTGCAATATCTTATAAATACTTGATTCATTTTCAAAAGTAATAAATTGTACTAGTGACAAGTGTTAAGTAACTAGTGACATCTTTAAAAAATATGAAATAATTAACAAGTAATAGTTTTAATATAGATATGAAAAAAATCCATTATACTTACCGAAAGAGTATCCCTAGAAAAATGTCGTGTACGATAATCTGAATCAGACAGTTTAAGAGTGAAACCACATATAAATATCAAAAGCGTGCAACTAAACTATACTAAATCAAAAATAATCACTAGTAATTTAATGAAGACATTAGAATTTTGCTTAAACTGGGTCGATTAACCTGCAGGATTCAACCATCTTCATACTGAGCAAACACATGCAAGATTTCATAATCTAACAGTTATTAAAACAAATAAACTAGAAGGCTGACCTATTTTGCAAGTTAAACAATTATACGTATGGTATAAAACTATTAATAGAACACAAGAGACAGAGCCAATGAGCAATAATAATAACCAAAAAACTCCAAGAAACATGGAGGTTAGCAGACATTGCAAATCAGGAGATGAGTTGTTTTCTAAAGTACAATATATATATACACTGGTGTCCAAAATTTAAACAACAACCTGTTTTCTCGTTTTCTTCTTTTGCGCATAGTTTTTAAACAAATAAACATATGAACATAAAATTTAGATGGCATGTTCGTTATCATACCATTAATCGAATTTTATATAATTGTAGCATGAGTAATAATTTGTAAGCTAATAATTATTCGTTTCATTTTCGAAAGTATGCTTTGGAAAAAAGGAAAAATTTCAACAACTTTAGGAAAGAAAACCTAATGAAAAGTGGTGTTAAGGATGCATTACAGATAGATAAAGACGCACATGCCTTGAAATGTTACCCAAAATCTCAATTTTTATTTCTGTATTCACTTTTCTTTTACTTTTATGATAGGCTTTTTAAAAATATATATAATTAATAATTCGTAAACTATGAACATCACCAGAATAATAAAAAGTCGATAAATAGTTTTATAATGAACATCTTATCCAATTTTTATGTTTGTATGTATATTTTTTTTAAAAAGTTATTCGCATGCGAAAAAAAGGAAGAAAAAAGAAGAAACAGAAAAGTGAATACAGATAAAAAGATCCGATTTTAATCTAACACATGGATGCATCTGCATCTTTACCTGTCTGTAACGCATCCTTATAACCATTTTTCATTAAGTTTTCATTTCTAAAATTGTTGGAATTTTTCATTTATTCCAAAGCTTATTTTTGAGAAAAAAGAAATATTTATTAGCTTAAAAATTATTACTTACGTTAAAGTTATATAAAATTCGGTTAATGTGATAACGAACATGCAATCCAAATTTTATGTTCATATGTTTATTTGTTTAAAAAAATATGCGCAAAAGAAGAAAACGAGAAAGCAGATTGTTGCTTAAATTTTGAACACCAGTGTATATAACCACAAAAGCCTGTTAGGTTACAATTTAACTAAAATAAAATTTATCTAATAATTTGACCCATAATTTTTTTATTTAGATATGAAAAGAAGAATATTCACTTTAGAATAATTTCGATGAGAACAGATAACACATAGAAACATTACAAAAAGGAGATGTATAATACATATATTAAGGACCATTTTGTTTGTTGCTAGAAATTGTTCTTCTTTTAGATGCTTCACGTAAGACGTAAAACTTTTACTTGAATGTCATATTATCAAAATTATTCTAGACTAGTTAGTTTATATTTGGTTAAAATGCAGAAATAAATTGGAGTATTAGTTTTATCTCTCGTGCAACTTTGGAATGCATAACAAGCTGGAGATACGTGATTATATTTGACTTATTCGTTACGAAGCATGCATTTTTTCTTGTTTTTGAATTTTGCCCAATTCTTAAATAAAAATGAAACGTCGTAAAATAAAGTATACTTTACGTACGAAAATATATAATATGTAATTTAAAATATAATATATAATATATAATAATAAATATAATATTTTATATAAAGCAGTTTGTATAAAATACATTACAATGTTAAAAATTTCTGTAAATTTAATGTAAATATTTATCCAGAGTCTCTGTGAATTTACAGTAATTATTAGATAAAAGTGAATAATCGAGATTCTCAATCTTTATTCTGTATTTTTACGTAATTTTATTATTTAATTTTTTAATTAAAATTAAAAATGACTGTTTCTACTTTAGAAAAAGCATTCCAAGTCCGAAATATATAGTCTCACCAATAACTAATTAAATTAATAATAGTTATTAAAATGAATGTATAAAATAAGTTTTTTAACATCTCGGTTAAATTTTTTTCTGTAATTTTACGTCAGACTTAAGATAATAGATTACACAGAGTTTTGGTTGAAATTTTTAACAGTGTATTATAAATAAAGCAATTTTAATCGGGAGCATGTATATTATATTTTTTTTTTTTTGAGTAATATCTTGAAAAGATAATATATATATATATATATATATATATATATATATATATATATATATATACAATACATATATATATATATATATATATATATATATACAATACATATATATATATATATATATATATATATATATATATATATATATATATACGGAACTATTTTATATAGAACTTTATAAAATTTAGTATAATAAAATACCATTTTTTTTTTTAAATGCACAAAACTATTCTTTTTTCATGAAAAGTGGTACAATTACTTTCTTCCATTGTGTGTATTTCCTTTATACAGAGTCATTCTGCAGCACTAGTGCGACATAAAAACCATCCAACTAACCTTTATACAGACAAAAAAATTTATTAGGAATATAACTTCATATTATTTATTTAAGTATAGTGTGCCTCATAAAGAATGCAATACGAGTGCCTAAATAATAACATACAAATGTAATGATTGTATTAAGTAATTTTTAGCAGTGTATACACTACCTGTAATTATGCATATGCATAATAAACGTGTGATATACAATAAAAAATAAGCCTGTGCTTATATACATAATCACAGGTTTTGATGTATATATATATGTGTGTGTGTATTAAAATTTATAGAAAATAAACTATATAGAGAATAACTACCAGATAAACGATAGGGAATATATATGCATATATAACAATAATTTTTAAAAATTAAAAGGAAACCAAGCAAAAATGAGAAAAAAGTAAATAAAACATACCAGAGTCAAAAAGAATTGAGGCCATTTTGCGTTTTTATTTTATTTTTATTGCGCATTGTTGATATTTTATTATTGATTATCTGGTTTGGTTGCAATTTTTGGTTCTTTAAATAGGTAAATGCGTTTTTTCAATCTTTTATGATTTTTTAACCTTTCAGTCGAAAATAACTTTTTAATCAATGATAATTCGTTTTTCTTTTGTGAAATAATATCGAAGAAAAAACTATTTTTAAGAAAAATACGTATTTCTGAATAATTTTCATTTCTTCAAACAGTTTAATTCAGACATTCTGAAAATGTACGACTCTCAAAAAAAAAGTCAGTTGGTTAGCTAGACTGATCATTTGATTTGTTTCGTAATTTACAGATTAGATATACTGAAAAAAAAAAAAAAAAAAAAAAAAAAAAAAAAAAAAACTTTTTTTCTTTAATTTCCTTCATTTATTCGTTTTATTTTATTTTATTTTAAATTTAAATTTTTTATATGTAAAATCTCTGAACATTCTAAATTGTAACATAAACATCAGAGTTAAATATTTATTATTAACTTAACTTCAAAATTTGTTTGCTTTCAAATCCATTTTCAATGACAAATATGAATTTATGGACGCATGAATATACATATCCGATATTTCAAGTTTTGAAAATTTGATATGAATTATCGATTATTTCAATTTTACATGATGCTATTTATTTTTATATCCTATTTGTAGAAATTTAAATTTTAAAAACGTATTTTTATTAGTAATGGTGTGCATATAAACCACAAATCATTAAAATTATTTTCTGAAATTATTCCTCATCCTTTGATAAATTTTTAATATAAACCAAACTAATAAAAATTTTCTGCATTGACTTACCAAAATTAAAATAAAAATTATTGGTATTAATACATATAGGATTTTACCTTCAAACTGTTGATAAATAGAATCATGCAGAAAACCTTTTTATATATACAGATATACATGTATAATCATAGTACATTCTAGAACATGCTATATTCGTATCAAAGTATCAACTATAATAAACATCGTTGTCAAAACCCCTTTCACGGGAAATACCTACTTACATTGACACTCTGATACATAATTTTTGACATCTAGTGTTATCAGAAACAGACATATATAGTCAAAGACTTGGATTTTCATGGCAGATGTGTATTAAAAGTATTCCCTCTGCTTTTGCAATAATTCAGAACTAATGACATTTGTTCTGGAGAACTACGTCCGTAAGAAGTACTAAAAATACAGAAACCTAGAACAACAATGTAACATTTCCTAGATATTCTTCTAAATTGAAGGGTCACTACTAATCACAGTAACACTTCAATAAGAGGTTCAGTCGAGAACACGTCTTATTCAATAACGTACAGTTAAAATAATACCATTGTCTTTGTCACACTTTCGAAATTTATATAGTGGCATTCGAAAGCGCTTGAGTAGAGAAAGTCAAAAAATTTGTGTAGGATTTTCAGTTATATCGGAGTTATATTTTCAGTTATATTAGGAGTATTGCTATGCAGAAAGAGTAGGAACGCTATTTTCAAGTATTGTTTGTGAACGCTGATGCAGTGTATATGCAATGTGCTTGCGAATATCGATGAAGTTGTCAATTTAAAACAGTTTTACTGAAGTAATTAATAAATTATAGTACGCATATCAATTATTTTTCATTATGGATTTACATATAAATATAGTGATAATTGTTTTAGAGATTTATTCGTGAAACTGACAAAAGTTTTCGCATATTATTACGTTGTGAACACTGGTGCAGGCTAATAGTCCAGTTTTAATTACAGAGCATTTTTAATAAGTAAATAATAAATGACAGTAAGCGCACTGATAATTTTCGTTATTAATGGAAAAATATAGTGATAATCAGTTTCAAAACATATTTGTGAAATTATAAATTGTTAAATTATATAAATTGTTTGCAGATTTTTGCTTTGTAGACACTGTCCAACTTCGAAAATAAAAAAAACACTAATGCTATCCAGTTTTGAAAAAAAAAAAAAAAAAGGCTTTCATTGGATTAAATAATAAATAATAGTAAACTGAATAACTGTTTTTATTGATAGATAAATATAAAGTTCATCTTTTTTCAAGATATATTTGTAATATTATATAAAACATTCGTAAGTATTTTTTAAGTAAGAGACAACAATGCCAGGGAAAACTTCGAAACAGATGTAGTACTTTTGGTACGACGATCACAACAAAAAAGGAATTTTGAAAAAAACTGAAGAAACAAGACTCTCTTTTTTAAGTTTTTAGTCCAGATATTATTTTTTATTTGTGTTAGTTTTATTTTTATTACAATGGGTAAAATTGTATTGCATTAACCGTGGAAAAATATTCATGAATGTAAATAAAATGTAATTTTAGATTTATTTATTTAATTTTTTATTTATTTATTCATTTATTTTATTTTTATTTTTTTTTATTTTTTTTATTTTTTTTTTTTCTTTTTTTTTTTTTTTTTTTTTTGTAAATTATAATTATATTATTTAAACGTCACACATGTTATTAAATGACTTTTATGTACATTTTTAACTTTTTAACTTTTCAACTTAAAATAAAAAGAAATATGTTACATATTTGTACATTTCAAAATATATATATATATATTACTTGTATAAAGCAATAAAAAAAATTCTCGCTTCATCATTCTTAGAAAAAATGTAACTTATTCAGCGTTTACTTTTACTAATATTTAAGGAATTTTAATAAATAATTTTCTTATTGGCAGAGAGTTAATTTTTAAAAATAATTTTTAAAGAAAGTTTTTAAAAAATTCTAACTTTTTGTTAGTTAATTACTATTTTCTTAAGTTTGTTTCTAAATAGTTTTATGAGTTGTCAGCAATAATATCGAAATTTATTTATCGATTAATTTTTACTTTATTGCATTATTTTTTGTGAAAAACAAATTTAAACAACGAAACGATTTTTTTTTTTTTTTTTTTTTTTTTTTTTACTTGAATAATATTTTTTTCTTTAAGAATTTTCTATACATGTTAAAAAGTTATTCCTTAAATCTTTTCAATATGATCCGATGTTTAATTTAAAAATTTCTAAAACTGTCGTAAGTAATTAGCAAAAATTTAGTGTTTGTTGTTAATATATATATACACCTATACGTTAACATCATGAACTTTCTTTAAAACGAGAGTTTGGCGGACTATTTCTAACACATGTGTCTCTACACTGTGAAACAAATTCTGTAAATTTACTGAAATAATTATCCAAAGTCTCTGTAAATTCACAATAATTCTTAGTTAAAAGTAAATAGTCGAGATTCTTAATCTTTATTCTCTACTTTCATCTATTTTTCATATTTAATTTAACGATAAAAATTAAAAATGACTGCTTCTATTTTAGAAAAAGCATTCTGAAGTCACAAATATATTCTCTCCAATAATTAATTAAATTAATATTATTCATTAATATTATTCATTAAAATGTATGTAAGTAGATTTTTTAACATGTCCTTTTTTTTTTTTTTTTTTTTTTTTGTAATTTTACCTAAGACTTAAGGTAATCGATTACAAGAAGTTTTCAGTTGAAATTTTTACCAGTGTACAAATTATTTTGTAATATATGAGTAAATTTACAAAAAATAGTTGCTTTTTTGTTATTCATATATATAATTGTATAGTTTCTCTTCAAATATGTATAAATTACAAAGGTTTGCGGTGAATTTTTTTCCTTTAAGTTGTTTTGTTTTTCTGGTGTATTTTTTTTTAATACTGATTAAGAAAATCTATTCAAAAATTTCCATCACGTACAGTTTTGGTAAAAAATGTGATTTTTTTTTTTTTTTTTTTTTTTTTTTTTTTTTTTTTCAGCTTAAAGCTGTATTTTTGAACTCCCATCTAAGTTATTTCCTGCGAAATCACGGTGATGTGAGGGATGAACAAGGAGAGGTATTACATTATGACATCGAAGAAACACTGAGAAAAAAAAATATCACTTTCATCTAGAACGAATAAGTGGTCAGTTTCTAAATCCCTAAACTAGAAATATTGATTTCCGAGCTATGCGCGTAAGGCACGCCAATAAACTGAATAGACGAAATGATCGAGAATTTCTAGTGTACACATTTCTAGATGGTGAAATAATATTCTGAATACTCTAAATATTCTGAATCATTTATATTGCGAGAAATACTCACTTCATTTTCTAGAATTGGGTAATAAACCAAGATTATAGATGAAGGAACCCGCCTCTTGTAGTCTCATTTATTTGCAGAGATTTTTAAATAACTTTGCCCTCGAGAATATAGGCAAACGCTCTAGAATTCTAATAGGGGCATCTAGAACTCGCTTTCCAAGGGGACTAGAATTTATAAGGATGACATGGAACTATTTTTTCTAGAACCACAACTTAGATTCTAGATGTCAGTTACAGCATTTTTCATAGTGTGTTTTATATAGTACATTTCATTTTTAGTTTTAAATTAAGTCTATTGAATCAAAAATTTAATGTAATATCTAAATAGAAAATAAATTCTCCTTAATAATTATTATTACTACAATTATTCTTTGTGTTTTAATAATCAAGACTAATTTTATCTAACTTCTTTTTACCAAATTATTTATTAATTAGCTTCTTTTTACCAAAGTTCAGTTTTCAGTTTAATTTGAAAAGAAACTTCACTTATTACGGTATATGCAAGATAGGAAAAAAAAAACAGTTATATTTTACTTTTTATGTATATTTATTTACAAAACAGACTCTACCGCTGTTTTATTAAAATTTCTATAATTATAAAATGTGTGAAACGTAACAATAATTTGAACTATGATTTATTTTCATTACACGCAACTTCATTCATTACGTACTATATCCTGACATCTCATGAAATAATTACTTGGTTATATTAAATCTGATAGCGAATTCTGATAATCCCCAGCTCACAATGATTATTCCTATTGAAAACATTTCGGTCGCTCTGTTGTTTCAGAAAGATGTGAAATTTCATTCAGCTATTTTGATCGTCATACGATGCATTAAAAATAAAATAACAAATATATTGGCAATAGATGTCCAGTCAGCATCAAATATTAGTCGAGTTCTCAGATATTCTCGGATTGCTTAGAAAAGGTACAAATAGAATAAATTTTGTTGCGAACAATATGTAACATTTGTTTCAATTAATTGACACTCGCCCTTCCAGGCTATTCAAAATACAATAAATAATTTTGATAGGATGATGTAATATATTTTATTGGTATTAGGTTGTGGTAAACAGATGGAAGATGCGTTGTGAAGATGCTGAAGATGCAAATATCTTTTTTTTTTTTTCTGCATATCTAAATCGTGCTACAATTATTAAAAACATTTTAAAATTTCGTAATTTCTGTTGTAAAGAAAAGAGAGAAAAATTCATAAACTTGTAGATTTTATTCTTTTGACTAATGATTTGTATTAATTCATTTTAATCTTAAATTCGATGGCTGTATAAGTATATGTTTGAATTCATTTTTGAGAAGTTAGGGGCCTGGGATGTATAATTTGACTTAAAGCACACGTCCCCTCAGTAACTTCTCATTTTTCATTCCCTCCAGGGGGGTAGGGGGCTCTTCTGAAAAAGACCTCATGTGTTTTGGGATTGCTTTTCATTTGTTATCGGTATATTATATATATGAGAATAAATTGGATTCGTAAAAGTTTTTAATTTTTGCCTTTTGATCGATTTTTTCATTTTGAGATATCATGAAAAGATTTTATCATTTTTTGAGAATACCAGAGTTTCAGTGTTTTATGAAATTTTGTTGTAGCTATGACTCACGAAAAAAAAAATCAGAATTTTGTTAATTTTTATACTTGCTTCGATCTTGACATAAACTGATGCTTATTAGTTTTAGCATATTTGATCCAATAGGTGCGCTGTTATGGGAAAATTCTTCCAATTTACGGGAAGATTATAGTTCAGTTTTTATAATGTATAGTTGAACCAAAACTAAATATGTGAATTAATTATCTTGATAAAATATTCTGATTCAATCTGGGCGCATACCAGCCGACACATGCCGATGCTAGTCTTTGATTTCTTTCAACTTACGAGAGGGCTTTATTTCAGCTTATACAAAATATGAATGCATCAAGCTTGATACATGATATGATTATTATGAAAACTATGCTGATTCAATATGAGTGTATTTCAGCCTAAGCATAGCGCTATTCAATCGCCTTTTTCATGATACTTTTTCTAGCTATATCTGAGTTTCTTTTACATTCCAAACCAATTTTGATATTTAAAATGCTTATTTTGAACACCCATGCAAAATTATTTTTGTCGCATATCACTCGACAGACAGTCTTCTAATGCTATGCGTCATTTTTCAACTATTGTCTTTTACGATTTATATCTAGTGAATGTAATGCAACGAAACTGAATGCACGTTGCATATTGTCTTGTGATATTATTACTTTGGAAAATATCGTTTTAGAGGTGGCACAGATTACCGAAAACTGAAACGGAAACATTCTACGTGTAATTTATGCAAGCGTATCAACACCTAGAACACATGGAGAAAGGGAATTCTTATATAAAACTAAAATATTTCTGCTATTACCATCTCCTTCATTGAAATTTCCAACAAACTATTATGCAGTTTGACAACTTTATTTTGTTGACAAAATATTTTCATACAAAATAACGCAAAACAAAATCATTAACTAAACATGTATTTTGTTTCATAAAATAACACCATTGGTATTTTATATTTAAGAATTTTCCAAGTGCCTAACTTGGGAAAGGATTCTGAGATTTAAACACTGAATAAAACAATTTTTTATTAAAATCCACAATCAACTGATTGGAAGAAAACGTTATTTATTGAAATTTTATTTTTTTCCGGGGTTCGACTCCCGGTCCAGGCATTATTTTCACTCAGTCGGAAAAATAAAATTTCAATAAATAAGGTTTTCTTCCAATCAGTTGATTGTGGATTTTAATAAAAAATTGTATTTCTTTCCCATTGTTTAATGGTGTTTTCCATTTCCTGCGGCTTATTTCTGTTGAGCTATCTATATGATAGACCAGATATTTCTGCCAAAATGGTGTCTGAGTGAGTAATGCTGACCGGTTGTCGGCCTGGATAGCTCAATTGGTAGAGCCTTGACCTTGTAAGTCAAAGTTCCGGGGTTCGACTCCCGGTCCAGGCATTATTTTCACTCAGTCGGAAAAATAAAATTTCCATAAATACTGAATAAAACGTTCGACAATTTGCCACACCTGTGCTATAGTTATTTTAGACCATTCTGCCTGTAACGAATGTTGTCAAAGATGAACGATGAACAATGAAGGATGTTAAGTTTCTATGAGGTTTAGCACAAGCCTTGATACGCAGAATAAAACGCACACTGTAGTAATCCTTTGGATTAATTTCTAGAGAATTCAGAACCAATTTCTGTCAACTTGAAATCTTGGAGATTTGCTCTTACATGTTCTACGTTAATTCTGTACTGATAAGTATAAAGGATTTAAATCCACATTCTTGATTTTTCAGGAGACGAAAAATAAAGTTAAACTAACTAAAAACAAATCAGAAGAATCGATTAGGAAAAAGGGATTACGTTGATTTATACCCTTTATACCGTTCAGTGATTGTCAACCTTCATTTAATAAAGGGAAAAAATTGAATTAAATATTTTATGCGAAGATTAATGCTAAATTTCTGAATTGAATCTTTTTTTACCAATGGATTTTCTCAAAGACTAAATGGATTGGTATAAAGGATTTAAATCCTTTATACCAATCGATAGAGAATTTTTTTCTCGATCTGACTATGTACTTAACTCAAAATCGACATTTTTGGACTTAAATCCTTTATACTTATCAGTACAGAATTTTGCTCGATGGGAATGAGCAGGGTCTTATTGGAATGTCTATATTTGGTATCTAAAAAGCTTCTAGAACTATGGAAATTAGAGACCACGAAATATTCTGATATATCGGTAATTTTCTTCATTCATTTTGACTCATGTTCGGTTGGGGATTTTTTCCCAATGCACAAATGCGCTTAAGATCATGACGAATTAAGGTTGTTAATGATATTCTAAACTTGTGTATGTACCAGGATTAACTGAAGACCACCATATATCGTTTTGAGGATTGTAGACCAGCTCAAGTTAAAAAATGTTTTCATCTATAAACATAAAACTTTGCCATACTTGATGTGCAGTTTCTCGAAAGATAACTCGGTCTCTCTGGAGCCTTACTCTTTTGTTATCTCAATTGAGCTTTTGATCTTATTGTACTTTGTAAGATATAAATCTTAAATAATGCTTGGTAATTTTTCGGATAGATTATTAATTGATTCCATTCTCTCTCTCTGGCTATCTTTTGCATACAAACGCTCGAATTTCGGGCAATAAGATTCTTGAGGAGTTTTCGTTTTTAAAATATGTTGATTACTCGATTTTTTTGTCTGTCTTTGAGAAAAGTGTACCTTTCCGAATCGTGTACTTGTAGTATGAGATTGCGCCGCTAGGGTACTGTATGGGAACTTCTTTCGAGTCAGAATGTTAAGGGGACTCTCTACCTATAATCTCCAAAACCCGAAGCCAATGTTATTCTATGGGAAATTTTGCCCCATTATAATTCGTTAACGAATACATATTTTTAAATTCCGTTTTCACTTTCCGAAAATTCACAACTATTACATAATTTATCGCTTTCTAAAAATTGATTTTTTTTATTTTTAAAATTTCATTTTTAAGCTCAAAAATGAAAATTTTCACATTGTGAAAATTCGCATTTTGCAAACTCAAAATAAAATATTAAAAACTTTAAAAAATAATTTTTAGAAAGCGATGAATTGTATAATAGTTGTGAAGTTTCGGAATGTGAAAACGGAATTAAAAAAAATATATTAGTTAATAAGTTATAATGAGGCGAAATTCTCCATAGAATAACTCTGACTCTGGCTTCTGAGGACGATAAGTGGAGAGGCCTCTTAAGTGGCGTCAACCGACAATGACGCATACGATTTTTCTAGAGAAGTTATGTGTGGTGCACCTGTGACGTGAAGAAATGACAGATTCTCACGAACAACTTGCGGCTGTGAAGTTTTGTTTTTATTTCGGAAGAAACGCAGCAAAAACTGTTGTGATGAGATAAATACCTTACTAAGAACATTCTATCGATAAAGCAGTACTTTGCTTGATTTAAAAGAGGGGAATTATTACGACGGCGCTAGCAGATATCACAGAGGCCAAATCTGCAAGGTGCTGCCGACAGTAGAATAATCGTTTGGACAAGTGTATTAATACTTTTTATGTGATTAAAATTGAATTAAAAATATATTTATGTGCTTTTCGTCAGGAAATTCTAGTCTCTTTTGAGTCTCCGTACATCATAGCCTAGATCAGTAGGTCGCTTTATAGTTTCAGAAATAGTTTAACTGGGGATGTTAAATCTTTTAGTAGTTTGAAAAATTCCAGATTCATACCGGGCAATATTCTTTTTCCACTGGTGTGTCATTTTCCTAGGATAACAATACAAAATATTTAATATTTTTAAATTCTGGTTATTACTCTGCTAATTGAATAATAAATTATCAAGTAATTCAGACGCTGAAATACAGCCATATACAAAAGACGTTCTTTACCAACAGGACAGAGTTGTAACCTGTATCAGAATGATATAGAAAAGAGTTTTGCAGTTTTCTGATGGCCACAGCACATAGTTTTATCCAAGCATCAAATAAAAATATTTTGTTACTAGCACTTTATTTCTGAAAAAAACCTAATTATTTAAAGAAAAATAGAATATTTGTGTTGTATGTTTATTTTATCTCATAGTTGTATTATAATGCTGTTAATATATATATATATGTGTAAAAGCAAACAAACACTGTAAATATTTTAGCAAGGCAACTATATTCCATATATAGATATTTCCTTTTCTTCACCTTCAAATGGTCTTTACGTTGTCGTGTTATTCTTTCTCTCTTTTTTTTTTCATGACACATCTCTGATGCATACTCTAATCAGTAAATTTTCAACAGTTTTTTTTTTTTTTTTTTTTTTTTTTTTTTTTTTTTTAATACTAATTTTTTAGCAAGACTCAATCCATTTAGACTGGGCGGTCTTCATAAACTATTTATATTTTATACTTTCAATAACATTACACAATTTTTAATGAAATAGAAAGTATTCTATTAACTTGGAAAAGTAAAGCATTTTTTTAGCTAAATAAAAGTATATTCAACATTTCCCATTTTCATTTTTAATCCACTCATATAGCTAAAGCTCATAACTAATAAACCTTCACTTTAATAAATTCATGCAGTAAAATTTTCTGCATCTGTTCGGGCATACGGAGCCTAACCATGTTATTCATATTTGAGTTTTACATTTGAAAATTTAATTCACTGCGCTTGCTATGTAAACTTGCTTCTTACGCTTCATAAATTCTCCGAGTTACATAATGGGATGTTGCCAAACTCTGTTGTAACTGATTTCCCCATCAACTTGCAAAAGCTTTTCGGAACATCCACTGTCTGGAATTCTAATTATCACTGACCGATACTCTCCTCCTCTCCTCCCAAGGTTCAGTGGTCATTAAATCGGTAGCCCTATGCTTGACCAATTCAATATTTCCTGGAAAACAGGCTGATTGAGTAGATAGACTATGATTCTTTAATTTGCTAGCGTTGGGGAAAATGCTGATGCTTTAAACTGATATATGAATTTGGAGCGTGAGGTAAACAGATTAATACGAAAGATTAAAGTAGAAGTAAATATCCGCTCTGAATTTTAGAATATTCAAGAAATGGGGATTGCATTATTGCGCTTCGTGTAATTTATCATAACTAAATTAGTATAGGTTTAAATAAATTTACATTGCTGGAATAAAATTTACTTCCATAGTAATTTAAATTTATCTGCCATCTTTCAATTCAATATAATATGTTTATCACGTGCAAAAACTTACTTTCTTTTTTTAATAAAATGCTAACAACTGAAATGAATATTATAATGTTTTAGTAATTTATAATACTTTGAAATTTAGGAGGAAATATATTAGAAAGTATTGAAACAAACTGGAAAAAATTTTGTCACTGTTACTTTTTAATCGGAAAAAAAAAATGAGGAGGTAGGCGATGAACTTATTTTAATAAAAAACTAAAAATCGTACTTGATCACAATCTATATAATATTTTTCTAACGTGGTCCAGTTATGATTAATTTTTGTCTAAACGATATGATAGTGATGTAATTAATAAAATACGCAAGGATAAAAAATAATATTTATAAATGGACAATATTTACGCACGTAGACTCAGCTCAATGATCTAATAAGAAAAAAAAAAAAAACGACATTTGTCTGATTAGAGTATTTTATGGGAAAATATATTTTTAAAAATTGAATCTTAAGAATATTTCCAAGCGTCATTTTAAACCTAGCAGTACTTTAAAGTTCTATACAGAATATAAATTATTATCATAAATTGACTAAAAAACATATCACAAAAAGTATAATCAAAATAGGAATTATTGTTATTTTTATTTTTAAGTATGCCAAAATAAATAAATAAAAAGTCATCACCAACATGGGGATAAAATTTTTAAATTTATTCATGGGGGCCCTATACTAAAAACAACCATGCAGAAGTATAAAAATTGAGCTGTCAATTATGAATTTTATTTCAAAACCAGTCTTTGTATCATTTTAGTTTCACTATTGCACAATATTAATTTGGTTCTGATGATAATTTGGCAACTGGTGAATTAAAATTTTAATTAAGAGGTGAAATTCATATAATATTTATGAGTTTCAAATTTTAAAGGTGAGCAAGAAAAGAAATAAAATGCGAAAAATTCGCATGGATTTGCTAGTTATTTTTATTTTAACCGTCTATTTACCACACCATGGAATAGCAAAAAATATTTTGTAATATATTCTTCTAACTAATTAAAAGGAATTTGTATAGATATTAGTAGCAACATTTATTGCATTATAGTTCTTTACAACTAATGCTTGGAAAAGAAAAAGAAAAAAAAAAAACTATAGCTAATTTTCACTTCTGATTATCCTTTTCGTTTTCAGTAACATTTAATCCATGCAAATTTGCTACTTTTATTTAATTTACAATATTATTGTTGGCAGTGTTATTTATGAGTCGCTAAGGGGTATTGGCACCGATGCAGGTATCATATAAAATCTACAAATTGAACTATTGTAGGTCTGTTCAATAGAATATATATTTAAACAACAATTTTTATGTTATATATATATATATACATATATATGAAAGGATAAAAAGAATTAGATTTTAAATTATTATTTTAATATTTTAAATTAATATTGAGTGATAACTTAAAGAAAATCCCATTAAAAATTCTTAGCTTGAAATTAATTCTAAAGGTTCCCCTGTAAAATTAGTTTTATGACAATGCGCGTTCATAACGCAAAAGTCAGAAAATTGGACAGAATTTAGAATAAAAAGTGCTGAGTAGTATGCTATTCTCCTTTTTATGTGGTTAAGTAATGCATAGTAATTAATTCTGCATATCCGGAGCTAAGCTAAACTACCAATCACTAAGTTAATAGCCAATGATTAAGCAGGCGAGGAGTGTAGGTTCGCGCCGAAAATGGGCAATATTTAAGCGAGAATACGCAAAAATTGAGGCCTCTCTTCGTGTGTTGTCTTGCCTAATTAATTTACGTCAAATAGCGACCCCAGTAGAGGGGATGATTTGCGGTTCAGCGATGTAATTGGCAAAATCGCGGTAACCTTCGTACTTGCCTTACGAGGACATGTATTCCGACCTAAGGACTTGAAATAACGTGTAAGATGTCCAAGAGTTTCAAATAAACGACTGCATAGAACCACTGGACTCCTTACTGAGTAAAAAGCCTCTCTCCATTATGGATTATATGTGTCCCTGAGTAATATTCGTGACATATATATATATAGTAATATAATATTATCAGTGCAAAAATTTGAAATTTAAAGATGATTTAATTTCAGTATTCAAACAATTATTCTGATCAAAAACGAAGACCACCCAAATCAAACCAAAAAAAGAAATAAAGTAAAATCTAAATGAATTATAGCAAATTGGAATGAAAAAAAAAAAGCATTATTTGCATTCTAACGTTTTCAAGGGCCTGGTAGAATGCAAAAATGCTAAAAAATGGATGTTTTTCTGTCAGAAAGAAAGGAAAAGCTAAGAATTTCTTTATTCACAGGCCCGAAACACCCATAGTAGAACCAGAAATAACGAAGATCAAAATAAAACACCTCACTAAAAATGATAATCCAATAACCATTTAAAATCGTAGATCAAAATAAACTCACCACTACAAATAATAATCCAAAATTACTTAAAAAATTATTAAGGAAATTTCCTCAATGCTGAGGTTTCCTTTTAACCAAACACAGATTTTAATTTTTGTCTCCATCTTTCTCTGTCCTGAGCATCTTCCTCATCCATTCCATTCTCTGTCATGCCCCTCGCTTGTCTTTCCACCTTTTCCGCTGTCTTCTCCTCATGTTTTTCCCTTCAGGTTTCCAGTTAAGTACAAGCTGTGGTATTCCATTTGCATTTATCCGTTGTACAAGTCCGTACCATTGTAGCCTCTTCTTGTCTATTTTTCTTATGATATCCGTCTTAACACCCTTCCTTGCTCTTATTTCAATATTGGTCTTTATTTCAAGTCTTGAAGTTCTGGCCGATCGTTGCCAGAAGTCCATTTCTGTAGACAACAGTTTTTTTTCACTTGCAGACTTGATTGTCCATGTTTCTGCTCCATACAGCAGAACACTTTCTATAAAGGTGTTGAAGACGATTCTCTTTGTTTTTTCAATAATATTTCTTCTCCATAAAATTGAGTTTAATATTCCTATCATTTTCCTAGTGTCAGATATTCTCTTTTCGATTTCCATCCCTGATGAACCATCTTTTTTCAGTATTGATCCCAGATATTTAAAAGCCTGTACATTCTTGATTTCAAATCCGTCTATGACGATATCTTCCTATGTCCCTGTTGTCATGTGTTCTTTCTTCTTATAGTTAATTTTCAGGCCCCATCGGATGTATGCTTAAAATGCCTCTTCAGTTATATGATTTAGATCTTCCTTGGTTTGAGTCATAATAACTTGATCATCCGCAAATAATAGGTGAATCAGGTGTTTATTACCTATTTTAATTCCCACCCTTCCGCATTGTTGTACCCATTCCTTCAGTACCCCATCTATATATTTTTTAAACAATGTGGGTGACATACAACATCCCTGCAGAAGTCCTTTACTTGTTGGAAATGCTTCTGATAGTTTTTTTTTTTTTTTTTTTTTTTTTTTTTTTCCATTTTCACTCTCCATTTATTATCCTTGTATATTAGTTTTATTACATTGATCAATGATTCGTTTATCCCAGCTTTTTTTAATGCTTCGTATAGTAACTTTCGTGGTACAGTATCATAAGCTTTCTTGAGATCAATGAAAAACATTTATGTGTATTTCCTTTTCTTTCATCTTTGCCTTTTCCAAAATTTGTCTCATAGTAAAGATATGGTCCACACAAGATTTTCCTGCCGTAAAACCACATTGTTCCGCTGGAGTATTGAATTGATCTTCCAGGCGATTTCTCATGATTCGGCCTACAACTTTCATTATTGGATTCGTGACACCTATTCTTCTGTAGTTTGCACAAACATTTTTATCTCCTTTCTTAAAAATAGATGATATGTATCCAGTTCTCATCTCATATGGCACATCTCCTTCTTTCAGTATTTTATTTATTAATCTTGTAATTAGGATAACAATTTTTTCCCCTCCATATTTCAGTAATTCACTATTTATCGCACGTGGACCTGGTGTCTTACCGTTTTTGCTACACTTTATTTCTTTCAGTACTTACATATACCGGGTGATCCAAAATTTGTCTCATAGTAAAGATATGGTCCGCACAAGATTTTCCTGCCGTAAAACCACATTGTTCCGCTAAAGTATTGAATTGATCTTCCAGGCGATTTCTCATGATTCGGCCTACAATTTTCATTATTGGGTTCGTGACACCTATTCCTCTGTAGTTTGCACAATCATTTTTATCTCCTTTCTTAAAAATAGATGATATGTATCCAGTTCTCATCTCATATGGCACATCTCCTTCTTTCAGTATTTTATTTATTAATCCTGTTATTAGGATGGCAATTGTTTTCCCTCCATATTTCAGTAATTCACTCTTTATCGCACCTGGTACCTTACCGATTTTGCTACACTTTATTTCTTTCATTACTTACATATATATTACAAACATGAAATCTTTAAATTGCGTTTTCTCAGTTTGCATTTTTTCACGAGCTCATGATCTTCAAAATGCTAAAACTTCTCTAGATATTTAAGAAAAGATTTAATACTTTCTGAGATGTTTAATAAAACCTACTTAAAAGAATTGGGGATGGATTTTGCAATATCTTTAAAAGAAAAAATATTAAAAACGAAAATACAACAAAAATCATATTTTATTTATTTATTTATTTATTTATTTATTTATTTATTTATTTTTTTTTTTTTTTCAAATTTTTACATATACATCCACTTTTGAATTTTTTTCCGTGAAACTAATTAATAAATTTCACAATCCATACCTAATTCTTTAAATAAGTTCTATTAAATATAATATAATATATATATACATATATTAAATCATTTCTTAAACATCTTGTAGAAATTTGAGAATTTTTAGATCACGAATTCATGAAAAAAAAAAACTGAGAAAACACTATTTAAAGATTTTAAATTTGTAAAATTTTATCAAAAATCATAAGCATTGTTTCCTGAATATATGTTTTATTGAAAAACTAATATAGTTCAATTTATAAATATTAAATGGAAATACAGTAACCGCTGCCTAATAAATTCATTGTTTAATAAAATCAGCCGCTTAATCTGATCAAATTACCAGGACCGGAATCAAATCAATATTAACTACTTTTAAAGCCGCCGCTTAATAAAATCAGCATCGCCGGTTAATAAACTCAAAAATATCTACTCAACAGCCAAAAATATCATTTATACACACTCAAAATTTTTTTATTTGCATTGTGATTATTATAAATTTTTAATTTTTTTTTAATAGAAAAAGAAATTAAAACACAACAAACCCTCCTTTATCGCTCATTGTCGTGGATTTACAGCACAGTTATAAATTAAACACGGCCATAGCTTATCTCCGTAACAATTTCAAGGAATAAGTTACAAATTTGTTTTTTTTTTTTTTTTTACAGGGTGACAAGAAATAACTTGGACGAAGTTTCAAACCAAATATCTATGACTACCACGATCACAAACTCATTTTGGAAGATGTTGTCTTACCTTGGTCGCAAAGGTTCTTTGGAAACAAAAGATGGACCTTCCAACAGGATTCCGCACCTGCACACAGAGCTAAAGGCACTCAAGATTGGTGCAAGACAAATTTTCCTGACTTCATTGGAGCTCAAGAATGGCCACCGTATTCCCCTGACTCGAACCCAATGGATTATTCTGTCTGATCCGTCTTGGAGACAAGGGTGTGTGCTAAACCTCATAAAAATTTGGCATTCCTAAAAGAATTCTTATGCAAGGAATGGGATAAAATATCTGTAAGTGAGTTGCGGCCCATAGCCGAAAATTTTGTGACACGTTTAAAGCTCTGTATTAAGGCTAAAGGTAACCACTTTGAAAATTTGTAAATATAATAGACAAAATAATGTATTCCTATTTATTGAAGTTTGGTCGTAATATTTTCATTAGCATTAAAGTTATAATGTATCATGTGTGTCCAAGTTATTTCTTGTCACCCTGTATTATTAAAAAGCAATTTCTAGTTCTTATTTTGAAATCACCATAATAATAAGGTTTAAACGGAAAGATTTTAAATTTATTATAACAGCTTGAACTTCTGGCAAAGTAATGATGATTTTTCTCAAAAAAAAGCGCAAAGGAATTTGGCATCCGTTTAATTTACTTATATCGAAGGAATAATTAATTAATTATCTGTCAAAAAATAATTAATATTGTTTACTAATTCCATTATTCGTTACCTTTTGAAGTTTTTTTCCAAATTCAGGGAAGTAATACTTTTTCCTTAAGTGCAGGAACGTTCGCCGGATATAAAAATCAGCCGCTTAATAAAATCACTTTGGCTCAGAACGAATGTGATTTTAATTAGCGGCGGGAACTCTATAAGCTTTCAGTGTTACCAAGTGGAAAGTGGCAAGTCCCTTTGAGTCACTAATATGTGACTTACGTTTAACATCACCTGATGACTTATTCAGGAGCTATTATAAGACACCAAATCATAGTCACTTTAAAAATCATTCACCATCTAGAAAAGTATAGACTATAAATTCTAGATCCTTTCATCTATCCAGGTTATTTGTTTACCTTTAAGTATAGCTCGTAATTCCCTATTTCTAGTTTAGGAATTTAGAAAATGACTACTTCACATTCTAAATGGACGCGGCATATTTATTTTTTTCTCGGTGTAGAATAGCAATTACAAAATATCTAAATGGATTTATATATATATACATATAATCAAAACTGTTTTGTACACAATAACTGCAAAAACCGTTCGTGAACTTTCGTATGTAAATCAAACATCCTTCTCTAATCGACTATTCATTACACTAACACATTTCCATAAAATTAATGAAAACTTAATCGCGCGTTTTTAAATCCAGACCATTTAATTCAACATCAGTTCTAAATACGCTCGCTAATTATAGCCAACGATTTCTCGATTAATTCGCCACGTTAGAACTACTCGAGTCTTTAAAGAGATACTCCATGAGAAATGCATATTCTGATACCGAATGGCATAGCTCCAACACTGTTAGGTGTTCCATTAATCAAGTTCATATTGAGAGCATTATGCGCTGTCAGTTTCGCGTTCTATTGTGCATTAGTACCCCATTCATATATCCTAAGGGTGGAAAATCTCATGAACACATAGTATAATATATATGGGTTTTAAGTATTCTTTAGAAATTTGAGTGCTTATTCAGTTAAAACTAATGCACTCTTATAGTGATAAACGAGGCCCTAAATAATTAAATCTTGCATTTGCTGAATAAAGATTTCTATATACTTTGAAGAATCTATTTAAATATAAACAGTGTTACGTGATGGAGCAAATTCAAGAAGTCTGGAAAATGCTTTAAAGTGTTTCTCATTTCCTTCCTCATTAATCAGGTAAGTTGAATGATGGAAAAGCTCGCAGAAAATAACACTTTTCTTTTTTTTTTTTTTTACAAGTTTGACTGCAAACTCGATTATTTGAAAAATTGGGGTAACTGAGAACACAATGGAAAGTAAAACTAAGCACTTCTTAGAAAAATCGAACTGAACATGGGAGATTGCGCTTAGGAATGCAATGAAATTCGAACAACCAAGAAACTTGAGTATGTCAACGATTAAAGAATTTTTGTACTTTCGAACCTCTCATGTATTAATGAAACAAGTTTTAAAAGTAGGTTTTTAAAGATACTTTTTAACACTTTTCAAAATTCATTTCGTCAAGTCGTATTATTTCAGCTTCTTTTGAATTGAAGCTGTTTTATTTATTTAGAAAATGGTTTAAAGTGCGATAGATAAAAACCTTCATTAGACATGCTTAATTGTTTCAAAAGTTGTTTCAAAAAAGCACTAGAAACATTTTATGATATGTTTTATAGAAATGTTTTCGACTAATTATTCGTTTAAAACCTTTATTCTATGCCATATATTAGTGTCTCCAATTTTCCATAATTTATATTTAACATACTAACAAAAGAAAATTATTGAGATATAGAATAAAAGTATGGTTTAACTACTGAACTTTTTAAAAAGTTTTGTCAAATTTTTGTGCATAAACTTCAACTTCTTTTTTGTGAACATTGTATAAATTTAAAATAAATCTTTTTATTGCAACTTTTTTTTTTTTTTTTACCTAGATTGAAAACTTAAAATTAAAGACAACAGTCATATTTTATTTTATTTTTGATCAAAATATATTTACACAAACTGGCCAATGAATCAGAAACGTGGGTTACCGGCGTAAATATGCAAAACCTGTTATCATGGTGTGGAGGATTGTATGGAATCACTTGAGGGTAAACAAAAAGCCATGCAGTACCTGAAGATATTGGCAGAATAATGGCATCTTGTAATGTTACATTTTAACGAAGAAGATGGCGGATGCTTCATGGACAATAATGCAACTATACATCGTGCCAGAATCTTTCGAGATTAGTTCAATGAACATGAATCTGAATTTCAAAAGCTTCCCTGGCCCCCGCAAAGCCCAAATCTTAATTCAAAGGAAAATATATAGCACGTGTTGGAAAGGTGCATCCGATCCTAATCACCTACAGTCGGCAGCAAAATTATTGAAGCACACATCTGCATCTTTCATGTATTTTTTATTAGTTTGGTCGCTAATTTTTATCATCAACTTACTTTTTTATAAACAGCATAAAACTAATACCATGACTCGATAAATATTTACTTAACAAAACAGTATTAGGTGCTCACTTTTTAAGTAGGAATTATTGCTAGTGCTTCAACAATTTTGCTACCGACTGCATTCCAGATAATTTTCAGGATCTTAAAACCTGTACAATCAATATAGAGTCTTCTATGTGCGTGAATTCACTCCAGAAGCTTGTTGAATCGATGCCCTCAAGTATATGGGCTGTTATCGTGCAAAAAAAGAGGTGCAATGTACAAAAGAAGGTTCAATAAAATACTAATCTAAGATTTCTAATTCATGGGCGAGTATGTGTATATTTACATAATATATTTTGTACATCCTTGGTCATTACTTCTCCTGTAAAATACATATATATATATATATTGTTAGTAAGAAATCTGAATAGATAAGAAATGTGAATTCAAAATCTCACCATGGTTATTGTAACCAACCAAAAATCATTTTATTCGCCATTTTCTTTTCTTTTTTTTATTTCTTTAATTACTAATTTATTATTGTACAGAATAACTGGTACTATATATTCAAAACTAACTGTATATAAGTCAATATGCTGCGTCTGTTTATCAAGAGCACGAGAAATTGTCTTTTAAAACGAATGTCATAAAGTTGTTAGCAGTCGCATATCCTGAAAAATTCCAAATTTAAATTATTTTCTGATTTTATAATATACTAAAATTCCTTCAGTGTCAGTTTCAAATAACGACTCTCCACTGGCGTTCCCCTGCTGTTGTAAAAAGAAGAGCGGGTTGATAAAAGTTTAAATATTTGTTTCCACAAAGTGATGGCCTGTCACCTACCCTGTGGTGTCACGCCGTTGATTTACTTTTTAACAACATGACAATTTCTGCATTAATGTGACGTGCACTAGTTATGCTGATGATGTGGTCCTAATTACTAAAGGAATGTTTTTGATTACTTGTCTCTATCCTTATGTTTAATAGGATTGAATGTGTTGAAAACATATATACTGAAAATCTCAAAGTTAATCCACGTAAAACCTCTAATCGTTGTTTTTTAGATTAAGAGGAAACTCAAAACAGAAAATGTCAAACCCTTTAATCAAGTACTTACCTCATCTGATGAGGTTAAGTTGGTGTCTATTTTGACTCTAAGGGGAACAGGAAAAGACACTTTGATTATTGTATTGCTAAGACGAAGTAGGATGTATGGAAATGCTATCGGTAGAACCTAAGGTTTTAATCCCAAGAGTATTTTATGGATTTATTAGATGATTGTTTGCCCTATTGCCAGATATGGTTCCATTGTCTGTTGACCTAGAATCAAGCTAGATTCAGATGGAAGGACATTTAATAAACTTCAATGGATAATCTGCATAGCTGAAATTGTCTGTATCAGAACTACCCATACTGCTTCACTTGAGTTTTTACTTGGTTCTTTTAGTTCTTTATACCCCTCTATGCATATAGAAGCTGAAACTTTGATATACATGCGGAATTTTAAGTACTTGGCACACTGGAAAGTTTATTCTAACTACGTGTTCTAGAAAAATTTTGATTGCGAATTTCTTAGGTAATCTGCTCTTAGCATACCTAATGATGGTATACCTGTCAGGTATACCTTTGATAAACCTTATATAATACATAATTTTATAACCTTATAAAATTCTTCTGATGACAAGGGATAGCCTGTATTCTATGCCTGTCCATGTTAAGAGTTGTATTATTTGTTACACTGGTGGTTCTAAGATGAACAAGTATACTAGGTATATTTTCTACTGTCTTTTAATCTGAATTATATGCTTTTTTAACCTGTTCCAAAATTTGCATAAGAGTCACGTGGTCAGGTGTTCAAATATTAAAGTAACTTTCTTGGCGCTGCGCCTATAACCGCAGTACTGGCCTGCAACAAAAGCATCGTGGGTTCGATTCTCGACTGATTAAAAATATAATTCCTTCTTCACGAAGGTCTGGTGTCGCAGGAATACTGTAGATTATCGGCATTAAATCACACCATCCTGTCCATTATTATTATTATTTTTTTTTTTTTTTTTTTTTTTTGAAAAAGAAAATTACAGAACTTATGTAAATTTACATCAAAACAGGCTGAATGTTTTTGAAAAATATCACATTTTTTCTAGCACTAGAATAAAGTCACTTTTCTCAAGAGTCTGCTCTTTACAATTATCACTCTCGATGGAATATCAAAAAATCTCTCGATTTAAAAAGAAATTTCTGACTCTTTAAATGTGAGTTTTATTTTGGCATTTCGACGAATGATATCCTTCTCAATAGACTAAATATTGCACCAATTCGGCAGTAAAACTGATGAACCAGATATTGTCTTTCTATCATAGTCACAAAAAGGCTAGTATATGAGATGAAAAAAAGAAATCAATTTTTTACATAGTAATGGAGAACAAGTGTGATGAACTGCTGAACATTTACTATTTCAATTAAAGGTAAAAACTATCGTAATAATAATTTTATTTCTATATTTAATGTTCTATATACAGTCGGTAACAAAACTCTCCGAACACTAGCAAAAATTCCTATATAAAAAAGATACACTTTATACTGTTTTGTTAAATAAATCCTTGTCGAATCCTATTCTTAGTCAGTCTAAAAACAATATTTGACAAGCATTTATTTAACAAATCTGTATTAAGTGTACTTTTTTCACGTAGGAATTTTTGCTAGTATTCGGAGACTTTTGTTACCGACTGTACTTTCATTTTCATTATTAATATTTACATTTTAAATATAATTTTTTTTCTGTAAATAATGCATTACTTTGAGTGGGATAGTATTATGACAGCTTAAAATTAATATGGTGTAACCATCACAAAACTTTCTTCTATATTTTCCTATACAAATTTACGTAACGAAAATGTTTAATAAAATTATTTTTTATTAAAATTATAGTTTCCATTATGAATACAAATGGCATTCATCTCAGAAAAATAAATACACTAAATGTCAAACAAATGTTAATTTTGTGTTTAATTTAAGACACCTAAAGTCAAGTTTTTTTTTTTTTTTTTTTTTTTTTTTTTAATAATGAGAATGTATATGAGCAGCTTTGTTTCAGATTATTACAGATCTATGGCTCGGCTATTTCTTTTAAAGGTATTTGTGAGTTCTCCCGAAAAATACTCATATTGAGATTTTACAGCCCCCAATGTCGTAAATTATCGTTTACCTTCCTCCCCAAAGAAGGAAACGATGCCCTTACTTTTTTTTTCCCCTTTGGTTGACGATTACCATTACAAATAAACTTATTTAATTTTACAATTTTTGGTTAAAAAAAATTTCTTATTATACTAAATTCTGTCCTACACTGACATATTAAAAATTAGAAAGAACAAGATGGCAGCGCCATCTATTAGGAAGACATCCCAAATGCAATCAGTACTAACTTAAGTCAAGGTCCATCTCATAGATATAGTAATAATATATAGATTGATCATTGGGGGGGGGGGAATGATTCCTTTTCACTTGGGAAAAGAGGGCGATTTTACCAAAATATGGCCGTCTTTCCCCGAGTGAATACACACGGGAATACACACGAATATTTTAGCAAATAAAATTTATAAATAATTTTTTTACTAAAGATTAATAAAAAACTCCAGATACAGTTTCAAATTCATTTTTTCGTTTTTTTTTTTTTTTTTTTTTTTTTTTTCCCAATAACATTTAATGGCTGATTCCAAAGCTTTTTTTTCGGCATCAAAAATCTTTGCACGATAACATGGGGATGATAGATCTATATATATTACTATATCTATGGTCCAACTAAATACAAAGTTTCATTAAATTCCTTTCATTCCTTCGTGAGATACGGCGTTTAGAAAATTTTAGTAAGATATGCAAAGACACACAGACATTATTTTAAAATGGTAAAACTTTATTTAGAACATCTTAAACCACGTAAATCCATTGACCGAAAATTTTCACGAATCAATTACTTCATGCATACAGAAGAAAATGAAAATTTTCTACTCATGTCTTGTAGTTATACATTTCGAAATCCAGTGCTAAAATTTCATTTCGTGTTGATTACCAGCAATATAATAATCTTTTATAGTAAGAGACTGAATTTGTCTGTTTGTCTAACAGTCGATTAGCTCTCATTTTAACAGAAAGGTTTGCAGTTTTAAAATTTGATTGGCTGACAGAACAAGGAAATACTCAAAATGCATCTAGATAAAATATTTCCAAAAAGCGTTATAGATTTTTTTTTCTTCTTTACAATTCATAAAAAAAAAAAAAACTTGCGATTATTGTATTGGAACTTGATTTCAATGATTTCTTCTTGATTAAATTTTAGTTTTACAAACACATCAATAGAAGTTTTTTTTTTTTTTTTTTTTTTTTTTTTTTAACACGTTCACGCCGGCGTGACACACCGGTGTGTCACAGCAAATATATCCGAGCACTAGCAATAATCCTTGTCCAAAAAAAGTACACTTAATACTGCTTTGTTAAATAAATCCTTGTCAAGTCATGATCTTAGTCAGTCTAAGAACATGATTCGACTAGGATTTATTGAACAAAACAGTTTTAAGTACACTTTTTGATATCGGAATTATTGGCTAGTGCACAGATACTTTTGAGAAGAATGCGCCGGCGTGAACGTGTTAAATAAAATTTAATTTGACACTCCAATCCAATTTAACAAGCTTAAATTTTGTACAATAAAAAAAGGGGGTGTAGGGGAAAAAAATAAAAGAATGCATATGTGTATGTCCGACCGTACTGTAAATATCTGTAAAGACACGTATAATATAATTTAAAACACATTCCTATCAATAACATCACAAAGAAAGCAATGCTTTCGACTAAATTTAACTAAACTTCTATAATATGTAACGCGCAGTGTACTATCATTTGATGAATAAAAAAAAAAAAAAAAAAAAAAAAAAAAAAGATCGAAACATAACTGAAAATGCATTTTAATTTTTTTTTTTTTATTATAGTCCATAAGGAATATTTTTATTTTCTGGAATATTTAAGGAATATTTTTCTTTATAATTCTCGTACTGCGACGTAACTAACCAGCGACGATAGCCTCAGGTCCCCAAGTGCCAGACGCTTAGCCAGTATATTTCGAAGAATTTAAAGCCAGATAAGCTTCATTATTCTTTGTTTGCTGTTCGGCAGAACGGTGGTGGTGCCATCTGTTAATCAAAATTGAAATCATCACATTAAGATACAAATTTCTGAAAGCTGAAATTGTATATTTTGTTATTATTATTATTATTATTATTACTATTATTACTTATTATAAGTATAAACAACGTTATTTATTTTATCAATACAATAATTAATAATAACAAATAATTAACTATGGAATTTCCTTTCGTATGGTAATAGGGTAATTTAATTCTGTGTAATTTTAGGAAATATTTCATTATTAATGTAACAATAATTTAATTCTTAAAATTTCTAACTTAGAAGAGGAAAAAATTATTTTCCAAAATTAAAATTGGTAATGTGATAATTTAATTCCGTCAAACGTTAGGAAATATTTGATTATCATTATAACAATAATTTAATTTAATTCTAAGAATTTTTATCATAGCAGCGGTAAAAAAAAATTTTCTAAAATTGAAATAGTGCTAGAATCAAAGATTTAAATCTCTTTTATTAAAATAAATAAATGGATTAAAAAAAAAAAAAAAAAAAAAAAAAAACTGAAAATGTCTAGTGTTTTTTATTTATTTATTTATTTATTTATTTATTTATTTATTTTTTAATGAGATTTTTCTGAAAATGGTATTTGGTATGTACAGTCGGTAACAAAAGTCTCCGAACACTAGCAAAAATTCCTATGTAAAAAAAGTACACTTAATACAGTTTTGTTAAATAAATCCTTGTCGAATCCTGTTCTTAGTCAGTCTAAAAACAGGATTTGACAAGGATTTATTTAACAGAACTGTATTAAGTGTACTTTTTTACATAGGAATTTTTGCTAGTGTTCGGAGACTTTTGTTACCGACTGTAGATACTATCATGCAGATTTCCCGCCCTCAAAAGGCTATTCAATAGAAGAAAGCATTGGTTTCGTAAAATTTTTGATTTCGGATTTTCGAAGAAATTACACGTTTTGAGAGTACTAGAAACACGATTTGATTATTTTTTTAGAAAATGTCTGTATCTGTGTGTGACAAAATTCTATGGCAACTATATCTCAGGAACTACTGTTTATAAATTCATACAAACTGATATATAGTTTCACCTTGACATAAATTAGTGCCTACCAACTTCTGGTGAAAATCGCCAATAGATGTCGTCTATTTTTTTTTTTCCTCTAAATTTTTAACGTGTCAGTATACGAGAAAATTTCGTAGAAATATTCACAATGAGTTGTTTGGATGGGTTTTACGTTGCACTAGTGCTGCGCAATGGGCAATTGGCGACGGTCTGGAACTCACCCCTAGAAGAGGTCCGGAGACATGTCATCACAATTTTCATCCTCCACGGAAGGGATGGCTCTCCCGCTTCGGTGACCCCCAGAGGTATAATTTTTGATGTGAACAGGGAGACATTGCGGCCACAACAGATTTTACGTACACCAGCTACCATTAATGTTCACGATGGTCTTTGGCCGGCTCGAGTACCGAACCTGCAATCTTCCAATTACGAGCCCGGCGCTCTACCGACTGGCTACCGCGGCCCGATATGCACAATGAGAATTATTTTTGACGAATCATTATAAATTAATAATTATAATAGGAAAATGTTTGTATTTGTAGGAGCATCACGCCTTTCCTAAACCCCCAAGGGAGGCAAATTTTCAATATGGGTATCTTTCGAAAAAACTTGTCAGTATTTAAAAAAGAATGGTTGAACCGTTGATCTGTGGTAGTTTCAAATAAAGTTTATATATATATATATATATATATATATATAATCCTTTTGATAGTAGAAGCAAAGAATGAGAATGAAGAATAGTTATTCAAGCAATTCACCAAAGAGACATACACACGCTAAACAAAGCAACAAGATTTCCCAAATTGATTCAATTATCAAGTTCAACAATAGCACTGACGCCAATCCACTGTACAACAATACCTGTTGAAAATTGAAATAGGGCCGTGTAATCAGACTCTGATGAAAAGAAGGTCTTTGACTCTCGGACAATATTTCAAGGTGAAAAAGAGAACCTTGTAATGAACAATAATGACCTATTAAGCGCAGTAGAAGCCAAGCAACAGACACAAGATCACCAAAACCACAAAGACCAATAAGAATGAAAAAATTATCAGTGTAGGAGAAGCTCAGAAAGGTGAAAATAAAAAAATTCATCAGGGGATAAAATACACGTATTTGAAGAAACCAAATTTAATTTTTAACAACCCGCAAAACAAACGATACAACAAACCAACTCAACCAAATCCCAACAGAAAAACTCAAACTAAATCGAAATCCAGGGGGAAAAAAACAACCCAAGAGAGGAAGGAAAAAGGCAAGCGACAAGTCTATTAAAAAAGAAAAAAATATTAAAGTGCAAAAAGTTCAAAAGAAAAAGAAAGACAGGTAAAGAAAAATAATTTTTACTTCCATTACCCTACTACCGTAGGTAATGGAAGTATTGTATTCGGTCTGAAAATTCGATATCGGGTTTTCACCTGATTTACACGTTTTAAGGTCCCCTGAGTCCAAAAAAGTGGTTTTTGGCAATTGGTCAGTGTGTATGTATGTGTGTATGTATGTATGTATGTATGTATGTATGTGGAGAATCTTCTGGCTATTATAGCTCAGAAACTAATAAAGATAGATCTACGAAACTTTAGAATTGAAATACGTCTGGTGTACAGATGAAATTTCCAAATTTTGGTGAAAATTGAAAAACCGGAAGTGGGACATCGGAAACCGGAAGTGGGACCGTAAGTCCGTATCTCAAAAACGGCTCTAACGATTTTCTTCAAACTTGCTGTATAAACACTCTATTAGATGTCCTTTCGAATGACATAGTTGGTTAGTTCAGGAAAATTGATAGGCGGCCTGTATAAATAGCTCAATTTCAGGCCTCGCAAAGGCGTTCCTTTAAAAACGGTTGTACGGATTTTTTTCAAACTCGCCATTTTAACTCACTTTTAAATATGCTTTTGTATGTAATTATTGTTTTCCTGTTAGTAATTGAGTTTAACCGGAAGTAGGACATCGGAAACCGGAAGTGGGACCGTAAGTCCGTATCTCAAAAACGGCTCTAACGATTTTCTTCAAACTTGCTATATAAACACTCTATTAGATGTCCTTTCGAATGATATAGTTGGTTAGTTCAGGAAAATTGATAGGCGTCCTGTATAAATAGTTCAAGTTCAGGCTTCGCAAGGCGTTCCTTTAAAAACGGTTGTACGGATTTTTTTCAAACTCGCCATTTTAACTCACGTTTAAATATGCTTTTGTATGTAATTATTTTTTTTCCGGTTAGTAATTGATTTTTGTAAAAGTTGGTATCTCAAAAACGGCTCTAACGATTTTCTCTTTAGGTCACTTTTGTGTTTTCTGATCACATTATCTCTCAAAAATGCATATAATTCATGTAATAGCGGATAATGGAAGTCGTGTGGTTGTTTCACACCAGATTTTTTAATATGCCACTTGTAAACACATAAAACAGACTCTTTTTTTAATATTTAATGTTATACTTATTTGGAATAAAGATCGTCTTCATTCATCATAGAAGATAATTTTGAAAAATAATAATTTTTGTAAATTATTTGTACAGGAAAATATAAAAGAACGTTTTGTGATGAACAAAACGCAAATATATGTTTCATCTTGTTTCTATTTATTCTAGTTCATTTCCAGTTCATTTCACAAGAGAATAATTTCGTTCCTTTAATGGCAAATATGCAATCTTGACAAAATCAGCCAGAAACTTAATTTGATCGATAAAATATTAATTTACCTTTTATAATAATTATTTTAAGTACGAGAAAATTTACGTCAAATCAGTTAAAATTACATCATTTACATAAACATCGAAAAAAAAAAAAAAGGAGGGTTTCATTTTGAATATAACATTATTTTACCTGTCATTTTTCATTTTTTGAAGATTAAGGCAACGTTTGACATTAAATGCTTGATAAAATTTTCATTTAAGATTAGAAAAAATTATATTTGATGTTAAAAATCTTGGTATGTATTAAATGATTTTAATGTTTGAGACCTTTAAAGTATTGTTGCAATTTTGTAGACAACCGGTGAAAAAAAGCTTAAAGAAGAAAACAGCCTTAAGAACATTTCGATGAAAATAAGACATTAGGGATTTTGGGACGTAGATATAAATTTGACAGGTTGCCACCTCCGGGAAAAGCTTTTTCGCGGGTAAGGGATAGCCTGGGGACAGGGGGGGGGGGGGTAGAACACTACAAAAAGCAAATTTCATTGAACATATCTATACTTAGAAGTTCTTTTCCCATGAATCAACAAAAGCACTCATCGTAATACAAAAAGAAATTAGATTCTGGCACTAAATTAATATCTAATAAAAAAAATTATATATACACCCCGCGACAAAAAGATAGGTACAAAGGGCTTTTTCTTTGATTTTTCATAAAATAACAATATTTAAATTGTTCTTATCATTTATTATTATCATAAAATAACACTATTCCCGGACTAATTTTTGTTTTAAGACTAAGTTAGAAAAATTTTAAGACTAAAATTTTTCTAATTTAAGACTACACACCGCGACCAAATAATAGGAACAGAGGTTTTTTTTTTTTTTTTTTTTTTTTTAATATGATTATTTTTAATATGGATATTTTGAATATGATTCAAATATTTAATATGTTTTTGATATGATGAATGATCATCAGCACATATAAATGATCAGCACAATTTAGATAATGTTATTTTATGAAAAATTTTAAAAAAAACCTTTGTTCCTATCTTTTTGTCGCGGAGCGTAGTCTTAAATTAGAAAATTTTTAGTCTTAAAACTTTTCTAAATGAGTCTTAAAACAAAAATGAGTCCGGGCATAGTGTCATTTTATGATAATAATAAATGATAAACACAATTTAGATAATGTTTTTTTATGATAAATCAAAGAAAAAACCCTTTGTACCTATAATTTCTTCGCGGGGTGTATATATATATTTTTTAAGTTACCAATATAAATTTAAAATTTAAACCTAGAACATATGTCAGGGACTTACTACTAGAATAGAAACATACAACAATTGGATATTTATCTTTATGAATTCAATAATTATATCACATGAATAAATAAAAATTAAAATTTCATGGAAAAAAAATTGCCAACAATCTAGGAATTTTTATGTCAAATAATAAAATTTAAACATTAGTTGGTACTTAATTAACAAATTTAGACATAATTTATTGGAAACTAGTATTCACTCCCTGAATATGAGATTACATCCATCAATGTAATTTGTACTTCTATCCCTTTCCAATATGTTAACAGAACTGAATACTATCTAACAATAGATGCTACTACAACTCTACACATGAGGCAACAAATCAAAGCTCGCAGTAACTGCAGTCCCCGAAGCAATTGGTCTACAATGATAGGTAGAATTACGTCCTCAGATTAGTGGAAATCCACATTCTCACCCCTGGGCATACGAAGTACCTTGTTATATTGGAAGTCCGATAGGGAACTATTCTGAGCTAACATTACTCCAAGCATTTCAGAGTGAACGCCTCAACGGTTATATCTTGCCTAATAATTGAGAATAACCAAATAGGAAGATGTTAGTACGTAAGATGAGCGAGTGGAATCTAATGTGTCGATAAAATTATGGCTTGTATTATCAATAGTTGATGGAAGAGTTGATTGGAATTGATTACTAAATATTGCGCTCACAAATTTTAGCATTTATAGTATATAGTAGCGTTATTCTACTCGTATACGTGGATTGTAAAATAACTCTAGATAAAATGTCGTGACTTGAAACTGGATTAGACGGATATAGCTTCAAAATGCAGAATCCGTAATGTAAATTAATAAACTGAAAATTATAATTTATAAGGTTTTATTCAAAAGGATATTTAAATAGGGGAAAACATATCTGTACAAGAGAATTCAGAACAAAGTTCTTGTGTACTTTGAAGTGTCAAGGATTAACTAAGTTAAGAGATTGGGCAAAGATCCTCAAGAAACACACATACTTGCCAACCATCTCATTATGAACGGTACAATTTTTAGTACCTGCCTTTTTTTTCACACCAATAAATTTTTAGAGTAATTTTAGTCTTATTTAATCGTAAGAACATTTGGAGAGAATTACTCTAAAAATATAGTGGTGTGAGAAAAAGGGCGTTTTTTCAGGGGGCGTTAACAATTGTACGATTATTAATGAAATGATTGGCAAGTAATGAACACAGGAAAAGGCCAAAGATTCCGCAACCTTACAAAAAGGGGAAGGGGCAGTTTTTAAAGCTATACAATAGTTTGTTTTTTTTTTCCAAACAAGTTTAAAATATAAAAATAAAATAATAAGAAGAATTTTTTATCAGGAATGGGAAAATGATGCATAAAGTGACAAAAAAAAAATTCTAAACTTATATGGCGAAAATATTGTAATCCACAGACAATCAGTTCGGAAAATATTATTACTTACAAAACTTTGAATAAACACCATAAAACGCAATACACTCGCAACAATTGTTTCGGGTCGAAAGAGCACACGACCCTTTGTCAGGCGAACAAAGTAGGCACGAATACAGCAGTCATCGCTTTGACTGCTGCTGAAATACTCAGCCATTTGGGCAAATCAAATTCTTATTTTTTCATTGCTAAATATCACTGACTACCATTTCCGTCCATATGACATATCATTTCGATCCCAGAACATTCTTTGCGATTTATGATGTGACTTCAAAACTGGTTTCTTTTCAATTTCGCAGTGAACCGTTGCTCCGGTTTCATAAATTCGTCTTTGAAACAAATCCTTTGATACCAAGAGTCCCGATGACTTTAGAACTTCACAAACAGTCATTTTTTGGACAATAAAAAGTTTGTTAAACCTCATAGAAAATTCGTAGAAAATTCGAAAACCGCGAGTTGCAAAGAAGGCGAGTTGAGTTACAAGTCTGAACACTGATTTAGAAAAATACTCTAGGATGGACAGCCAGTATTTTCGAGTTTGGAAGAAAAACTTTAGGTTTTGCAAATCTTAGAAGTCAGTTTTGAAGAAGTTTATTGGAAAATAGGTTATGTATGAATGCAATGAATGCAAATTTATTATCCAGTGTATGAAAGGCGTGAAAATCGTACTCGAAGTTCAGTTCGAGAGATCACTTTAAGTTCTTCTCATCTCGAATGCGGTACTCAGGAGTACATTGGATTTTGAATCCAATTACATCGCCGGCAAGTTTAGTACTGGTAATACAAAACCATTTATTGATTTGTATGTAAGTAATAAAACATGAGAGTCACTGACTTTTACTACACTGTAAGACAGTTGCCCCAACCCCCCCCCCCCTCTTTAAAAGCTTTAAATAAATTGTTTTGTTAAGTTTAAGTTAGTCTCTGCACTTGATTACTTGAATAAAAAGCTGCAAAGGAGAAACATAAAGTTGTCGTACAAAACCAATCTTCACAATCTTTGAATCTACCGATCATCATGTTTGTTTCTCACGCACAGCCCTTCAGATCTGCTTTTTGCTTTATATTTGCGCCCACTTGATAAAACTCTATAAACAGATTTCTGTGATTTACTTATAATGGCCCCAATTTCAACAGCCGGATGTTTGCAACATTTCCGTGAATTTCTTTAGCTCGGGATCTCGACTACGAATTGTTGTTATTTTCAGACATTAAATAGTAAAAGTATGAGACGATATCTCTTTGAAATTTGCATAAAGTCAACAAAAGTTCACATAAAATTATAATCTTGTCAAATTTTTTGTATCAAGAAAATTTCTGTTTTTATCCAAAGTATTATAGCAAATGAAATAACCGTGTTTTGATTAAAGCATTTTAACAGAGCTCTTAATGTGTTTACCATCTTTTGTAATTCTACTATCACAAAATTTAAATTTTAAGGTTCTGGGAAAAAACAGACCCCACAAAACATCCCTTGGAAAAAACGTCCCTCAGAAAAATAGTCCTCTGAAAAAAAGTCCCCGGAAAAAAGTTCCCGGAAATTTTCGAAATCTTACCCTTATATCTTATAATAAGCACAAAACTTTGAATAAGCACCATAAAATGCAATAAACTCGCAAAGTTTGTTGCATTCAAATTCAATTTGTTTGTTTATTCAGAATTTTGTACTTATTACTTTAAAACGCCACTTCTGTGGTGCTTTCTTATTATATCTTATAGGTCAAATTATTGACAAAGTTTATCTATTATTCAAAAAAAAAAAAAAAAAAAAAAAAATACAATTTAAAAAAAATGTATGTTTGGCCATCACAAAACTTTCTTCTGTGTTTTTATATAATGGCGGTTAACATGCTCAAACATAGGCGCCGATTTTTAAAAATTACTTCTGAGAGGCAATGTTTTTCTCCAATCTCCTCCCTCTTTTGCTTTACATTCAAGTTTTTCTGGAGTTTTTTTTTTTTTTTTTAATTCAATAATCACCAATAATTTTAATAAGTGATATTTGATATACGTAATAGACTTACTATTAATCTTAGAAGTGATTAAGCAAACGTTACAATTAAAAATTATTCGTGGCTATTGAATAAAAAGTCAGCCATATCTGGCAATACTGGTCCCTTCATATATTTTGAGGTACGTCCCCCAAGTTGTTAGAGCCTCCACTTTCCCACTGAAAAATAGTATACATGTCATTTACAAATCTGTTGTAGTGGTATCACATACAATAATTCAATTTACATAAGGATCTATAGTCAGTAAGTCTTTGAATTGTACTTTAATAAACAATTTAATATAAAGAAACAATTTGGGATACAAAATAAAATTATTCTTTTGAAATATTTTTCAATCAAGTCATTTTGTTTTAAGTGGTAACAATCTTTCACTTGACACTGAGATAAAGAGTACAGCAGCATGCCCTGAACAGAAAAAAAGCTACTACTTATTTTTGACATAATTTTTTATAAAAAAAAAAAAAAAAAAAAAAAAATTGAATTAAGAAAAATTTGACTGTAAAGCAAAAGAAAGAAGGGTGGGGAGCAAAGTATTGCCTCTCAGAAAAAATAAAAGTCTAATTGTCACCACTCCCCTTCCCCCCCCCCATGAAGTTTTAAAAATTCGGCGCCTGTGTTTGTGCATGTTACCTGATATTATATAAAATAATTTAGAAAAAGGTTTTATGATGGATGGTCAAAGCATACTGTGTTATATATATATATATAATTTCGTTTTTAATTTTGAATAATGAACAAACTTGGACAATAATTTGACCTACATGATATAAGGCTAAAATAACGCTTCTAGGATTTTTTTTTTTTTTTTTTTTTTTTTCCAGAGAACGTTTTTTCCTGGGAATGTTTTTTTTTTTTTTTTTTTTTTTTTTTGAGGACGTTTTGGGGGGATGTTTTTTCCTGATACCAAATTTTAAAGCTGAGTGGCGTCATTATTTATTTTTATTTTTTCATTCCAGTGTATTGTGAGTGCAGTTACTTTAAATTTAAATATGCACAAATAATGCAAAAATTTTCGAGATACGAATACGAAAAATTAGTATTAGATATTAGCAGTAGCATGAACGCGTAGAATTTAGTGAGTCGATAAAATTATAAATTATATTATCCATGGTTGATAGAAAATTTAATTGGAATCGATTACTTAATATTGCTCCCCAGAAGCTGAGAAATTTTAGCATTCATAATATATATATTATCAATATTTTCACTTACGTGTATTGTAAAATAATTTAAGGATTTGGATTGTAATAATACCTTTTATTTAATTAAATATATATTTCCAATTAATTCACATTTTTATTCTCTTTCTATGTAAAAATTTGTAGGTTTCTACGACTATACAGGAAAAGGTCCTGTCCTGAGTTTTAACGTAACCACCACTGGCACATCTTAAGCTGACCAGGAAAATAGTTTTTTGAGTTTAAAAAATTTAAATAGTATTCTTCACCGTACATTCATGTATGCAAAGATCTACTTGTGGTATTAAACAGTGCTTATAAATACAGACTCTAAAATTAAAAACATTATTCAAAATATCAGTAAATGCTCTTAAAGTACTCACTGCTGGCTCAGTTACTGCAAATAAAATTTCACATTTTTATTCAAAAAAGTAAAAGTTTCATTATTATTATTATTATTTTATAAATAAGGAGAATTTAAAATATATTTTATACATATAATAACAGGAGATTTGGCGTTGGAATATTAAAACCCGAATAAACTACTACGCCAGCACTGAAGACGGTACTTTTTGCACTGAAGACGGTAAGCTTAAAGCTACCGAAACAGCTGTATGCATCTCAAATATTTTTCTTTGGCGTTTCTGTCGTAGTTTTTTTTTTTTTTAATGAGTGTACAAAAGTCCGACTAGACTAGACTATCATTACATTTTATACATTCTTTAACCTAGGACATAGGACTAATATGAAATGTAGGTTACATAAACCAGGGTTTGACAAGAAATTTCCGAAATATGTTTATTTTATAGTATTTGGAAAAAAATATTCAAAAGAAGAAAGTAAACATCTACTGCTCATTGCAATCAAATCAAAAATTTGTTTAGAAAAAAAAAATAATAAATAATAAGAATCAATTTTTATTTTATTAATAAGAATAGAAATGTATTTCTGAGTTTGGGTTTGGGTTTTGAATATCGTTCTACGGTTATTTTTTGTCCATAAGCTCTTAGACCGAGACCTACGGTTTAAAGTGGATTCCACACTACTATGAACATCCATGTCTGAACTAGGACTCGAACCTGAGATCCAGGAACTGAAGACCGGAAGTGTATTTCTGAATTTATTTTAAGTTTTTAAAAGTTATTGAGCTATATTCTTACATTTATAAGTATTTGAAAAGTTCATTAAATATTTCGCCTACTCCGTTGTCGTAGACGCAGACAGAAATACCCATACATTACAATATTAACATTTACAAAATGTAACTTATTATCTATTATTTATAAAAGGACATTTCTGCTAATCATAAAAGCTGTATAACCTACACATATTTTAAATATTATTTATTTATAATTTGCTACACCTAAGACTGTTTACTAATGATGTAAAATTTCTAACATACCACTCCAAAACATTATCCACAATATTATGCTCCTTTGCGCTAGTGTGGTTATCCAGTAGGCAGAAAATTCCACTTACACAAAAGTCTAACGAAAGCCTCCGTCGGAAATGAAAGCAGGGGGTGTGTGACTAAGCTAAGAAATACCACTAACTTGAAGTTGTATTTGGAATTAAAATTTCTAAGTCGGAGAACGCACTGAATCTAAAACAAGCATGGGACGGAAGACAATTCTAAATTCAGGAATTTAAATTTAGACGGGCGTTAAAAGCACGGAGCTTTAGACATGCGTAATTTACATAAGTAGAGGAAATGAAGTCGACCTTTTGCCACTTCGTGATATTTTTCAGGAAAACAATTACTTATTACACGTTGTTTCAATGCATGCTAAAAGTTTAGGTCCGGATGTTTGAGTTGTAATATTTACAAAAGTATACGAAATGCGAAAATTTGGTATTACCTTTTCTGTGAAATAATTTAAATTGCTTTTGTTGTTCATTATACCTTTACTTTTGTAGTCAATTTTCTATTTATTAGCTACTCATAAAATTTTTAACATATACTAGCACCATTAAACTGTTTAAAAAATGCATTCCAGTTTTCTAAACAAATATCATAAACTGTAAAAATAATCTGATATCTGTTTCGGTTTGAAATAATAAACCATAACGCTCCATCAGGTGAAAGTAATAATATTCATTAATTAAAAACATGAACAGTAGTTTTTTTTTTTTTTTTTTTTTTTCTGGGGAAGGATCATGTTAAACTATTTGGACCCGAAACAATTGTTATGTGATTTTTCTTTTAATTTGTAGAGTTTTTTCAAAAAAATTTTATCCGTCATTAGTATACACAATGTTTTTGAAGTCCTATTCCTTTCCGACCCAGGCCCGTACGATCGTGGGGTTAGACATCCACAACATTCACTTACATTTTTGCATCTGGAACAGTCGTATGTAAAAAAATCAAGAAATGAACGATAGAACTAATTAGCAGAAAGTGTAAAGTATGATTTTCAATCACCAAATGTCGGTTATAGTCCATATTTTTCTTTCAGTTTGCAAAAACAGAAGAATGTAATGTTTTAAGGGGACATACGACCCTTAGAACTTCAAAAATCATAGATTTAATTATAGTCTTTTTTTAAGTAAATTATTGCTAACTAAGCTTCATTGGGCATGTCTAACTGTTACCTAGAAGTGTATTTTGTAATATAAATTCTGTGGTGAATTATTTAATAATTTATGTGTTAATAATAAACGTTTTTTTTTTTTTTTTTTTTTTTGCGCGCAGGATATCTCTGAAACTATTTAATATTTTTTCCTGAAATTTTCACAGATTATGTAACATATCAATTCCTGCAATCTAAACCTAAATTCGTTCAAATTTAGGTTAAAAATATATTTAAAAAAAAAAAAAAGTTTAAGGATAATTTATTTTTTAATAAAATCTGAAGTATCACCTGTATGAAAAAAAAGCGCGGGGGATAAAAATTTAAGTTCAGTTTGAAAGGTTCTGATATGTTACATAATCTGTGAAAATTTCAAGAAAAAATATTGAATAGTTTCAGAGATATCTTGCACGCAAGGTGAAAAAAAAACACATTCATTATTAACACATAAATTATTAAATAATTCACCACAGAATTTAAATTATATTCCAAAATACATAATAAGCTTATATGTAACAATTAGGCATGCTCAATGAAGCTAAGTTAACAATAATCTACTTAAAAAAGACTATAATTAAATCGATGTTCTTTGAAGTTCTAAGGGTCGTATGTTTCGGGTCTTAAGGGATATATTTCAATGTTCTGGCACTCACTTCAGTGTTTTTGTAATAATATTTTTGCAATAGCATTAAAATAATAATAATAATAATGACGATTTTTCCTTTCTGTCTGAAGTGCGTCGTTGCTTGAAATAATTTGAAATTCAAATGACGTTTCAATTTTGATCCATTAAAATAAGACTCTAGAATTTAGTTTAAAACATTTCCCATGCTCCTGCGTGCATGTTTCTAAACCCATACAATGAACAACGTATTGATCCCAACTTGCGTCTGGGTGCATTTTTCGTATCCTTTGACCAATACGTAAATGGAAACGTCAGAAAATGTATTCAGCTTTTGAACTTTACAGCGGTGTTATTATCTTTCCAATATTCCGAGATCAGTTCTAATACTTCCCCTTAAATCTTATGCAACTTCTGCTTTTAGAGAAGTTCACACTCGAAGAGGCCGTTTATGCTCTTCTATGCAGATGAGATGTTACTTTAAAATAGCCCCGGGTGAAAAGAGATTCATCTGAGAAATTCGAGTTTTGAAAGCGAACCTTAGGATATAAGTTTCGTCCATCAATTTATCGATGAGCAGAATGGAAATAACTGGCCCAGAAGACCATCCGAGATCTTTGGTCGCGTGGAATGCTGGGGAGCTTTATTTTGCCGAACTTTGAGATATTTCATTACTAACTTTTCATTCATAACGGAGAATTTTCGAAATTTAAATGTTAATATATGAACTGCATTTTATACCAGTTTACACCAGTAATTTTTTTATTTTTTTAATTGAAAATACTCCGTTTTTAAAATATTATTTTAGCAAAAACAACTAACTGTATAGTCTAAGACGTATTTTAGATTTTTTTTTTTTTTTTGTAAATTTTGTGAGTCGTGTTTAATTCATTTGAAGTTCTTTTATTTAACTGGGCTATGCTCATAACTTTTTTTTTTTTTTTTTTTTTTTTTTTCAATCAAAAGCTCTAATTTTTATTTTTTCGAATTTTATATTATTTCAGCACTAACGTTTTACTCATAACGGGTAATTTTGAAATTTAAATATTAATCTATTAAATATACCTTACACCGGGGGGTTCATTTTATTAAAAAAAAATCCTTTAAAAAGATTAGATTACTAAATAAATAATTCACATGTTTAACTTTTATTATAGAAATTATTTTTGATTAAAATGGAATCAATTGTATTATTAATAATAATAATAACAATAATTATGTGCATGTCTGGCATTTAAGTTCATTAACATTTATTTATCTGATTGGGCTATGATAATAATCTTCTCTCCGAGTTTTTTTCATCTTTTATTTTTAGAACGTAGATGTGAAGATGCTTTCATTTAAACAAAATAGACCAAATGAAAACGATTTTTTCCTTTTACCTTCTCTTATTCATATATAGTAGAGAAAGGTCCCCTGAATCTGAAAGTCGGGTTTTCAGCCATTGGTCTGTCTGTGCTTCTGTAAAAATGTGCATGCACCTCTTATCACCATAGCTCAAAAACAAAAGTCCTACTCAATATTCCGAATTTCTATCATACAGGAATACATTTTAAACTTTTTATTTTATTTTATTTTATTTTATTTTATTTTATTTTATTTTTTTTTAATCAAACTTTTTTTTTTTTTTCTTTTTTTTTAAGTACGTATACGGAGGACTATTAGTCTCAATCTACAGATAAAACGTTGTCTCCAGTTTTACGATGGTTGGACATTTATCGAAAATTTATCGAAAATATAACTGAATAATTTGAAAGCGGTATTAAAATTTGAAAAAAAAAAAAAAAAAAACTAATAGTCGTCCGTACTAAACTAAATTTGCTTTTGCCAAAATTTCATCAAAATCTCTTTTTTTTTTTTTTGAAAGAAAAAGAAAAGATAAGAAAATAATTATAAGATAAAAAAACTTTTTATAAACCATGTTTTTAAATTTTCTGTTGAATCATAGCTATAGAACTAACTACATTAGCACTTTATCAATGCGTATTGTTACGAAATTGTAAATAATTGAATTTATTTTTGTATAAATTCTTTCAAAGAGGCTTAGTAAGTTGATAAAATGTCAATTTTCTGTATTTCCAGCTCTTTTTCGCGTTAAAATACCTTAATTTTCCCTTTAAAACGCATTAAAAAGCTCCAATAAGCAGGTAATGGGTTTGGCGTCAAATTTGGCGAATTTTTGCCCTTGGCGACTTTTTTGGCTGCTTTTGGAGAGAAAATCCTTATTATCGATATTCCAAAGATGGACGTTCTAATGTGATTGGTTAAAGAGTTACGGGAAATTTGAATTTAAAAAAAAAAAAAAAAAAATTGGTTTGAAAAATAAAATATTAATCCTTTTAGAACAACATATATTTACATCATGAACTGCATTAGCACTTTATCAATGTGTAGAAAATCTTTAAAGTGATAATGACGTCAATTTTTGCCAGATGCATAATTTAACTTTTTACAACTTTTTAACGCTCACGTTTAATTAAATGTATTTATTTTTATGTCGAAAGAAAACGAACTAGTAAATTTTTTTTGGCAACAATTAAATTATCGCTAATAGTTTAATGACTATTTTTATTGCTATTAGAAGCTTATCATTTTCATATTTTAATTAATTAAAAGAAAATTATTCAAAAATTCGAAAATCTGACTTCGAGGTATTGTGTAGTCACCGAGTTCTGAGCTACTGTGAAAGTTTCAAATGTCTAGCTAGTAAGGAAGTTAGTTAAAAATAGGTTGCAAGATTTGTACCCGACGAACAAACAAACAAGCACACAAACAAACACACACACACACAAACAAACAAGAACAGAAGTTAATAAAAACATGGTAATTAATAATAATCAGTATCGAAAAAGTTGAAGAAATCCTTTTTTAGACAAAAATACATAATTTATTTTAATTTTTAATTGTTGCGAAAAAAGTTTACAAGTTGATTTTAAATTTATTTTTTTATTTTTATTTATTTATTTTTTTTTTTTTTAATGAAAAGAAATTCACGCATAAATATTAAAATTGATATAAAACTTTGAGAAAAAATAAACTTGCAGGGTAAAATAGACGTCATTATAGCTCTAAAAGTTTTTTTTTTTAATCGCGTTCAGAAACATTTAAGAGTCTATGGGCAAAATTTCTAAAATGTACAGTTTAACATCTTTAGACTGCATAAAACAAAATGAAATTGTCTTATATGTCTATATGCATAAAAACATATTTCGCATGTAATATGTTATGAAAATTATTTATCATTCTTTTACAGAACCACGATATAAAAGTATTACGATATATTAAGACTGTACTAGAAAATTGATGGAAGTTAATTTCAAGTTTTATTATGTGTTTTTTATAATATACTATAAATATAAGTATACTATGTGGTGTGGATATAATTTACTTTATTTCTTCATAACTTGGCTGCACAAAGAAAAATACATCGGCTTTAAATATATATTGCATAAACAAGATTTCCTTATTTTTTAAAATTCGTTTATACATTTTTATGCATTTTAGTTATTTTTAACTCCAAAATAACAACAATAGACAATTTGCACGTTTTCTGATTTTATTCTTACATAATAGAAAATGAAAAGGTAAGAAAATAAATACATACATTTTCTTTATTTGAAATCTAATGAATGATTTATAACAATTTTAACATCGGCCTATTTACTTTATCGAGAAAACGCAGTATAATATATTGTGACGTCACTCTTTATAGTCTTTATGACAACAAACGGAAGTAATCGTTGTTTACATTCCATTTCGTGCTTTGCTTTGCTTTTTGAATCAGTGAAATGGGTTTTGTATGATATAATAATGACAGGTATTAAAAAATCGTAGTATAAATATTGTATTGTACCATTTTGCACTAATACAACGGCTAAAGCTTCTCAAAAGTTATTCTTTAGCGTTCCACAGGATCCTATTAAACGAAAACATTGGACAACCGCCATGAAAAGAAAACAATTGAAAATAATGATAATGGAAAATGGTGATAATGATATTAAATGATTATAAGATGAAAAAGAAATGCTCAGAAATCACATAAACAATTAACGATTGCGAAAGCTTGCTGCTTACTAATCAGGCTAACAAAATGTAAACATTGAAGCATCATAAAGTGTGGCGTCAGGCAGCGTTTTGAAGTCCCATGATTTTTGGTTAATTTTAAAGTTATTTTTTTTTAAATTAATGAGAACTTTTTTTGCATTTTTAATAAACTTTTTGAAATTTATGGGCCTAAAATTATCAGAAAAATAGGATTTTGCTCAAATCCCCCATGTGTGCAAATTCCTCATTATCTCTGAATGTATAGTATCACAAGGAATGTCTTTCTTAGTGCTGCCAAGTTAAGGTGAAACAAAGTATAGATATACAAGGCTAACCAAAAATTAGGCAAATCTTCTCTTTGAAGTGCTTTAGAAATTGATTGAAGCGCTTTACTTTTGATTGAAGTGTTTTACTTTTGATTGAGGTTCTTTTCACAGTGCTTTGTACAGGAAATTTGCTTAGGAATAATAATTACATTTTTGTACTGATAGGATAGACAAAATATTCTTTGAAATCCAATTTTCAACGCTGAATTTTTCCAAAAATTTTGTGTTTTGAAGATGTCTGTCTGCGAAAATTAAGTTTTTAGCGCATATCATATGTTTTTAGCGTGTATCATATGTCTTTTATCAGCATAACTTACAGATAAACAATTGCAGGGAATTCAAATTTGGTATTTTGAAGGTCAAATGAGGGTACCATTTGAAAAGTTTGACCAAAATTGATAAGACTAAAAGAGTGATGTGTCTAAAACTTGTCTAAATAATTTGAAATATTTTTTTTTTAATTTAATAACAATGATGATTTTTTTTTTTTTATGAATTTATGTACTTCTATATTCAAATGGGGGTTTAGGGGGACAGTGTTGCAGCTTATGCAGAAACATATCACATATGTCAAATAAATTTGTCTCTGAAACTATACGAAATGTTTTTAAAGTATATTCACATAAAATACTCCCTTTCTCTGTAATTTGTCTTTATAACAAGTATTCAAATGCAAGGTAGGAGAAAGGTGTGCGTGTGCCACAACAGTTTATTTTTCTGTATATAGATTTTAAAACTTCTTTACACACCATAAATTTTAAGCCAGCACAACCGGTTTCGAAAGGACGTAGCCTTTCTTCATCAGGTGCAAAAGAACACATGCTACTGCCTTGGAGGCAAAAGCAAGACTGAAAGCAGGGCAAATTCCAGAGGAGGAGGAGCAACACAAACAACCAATAGGAAGCATCATGCAGGACCAATCAGAGGGAAACACACACACACACATACAAAAAAAAAAAAAAAAAAAAAAAGAGAGAGGGAAGGAATAATCAATTATTTTTTTGTTTTATTTATTTAATTAATATTATACTAATAAGTAAATTTAATAAAATTCTTTTATTTATTATGAGTTTTATTAAATTTACTTATTAATATAATATTAATTAAATAAATAAAACAAAAAAATAATTGATTATTCCTTCCCTCCCTTTTTTTTTTTTTTTTTTTTTTTTTGTGTGTGTGTGTGTGTGTTCCTCTCTGATTGGTCCTGCATGATGCTTCCTATTGGTTGTTTGTGTTGCTCCTCCCCCTCTGGATTTTGCCCTGCTTTCAGTCTTGATTTTGCCTCCAAGGCAGTAGCACATGTTCTTTTGCACCTGATGAAGAAAGACTACGTCCTCTCGAAACTGGGTATGCTGGCTTAAAATTTATGGTGTGTAAAGAAGTTTTAAAATCTATATATTGATTGGACACCACTTTGAATTTTGTTTTGGTTATTTTTCTGTGCCATCAAAAATTAAAAAAAAATAAAATTGAGAAAAAACATTCGAAAGAAATTTTAAGAAATTAATGTAGTAACTGTTGTTAGGGAAATTAACTTCATATTTTAAGCTGAAGAAGCAGTTTTTTCCCGCTTTTCGCATATTTAGATCAAAAGATAACTATTATATTAAATTATACATTATATTTGGCACCATTTATTATTATTATTATTATTATAACTGTTTCTTTAAAAAATATTACCTTATTGAAAACCTAATTTGTATATCCAGCATTTATTTTAGAGAAAAATCAGTTAAAATAGAACCAATGTTTTTTTTCTTTTTAAATATTGCGAATGTATGTATACATTGAATTCGATTGCAATTCGCATGTTTGATTAGGCTGCTATAACGTTACGCCTCCCCCCTCCCCCCTTTCTTTTTTACACTTAAAAACGCTTATTTTTGTTTTATCTTTTTGTTTTTTAAGTATTTTATTAAAAACGTTTCATGTAAAATATAATTTGCAGTTTTTGAAAGTTAAAGACTGATATGCATTATGCTTTCATCATTTTTATTATTATTATTACAAATATTTGTATAAAAAATATTGTTTAATTGAAAAAAAAAATAACTAACATTCTTTTAAATTTATCTTGCTAAAATTTAAGCTATTCCCTTACTAAATTTTCATTCACAATGGAATATTACGATAAAATGATGAAAACAGATTTGGTGTTTGAAACGTGTGGAAACAGCAACTTCAATGCAAAACGATAAATCTGTAAAATTATTTCATGCGAATTCATGCGCTCATGCATATATTTTTGTCTGATGAACAGTCGTAGTTAATTATTTCGAATAGAAACGATTTTTGCGTGTTTTTGAAATTTTATTGTATTTGCTTACAAAATTCTTTTTCGCCAACAATCTGTAATAGTTTTTTATGCATTTTACATCAATATCTTGATAGATATTGAAATCAATTATGAAGATAATTAGGACATATGGGTAAGTTTCTCTAAACGACAATTTTGTTGTCCACCTCAAAAAAGAAGCGTATATAAATTTATATTAAATATGAAACAAATGCAAGAAATTTTCCATAACATGTTCCTTTGTCTTGTATAATGGGTTAAAGGTACACTTTATCGATATAGGTACTTGGAAATTGCTTCTTTTGTCAAAGAAATGTCCTTCCCTGTGTGTGTCCTTTAATACAAATCTTGTTTCTAAAAATGAAGTGTAAAGTAATATATTTCTTATACAAGAGGTTTAAATGATTAAAAATTGGTTTATAAAACTGAAAAATTACCAATTGAAGGACGACTATGATTTGTTTTTCACAAAAGAAACAAAAAGAAAAGAAAGGCTTCCATTTTCCTCCTTACCCTGCCATAAAAAAAAAAAAAAAAAAAAAACTTATATCTGGCAACTCTTCTGTTTACCTATGTCACCACCCAATGTGAAGAGTTAAACAGAGAAATAAAAAAATGATTTAAAAAAAGTCTTAATTTGTTTTTCTTCCTCAGCCGTAAAAGAAAAATCATTATATTTGGTATACTTATATTTGCCATGTCAGCATCTAGTGTGAAGAGTTACATCACTAGAGAAATAAAAAAGAAAAAGTCCTTCAATTTTGTTTTCCTTTTTCAGCCGTAAAAGAAAAATCATTATATCTGGTAACATCTCTATTTGCCCATGTCACCACATAGTGTGAAGAGTTACATCGCTAGAGAAATAAAAAAGAAAAACTCCTTCAATATTGTTTCCCTTTTTCAGCCCTTTTTCAGCCGTAAAAGAAAAATCATTATCTGGTAACATCTCTATTTGCCCATGTCACCACATAATGTGAAGAGAAATAAAAATCATCACAAGAGAAATAAAAAAGAAAAAATCCTTCTATTCTGTTTTCCTTCCTTAGCCGTAAAAGAAAAATCATTATATCTGGTAAAACTTTTATTTGCTCCTAGTGTGAAGAGCTATATCACTAGAGAAATAAAAAAGAAAAAAATCCTTCTATTTTGTTTTCCTTCCTCAGCCGTAAAAGAAAAATCATATCTGGTTACAATTCTATTTGCCCATGTCACCACCTTGTGTGAAGAGTTATATCACCAGAGAAATAAAAAAGAAAAAAATTCTTTTATTTTGTTTTCCTTCCTCAGCCGTAAAAGAAAAATCATTATATCTGGTAACATCTCTATTTGCCCATGTCACCACATAGTGTGAAGAGTTACATCACTAGAGAAAGAAAAAAAAAGTCCTTCTATTCTGTTTTCCTTCTTTAGTCGTAAAATAAAAATCATTATATCTGGTAAAACTTCTAGTTGCTCCTAGTGTGAAGAGTTATATCACTAGAGAAATAAAAAATAAAAAAATCCTTCTATTTTGTTTTCCTTCCTCAGCCGTAAAAGAAAAATCATTATATCTGGTAACACTTCTATTTGCTCATGTCTCCCCCTAGTATGTAGAGTTATATCAGTGGAGAAAAATCATTATATCTGGTTACACTTCTATTTGCCCATGTCACCACCTTGTGTGAAGAGTTATATTACTAGAGAAATAAAAAAGAAAAAAGTCCTTCTATTTTATTTTTCTTCCTCAGCTGTCAAAGAAAAATCATTATGTCTTGTGACATCTCTATTTGCCCATGTCATCACATAGTGTGAAGAGTTACCTCACTAGAGAAAGAAAAAAAAAAGAAGAAAAAGTCCTTCTATTCTGTTTTCCTTCCTTAGCCGTAAAAGAAAAATCATTATATCTGGTAAAACTTCTATTTGCTCCTAGTGTGAAGAGCTATATCACTAGAGAGATAAAAAAGAAAAAAAATCCTTCTATTTTGTTTTCCTTCCTCAGCCGTAAAAGAAAAATCATTATATCTGGTAACACTTCTATTTGCCCATGTTATCCCTAGTGTGTAGAGTTATATCACTAGAGAAAAATCATTATATCTGGTTACACTCCTATTTGTCCATGTCACCACCTTGTGTGAAGAGTTATATAACTACACAAATAAAAAAGAAAAAAGTCCTTCTATTTTGTTTGCCCTCCTCAGCCGTAAAAGAAAAATCTTTATATCTGGTAACACTTCTATCTGCCTGTCACCACTTGGTAAACAGCTATATCATTAGAAAAAATGACAAAAAAAAAAAAAAAAAAAAAAAAAAAAAAAAATCCTGTTTTGTTTTGATTTTCCAGCCATAAAAGAAAAGTTATTATATCTGGTAACACTTCTATTTTTCACCACTTGTGAACAACACTTGTATCACTAGAGAAACAACCTTGCAGTCTTGATTTCCTGTTATATTTTGGTTAATACTTTTGTTTACGATCAATACCTAGTATTTTTTTTCATGGTTTTAATAGTTTAATAAAACCACAAGCTAATGATTAAGACCTTTTAAAATGGGTTTTCATCATTAATTCTAAAAGTAGACATTTTGGCGCATGTGTTTATGATATAGTGTAACCACGTTTCCTAAAACTAGCAACGGGGATGAGTCCATTTGGACAATTTGGTACCAAACTCACCGAGAGTTTGGGATTTGGCAAACATCCAGTCATTCGCAGCTCTCTTTCCGCTTATTTTCCCTGCATCAGATGACCATCCCCCTATTTTAACACTGGCCTCGTTGAGTCAGTACTTGAGCAGAGGCTTCCATAGTTTCAAGAAATATGGTTGAAGAATAGTAGACAAGCAACCCTACATTTTTTTTCGTTTCTGTGACGTTATCTTAGGTAGCACAAAACTCTTAACATTAATTGGGCCGCGGTAGCCCAGTCGGTAGAGCGCCGGCCTCGTAATTGGAAAATTGCGGGTTCGGTACTCGAGTCGGCCAAAGACCGTCGTGTGTGGATGGTGCACGTAAAATCTGTCGTGGCCGCAATGTCCTCCATGTTCCCATCAAAAATTATATACCTCTGGGGGTCACCGAAGCGGGAGAGCCATCCCTTCCGTGGAGGACCAAAATTGCTATGGCATGTCTCCAGACCACCTCTAGGGGTGAGTCCCAGACCGTCACCAATTGCTCATCTGCGCAGCACTAGTACGACGTAAAACCCAACCAACCAACTTGACATTTTTTTTTTTTTTTTTTTTTTTTTTTTTTTTTACATTAAAAACATATTGTATTGCTTAGAAAGATTATATAAATAATACATACATTTTTTAAAGGGGAAAAACATTATTTTATATACATTTATTTATTTATTTAAACATGTTTTAATTGTTCAATTTAGTCAAAATTACATTACTTATATTTATTATTGTTAAATTGCATATACGCTTATTTTCAGTCACACTTACAAAACAATATTCAAAACAAATGAAAAAATATACACGAACTCTTCAAATGATTTACTGCGCATATGACATTTTTAATAACTTAAAACAATTAATGGCAACGGTGGTAATATAAAGGGTTAATAATGTCGTATAGAGAGTTGAATAAAACAAAAAGAGGATCATTTTCTGTTCATATTGTATTTAAATTTCATGTCATTTCCTTCTCCAGTGTTGGAAATAGTTAATAATTTCATTTGATTATTCAAAAACTGCTCACAAAGACTAATAATTCATTCGATATTCCATTTAATTTTATCCAGTAGGTCTTTCGCATGAATACATTAAATATCTCTGCTTTAATTATGGTCATTCACTGCCTTGTGATTTGGAAATAATGGTTATTGCACAGATTTCGAAATTACTAAATCAGCAGTCCGGGTGAATTAACACCACTGTTTCAAAATTCGGTCCTCCTTTTTCACAAGTAATAACATTTGCCTCGTAACAGAGAGGCTGTTCATATTTATATCATTGTGTATCTAGGCAGCTACTTGCATTGCTCATTACATATTCCGTTTATGGATTCCATGAATCCGTATTGAACTTGACTCCAAACGTATTATCATCGTGCATATGATAGAGTGGAGAGAGAAGGCTTCTCATTTGCACATTTAGCTTGAAAGGCTATTTACCTTCACTAGTAAAACAGCTTTCTGTAAACTAAATGAGAATTTGAGCACATGTTTAAACAGTTAGTATTGTAATCTATTTTTGCATTTGTTTTGCGAGTTTCTGGAATTTTTGCGACCTTATATAGGATACTGTCGCTAAGGAAAATATTTGCATAGAACAAGAATGGTGAATAAATATTTATTTAGTAGATAGGCATGGAAGAAATATAAGTTTTAATGTTTATAGACTGTTTATAAATTTGCAATATAAGGTAAATTTAGATAAATTCAGATAAATTGATTAGTTACTCTGTATTATACATCATAATGTGTGTTTTTTAAATTAGTTCGCAAATTATACTTTCTATATTTTGATTGTTGTATTGGGTTTACATCGTTAAAACGAGAAATCTAGATTTAATAGAAATGTTTTAAATGCAAATTTCTTGTTGCGCACTTAAATTTTTTTATAACATCGTATTTTCATTTATTTATTTATTTATTTATTTATTTATTCTTTACTTTCTTCTGTATTCAATAGAAGAACGTATTGGATTTGTAAAAATCTTCGGCCTCAGATTTTCGATGGATTCACACGTTTTAAGAGATGTAGAAAACGATTTGAAAATTTTTTTTAAATGTCAGTCTGTGTGTGTGTGTGTGTGACAAAATTTTCTGGCAACTGTATCTCAGGAACTGTTGCACAAAATTGCATAAAATTTAATATGCAGTTGCACCTTGACATAAATTAGTGCCTATTAACATTTGGCAAAAATCGTCCAACAAGTGGCATTGCCATCCCGCTTTTTCAAATTTTTAATAAGGCGGTATATGACAAAATTTCGTATAAATGTACATAAAGAGAATTACTTTTTAATAATCATTATGAAATTAAATTAATTATTTATAATAGTGATAGTCAACTGGGAAATTATTTTTGTATGTAGGAGCATCACTTCCACCCTGGTGGGGGACTCTCCCTGATGGAGGTAAATTTTCATTATAGATATCTTTCAAAAGAGCTCGTCAATACCTTTAAAATGAATGGTTGAACTACTGATCAGGGATAATAATTTAAAATAAAGTTATCAATTTTTTTAATTAAAAAAAAGGATCACATTTTTTTTTTTTTTTTTTTTTTTTTACGATGTCATAAGAAGAATAAAATCGACTTTACTTCGGATATTTAGTATTATACTACTTCTCTAGAATAGAAATCGTCTACATTCATCATGGAAGATAATTTTATTACGTAATAATTTTAATAAATTATTTTTACTGAGTGAATTTGTATAAAAAAAATATAAAAGAAAGTCACGTGGTGACCACAACATACTAGTTTTATGTTTAGAAATGGAAAAAATGTGGAATATCGGAATACTAAAAGCAAATAAGTTATTGTTATTGCTTTCAGACAGGTAAAAAAAATCAATTTCACGATTTGTATGCATCACTTTCAATTGTGCATAATAATAAATAGTCTATTAAAGAATTCAAAAGTTTACAAATACGTGAAGACAAAAAGAGTCACTCTCAAATATAGAACTCGATGAAATTCACTTTAGGAAAAGTTTATTATTATTACTTATTTGTTTAAAAAAAAAAATATTAATATTTTTTTTTTATGTAAAATATGTAGAAAAGTGAATATCTATAATAAATAATAGTTTCAAGCGTATCCTTACTTCATTTAAACAAAAGGAAAATATCTTCTAAATTTGATTTAGATTTTTATTTCTCCATTCTAATTGACTTCAGTGAAATTAGGATAAGTTAATTGCGTACTTTTCAATTAAAATTTACTTTTCAAAACAAACATAAGTATTTATTTTCCGAAGATATTTCATTTAAGGTTTAATTTTAAGAAAGTAAAATTATTTTGCTGAAAAATAAAAATAAAATTTAAAGAAAGTAATGCATATTGGAAAACAGGGGGGATGCGTAGGGCCAGTGGAAGGGATGAATGTTAAAGCTTGCTCGGAGGGGCATGAAAAAAGAAAAAGTAAACATCTCACAGGGCAAAAGTAGTACACACAGAATGTTAAATATATCATGATGAAATAGTTTGTTTAATTAAGAGAACAAATATGTTTAATAAAATTAGTGATTTTTATTTATTTATTTATTTATTTATTTATTTATTGGTGAACCACTATTATTAAAAAAAAAAAAAAAAAAAAAAAAAAAAAGGACGCGCTAGGTAGAAATAGAGAGCATGTGTGGATACGGCATTCTCGAAAACAGAAAATTTACCAAAATATTTTCATGTTGCTGTATTTTTTTACTTTTATGCGATTAGAGTAATGCTATATAATAATAGAAATTCTAGACAAATCGTTACTCAAATAATATCCAAATCCAACCATAACTCAATTGCGTTAATTACGTTAGGGTTTTTAATAAACTCTTAAATGCAGCTATTTTTAAATTATTAAAGGCATAAACTTACATATTCTTTTCGTAGTTATTATATAGCTAAAAATAAATGCTTTTCAACTTCATTGAAAATGCCTCGTGCATGCCCTCCGTGGAGGATCAAAATTGTGATGGCATATCTGCGGACCATCCTTAGGGGAGCATCCCAGACCGTCGTCAATGACCCATTGCGCAGTACTAGTGCGACGTTAAAACGTAACCAACCAATCTCCTGCATGCTAATCCGAAGACAAATTATGCGTACAATTTCTTTGCGTATTTAAAAAAAAATATAATTACAGCATTTTTCCCGTGAAAATCTATAAATAATATTTGATGAGAAAAAATGTTCGAAGTTGGAACTTCAAAACTTTAACAACCTTAAATACCATTTCTCACAAAATATATTTGACAACTCACCAAATTCGACGCCAAGTCGTCATGTTTATCGTTAAGGCCGAAATAGGCGTTGGCAACAAACTTGGCAACTTTGTGAGATTAGCGATCAAATTTGATCGGAAATAGTTGTCCATGTTTGCCATTATGAGAAAGACTTTTCTGAAGTTTAACGTAAGCATTTTTGAGTTAATTTTGATAACGTACCATTTCTCGCCATTAATTTTCATCAAAGAGGCCAAAAAAAAGTTATCTACACTCGAGTAAATTCAATTGAACTCTAATCTGTTCATTTGAAAATAAAAGACTCTGTAATAAGTTGTGGAATACTATTTCTGAATAAGCGATATTCGTACTCTGCCATATGTCTAATCATCGTGACTTTATCCATTCGAAAATATCGCAGACAGTAGTTAACAGAAGCGTCATATGTCGCTCGATACATATCCGAATTAAATCAGCATAGTTCTTCTTAATGACTATCTTACATGTCAAATAGTTGTACTTATACGCTACAGAAGCTGAGACATAGTCTTCTTATAGACGTGGAAAATTTCGGTACAGAAGAGCACCCTGTCGTCCGATATGGACTCAAGTTAAATCAAAATAGTTTTTAATAATGGGCCCCCCTCACATATCAAATTTGTGCCTTTATACACAATAGTTTAAATACGATCTTTGATATTGCATGATAGCCGTGCCACTTAACGGTCTATACAATTCAAAATCAAATCAACAACAATTTATAACAAAATTAAACTAAATATAAAGTTTTGTGGTATTCTCTCCAATATTTCGTGATATTCACAGCCCATAAAATTTTAGTACCACGCACAGACACACTGACAAACAATTTCTAAAAATAGAAATTACAGGGTGATTACAATTAAAGTTACGATTTCAAAACACTATAATTTTTAAACTACCCATCAGAGCGATTTGATAATTTACCAGAGCAATCGTGAGGCGATGAAATTTTGTTTGGGGGAGGAAAAAAGTAATTCCAACATGTTCCTATAGAGGGCGCTGTCAGGGTAATGTCAGGTGAAACACCTAAACGGACTCATTAAACACAGGAATGTTGTTAGCAACACAATGGCATAGCAGGAAACAATATACTTCAAGGTTTTACTACATTTTTTTTTTTTTTTTTTTTAACAAAAAGACAAGAATACGTGTTTACAGCGGAAACAGTCATTGTGAAAAGAGAAAAAGAGGAACTTCATGAAACAAATACTTTACGGATAATTAACGGCCCATTTTAGAACTTTTTTTTTTTTTTTTTTTTTTGCCAAACAAACTTTTATTGTCTCACGATTGCTCTGGTAAAATATCAAATCGCTCCAATGGGTAGTTTAAAAATTATAGCGTTTTTAAATTAATTATAATCACTTTAATTATAATCACCCTGTATATTCAAAACATTCCAAAACAAAAAAATCCGAAAACCAGATTTTAAAATTTTCCACGAATCCAATACATTCTTCTTGTATACAGAAGAAAGTATAAACCAAATCAATAATTCCACTTTAAAAATAATAATAATACATAAGCAAATAATAACACATAATTAATATTTTACAATGAGTACCGATATTTTTAACAGCAAATGTGGTCGAAAAGCGACAGGGTTGAATTTCGCGTACAAAGATAATTTCATTCTACTACATATCCCACATAAACATTATGCACAGTAGAGCAAAACATAATTAAAGCTCACGTGTAAAACTAAACTAAACTTGCAGAAGCGTATGAATATATAGTCACGAATCGTAAAATTATTTCAAGTCTCAAAATTTATTCCATCCTCACAAACAACCGTAACCGTGTTATAAATAAATCTCGCAGAGCACCATCGGTATTCAGCCGAAGGCTTCAACAGTAAGTTCACATAAATTAACAAACATCCCAACAATGCATTTCTCATTTTCACATTTTAAAATTCTATTGATTCAATCTATTAATCTGTTTACTTCAGACAATGAATGTCTCTCTCCCGCACACATATACTCACTCTTTATTCCGAATGGAATGGTGCCAGAACTGTACTCATTTACAAATCAGTCTATATTGGCCAGCCGGATTGTTCTACGCCCAAGGCTCTAATTACAACTGACCGATGCCTGCCCTCCCCCCGCACATATACGCTCTGTCGGTCACTAATTCTGAATTCAGTGCTTGACCAATTAATATTTGTTAAGAGAATAGGGAAAGGATAGATATAAACTGGAATATTTTGTAAGCGCTATATTCTGAAACTTGTGGAATGACATTTCGGAATCATTTTCGCTTTAGGAATAATGTTTATGAATTCACGAAAAATATAAATAAATATATATATATATTAATATCTACAATATATACATTATAATAAATTCGATATTAGAACAAAATAAAAATTATTGGAACAAAATAAGAACAAAAGAACAAAATATTAAGAATAAAGAATAAGAACAAAATATAAATTATGGAAACAATATGTTGCTATGGTTTAAGGCTTATGTTGTATGATCAATGAATAATCTAATTAGGGTTTGGGATTTAGAGTTGTAGCTATAGCTGTACGGTCACATAGCTACCAACCTTTCTAAGTCTTTAATCAGATTTAAATACTATATTTTTCAAGGAATATGCTACATACATTTTCGACGATTAAATAAATTGAAAACAACTATAAAAATTTTTCAATGTTAAGTCTCCCTTGAAAAATGGGAGATTTGTCAACTATGCCGTCATATTTTGCTCAAGGCTTGACTAGGAACTTCGACTTAAAGTAAATTCCGAACCATTAAAGAACATCCATTCCTGAACTGTGATTAAAAACCGACGCTTGGCAACTGATGGCTAAAGCGTTAACCATTTAGCTTCCAGATGGATACAAAATCCTAGGATTTATAACTTCGATCAAATGTAAATGAAGTAAAACACCATTTATAGTCTTTCGTTTATACGTCTTTTACATTTATACATCATTTTAGTGAAGTCTCAATTCACTTCCATTCATTTTAATGCAAAAATTCTTCGTTTATACGCCCTCAATATCGGTTATACGTCATTTCCATTTTTCTAAAATTCACAGAATTTCTCGACTGGTTTTTATTTTTCCGTTTTAAATAAGGTTCAAAATCTATTTTTAATATCAGTTTTGAGGAGTATCTGAACTGTAATACCGATATCATGATTTCGGAGTTATTCACACAATCAATGAACTAATTGTACACAATTTTTTCTGATTGTGATTTAAGCAATGATGTAGAATATGAAGACGTTATTCTACCTTTCTTTAAAAACACAATTTTACTTCAGTGCCATTAAATTTGCAGTGATCAAAACTTTATTTATTTATTTATTTATTTATTTATTTATTTATTTATTTTTTTCGGTTATATGGTTTTTCATTTACATGTCCTTTTACGCGAGTCCCTTGAAAGACATATAAACGTGCTTCACTGTAGTACATTTTAGATGGACAAGACCGAATTCATTTCGACAAGAGTGAAAAGAAGCTAGATCAGGAATCGGACCTGGGTCCTCAGGATGTGCTATAGATTTGGATGGCCGTCGATTATTGAAGTTTACTTTAAAAAAAAAAAAACAGTTTCAGCCGACAATAACACAGTGATCAGTAATTCAGGCATCTTTGTAGATAATCACTAAAGATTTTATTAAACATTTTATTTGATATTATACTCTCGTATAGGTGACCATTTTATAAAGTTATTATTATTGGATAATTAGAATTGGAGTGATTTCTAATGACATTGGAGTGGGAGCCCAAAATGTCGACTTCTCAGGTCATGCATGATGATAAAGTGATGAAGTCCGATATCTTCATTACCTTCGCCAAAGCTCTAATCGAAGCCAAATTTAAAATAATAAAGAAAAAATGGTTTTAATTATGTTACATATAATTTTTGAAAAAGTTACCAGATAATTATAATTCAAACAGTCCTCAATAACAGCCAACCCTCGCCGTGGGAAGGCGGAAGTTTTTAAGCAAAATTAATGCACCATATTGTGAGACAAGAATGCATACATGGCGGCTAACTGCATTTATTTGCAAGATGAAAAGAAAGCGAATTAGAAAAAGTCATAACATGCTATTGTAGATCTGCATTACGTTAAAGAAAGAATAATACATGATCAAAGCTTTCGATAGAGTTGCAATTAGCAAAAGATACACATGTGGGAAGACAGAGAACGTAAAAATTTAAAGGACATACTGTATGTGAATTTAAGTTGCAATTTAGAGGTCATAAAATGTGTTCGTTACTTTAATATATATATATTTAATATGATAATATATGTTTTAGGATAATGTGATAAATCGACATCATACAACTTAATAAGACAAGGCTCTGTGAATGAGCAAACACAGTCAGGATTATTCGTTCACTTGAAAATTGAAAATATTCATATAGATTAAGAATAGCGACATCCAGGAAATAGGTGGTAGAATATTAACGCATCTTAACAAGAAAGCACTACGGAACTGGCGTTGTAAATTATTACTTACAATACTTTGAATAAACACCATAAAATGCAATAAACTCTCAACAATTGTTTCGGGTCGAAAAAGCACACGACCCTTCATCAGGCGAACAAAGTAAGCACTCGTGCTACAGTGAAGGCTGTAGCACTCGTGCTTTGACTGTAGCACTCGTTTCTATTTCAAAAAACTTATTAAAATTATAACTGTCTATAAAAATTTGAAATTAAAAAATAAATAGATAAAAACATTAGGTTTTAATGTGTGTTAGCAAATCTAAGTGGCCAATGCTACATACTTATTGTTCCACAAAACTACACTGAAAATGTCGAAAAATACCTAAGTCCTGACACACTGATGCAAACTAAATTTATCTAAATTTGTAAATAAATGTAATCATTTAAAAAAAAAAAAAAATTCTAAGTGAGTCAATTGCATGTATGTGCATTGTAATGGCCCTGCTGTCAAAAGGCGAAACTAGATACAGAAATCGAGAATGATCCTAATTAAAAGTGATAAATTTTAGGGAAATAACTTAGTAAATATCTCAATTTTCCCTGTTTGATCGCCATCCAGTGCGATATTACAAGCAAAATCCTTCAAACGCAAAATGCCATCTTATATTTCACAAACAGACAATGTTTACAAAATCTCATTTTCGTTAGTTGTATTTAATTATTGACTCTGTAAACACTCAATGCTCGTTTCAATTATACTACTTCGTAAATACTATATGTCAATCTATAAAACAACTGCTTTTTTTTTTTTTTTTTTTTTCGTTTTTGTTTTGTTTGAAAACATTTGTAAGAAGGACAAGTTTAGTTTATTTTTTATATGGTCGTGAAATTACATTTTGTATAGAGGGTGATTTATAATTAAAGTTACGATTTCAAAAAGCTATAATTTTAAAACTAACCATCAGAGCGATTTGATATTTTACCACAGCAATCGTGAGGCGATGAAATTTTGTTTGGGGAGGAAAACAGTAGCTCCAACATGTTCCTATAGATGGCGCTGTCAAGATAATGTCAGGGAAACGCCTAATTTGGACTCATTAATGACCCTCTTCACTTACCGTCGCTGGAAGCCCGAGTCAATGTTATTCTATGGGGAAATTTTCTTTACAAATAACTTATTAACTAATACATATTTTTAAATTCTGTTTTCACATTCAGAAAATTCCCAACTGTTAAATGGACGGACCTTTTTTAAAAATGTATTTTTTATAAGTTTTAATATTATATTTTGAAATCGCAAAATGAAAAAAAAATTCACATATTGATAATTCGTATTTTGCCGCTTCAAAATAAAATATAAAAAATTAAAAAAGTAATTTTTTAAGAAAGGTCCGTCAATTTAACAGCTGGGAATTTTCTGAATGTGAAAACAGAATTTAAAAATATGTATTAGTTAATAAGTTATTTGTAAAGGAAAATTTCCCATAGAATAACATTAGCTTCGGCTTCCGGTGGCGGTGAGTGAAGCGGGCCCTTAAACACAGGAAGGTTGTTAGCAACACAATGGAATAGCAGGAAACAATAGACTTCAAGGGTTTACTCTTTTTTTTTTTTTTTTTTTTTTTTTTTTAGCAAAAAGACAATAATACGTGTTTACAGCGGAAACTGTCATAGTGAAAAGAGAAAAAGAGGATTTTTTTTTTTTTTTTTCTTTTGCCAAACAAAATTTCATAACCTCACGATTGCTCTGATTTAAAATTATATCGTTTTGGAATCGTAACTTTAATTATAATGGCGGTTTGTTGTAGTCTGCAAACCTACAGGAAAAATTGTACAATTGATTATTTAGTAGAAATGAAGAAGAAAGTGAGATTTTTACTTCGTAGTGTATTTGAAGCAAAATATTATCACAAGATTTGGGAGGGAGACATCCAACCGTATATGCAGTTCTGGAATATTGCTGTACAAGAGGACACATGGCGAAAGAGAAAGGCTTCCTAATTACATTCACTACCTTGATTTCATTCATTTACCGTCTTCTTGGGAAGTCAAACACGTACCAAGCTTGATAGGCAAAACTGATACATTACACTGTAACTCGAGGCAAAGCTTTAATACATTTATTTTGATGTAAGATATTAAAACTGTTAGTTAAGAAGTTATTAAATAAGGGAAGGGGCACTATGTTAAATAAATCTTAATGAGAAAATTTAATTCAATTTACATTATTATAAAGTATAGGATACATCAATACAATAAATGCATCCGAAACTGTACACTGTAAAAAAAAAACGGTAGATTTACAGCATAATATGCTGGCAATATGGGTGCATGAAGAAACAGTCGTAAAAGAGTCTTTTTTTAGAGATATTTCCGCTGTAAATTCCCTTATTTTACAGCAGAATGTGCTGGCAATATGGGTGCCAGCACATTTTACTGTAAAAGCTTCCGTTTTTTCTTACAGTGTATTCAAATCTTTCTTGCCTCGTAAAAATTTTCTATCATTAAAATAAAGCAATTGAAAGCGTGGAAAAGACTTTCAATCAAATATAGGTTATTTTACGTACGTTCTAATTCTATGAATGTATACAAAATAATAGATGTAAAACATGTTTTTTTACTTTCCTCTATAGATATAAGAAGAAAGTGTAGGATTTGAGAAACTTTTCGAAGGATTTCCACGTTTTGAGGTGTCCTGATCATGATTTGACTGGTTTTGGAAAACGTCTGTGTGTCTATCTGTGTGAGTGTATCAGACATTTTGTATACACTATCTCATGAACCAATGAATGATATTAAGCAAACTTGGTATTTATTTGAACCTTGACCAAAACTGGTGTTGATTACATTTGGGGATAGATCGCTCAATAGGTGGCGCTAAGATTCCATTTTTTTTTTTTTTTCTTTTTTTAACATGGCAGTATAGGACAAAATTTCGTATAAATGTGCATAATGATAGTTATTTTTAAAGCATGATTATAAAACTAATATGAATTATACCCGGGGTGAATTTTTTTTAATATGGGTATCTTTCGAAAGAACTCGTTAATACCTTTAAAACGAATGGTTGAACCAGAGATCTATGATAATTTTAAACAAAGTTATCAATTTTTTTTTTCATTAAAAAAAAAAAAAAAAAAAAAAAAAAACGCATTTTTTGTGATGTTGTCACAAATTTGACTTTCTTTCAGTATTTTGTGTTATACTTCTCTGAGATAAAAAATCGTCTGCACTCATCAGGAAAAACGACTTCAGTAAATAATAATTTAATAAATAATTTGTACAAAACCTGATAGTTATAATGATAATAATTTATCTGATGGAACCTTTTTACTATTGTTTCGGTTTCAGTGAGAAAAAAAATGAATAAAAATCTGTTAAAATATTTTATGTGGTTTTTTACTTTCAGACTTGTGCCATCATACAAAATTGTATCCATATGACTCTTAATAGATACGAAGATATATCCCCTACTCCACCGTAAGAATCAGAGGACTGACCTAAAAAAAATAATAATAATAAATAAGTAAAATAAAATATAATATAATATAATGTTTCCAATATTTATTTTGTAAATTTTCTTATCCAGGAAATTTTAATAAAAATCAAGGATCAATTGCTTCTATAGGGCAAGAAGAAACAGTAGGCTATATTTCCCAAGAAGTCCTTCCTGTGAAATTTTCGATTGCAGACTTGTATCATCATACAAAATTCCGTTCGTATGACCCTTAATAAATACAAAGGTATGTTATTCCCTACTTTATCAAGCACTGAAAAAAAAAAAAAAAAAAAAAAAGTTAAAAGTACAGGAAAAAATTGGCAGGTGGGGTGCCATTATTTCTCCGTCAAATATACAGTTTAAAACTGTAAAATTGTATCACTGACATATATTTTACACAGGAATCCTGTAAATCAAACAGGTTTTGTGTTAAAAATACAGTTTTGTCCTGTATATTTGACGGAGAAATACTGGCACCCCAGCTGCCAGACTTTTTCTGTACTTTTAACTTTTTTTTTTTTTTTTTTTTTTTACAGTGGGTAAATCAAAAGGCTGATTAAAAATAAAATAATATATATATATATATATATATATATATATATATATATATATATATATATATATATGTTTTCATTATCTATATCTTAAAAATCCTCAACTCGAAAATTTTAATATGTAAAATATTTATATATCTAAGAGCATAACTTTGCTTCTATAGGATAAGAAGAATAAAAAGCAGTGGCTTATATTTCACAAGGAGTGTTTTTATGCAGTTTTTGGTTACAGACTTGTGTCATTATACGAAATTTCATCCATATGACACTTAATAGATACGAAGATATCTCTTTCCCTATTCCAAGAGAGAAATCAGAGGATTGATTAAAAATAAAATAATATTTTTTTTTTTTTTTTTTTTTTTTTTTTAGTATTTATATATTAAAATTTCTCATCTTGGAAATTTTAATACGCAAGACATCTGTATATATAAAGTCATAGCTTTGTTTTGATAGACAAGAAGAAGAAGAAGCGGTGGGTTATATTTTACAACGAATCTTTTCTGTGCAGTTTTTGGTTGCAGATTCATGTCATCATAGAAAATTTATCATATAACTCTTAATAGATACGAAGATATATCTCCTATTCCATCAGAGGAATCAGATGGCTGATCAATAAAATATTTATAGATATATGTTTTCAATATTTATAACTTAAAATTGCTCATCTGGGAAATTTTAATACATAAAATGTTTACATATCTAAAGGCTTTGCTTCTATAGGAGAAGAGGAAGAAGAAACAGTGGGTCGAATTTCAATAGGGGGCTTCCCTGTTTCGTTCTTGTTTTATAGTATTGTAACATCGCTAGAAACTTTGCACAGTTTAAATATGATTTACAGACGGTCATCTAATCTCTAAGATATAGTTTAAATCTCACACTTTACTTCTGAAATTTATTTTTCGGCGAAATTTCATGTATTACAAGCGAATAAAATTTGTAATAAGGTTACATCAAAATTTTAAAAATACATCCGTAAAATCTACTTATTTTTAAAAACTCATCATTTTGAAAATCTTCGTCAACGTTGTCTCGATGTAATCTGAGACGATACTTCTGTCCCTTGGAGGGGGAAAAGGTCGCTCAGGACAGAGGAAAAAAAAATTAACTAAATAGACAATATATATATATATATATATATATATATTATTTATTTCAATAAACACATGCACCAACATTATTTACTCCAAAAACATAGTTTGGAAATATATATATATATTTTTTAATTTAATCATTTGTTTGTGTTTATATTAGAAAATTAAAGTCAGAAGGGTACAGTGTAAGATGGCTTCTCTGGTGATACAAATGGTAGTAATGTGGGTTACTAGAAGCGTAGCCAAATATAATTATCATAATAACAATGGAATGAACAAAAAAAAATTGGTTAATTTTTTAATATTTATTTAATGAAAATCCAAATCATAGTATTTATTCAGTTGTTAAGGTCTGAAGCTTAAATGATAGATTTTGAGAATTTAAGCTCCATATACCACAAATATTATTTTTAACTTCACTCTTAGAAACTAGATTTTTGTAGAAGTAGGATACACAAATTAATGACATTTCTTCGGAAAATAAAAAATTCTAAGTATTCTCATATATATTAAAAATATATATAACCCTCTATACAAAAATATGCATGATTGACAACTTTCTTTCGTTGTTCATATTTGTTATTTTTTAGAAAGACAAGAAAGAGGACAAACTGACTCACATTCTGATTAACCGTACTGTAAATTCTCTTTCTCTATCCATATATAGAGATAGATAGATATAGATACAGATATAGATATGGATATTTCATGGCTTTCTTATTCGAGAATTAGAGGATGGCATGATAAAATGGAAAAAGAAAAGAAACGTGGTACTATATGCATGTTGTTAAAAACGTCATTGTGAAAACTTTGGAGGACTAATGGTAAGAGGAGTTGACATACAGCATATCAGCATGCAAAACAAATGAAGTTAACTCTTTGAGGCATAGTGGCCTTGCCACGAGAACGCATTTACTAAGTCGCAACTGCAAAAACTTATCTCGGAATTTGTTTAACAAAATTTTTCATTATAGACTTATATATATATAATAGGATAGAAAAAAGGTAAGAATTAAATTAGTATTTTTATATTTTAAATTATTATTTTCATATTTTAGGGTTTTTTTTTTTTTTTTTTTAAGGAGTAAAAGAAATCTCATATTAGGTAGTAAATTACTTTAAATGTACAGAAAATTAAAAACGGAAATTCGTAATCGCAATCATTCAAAAATGAATAAACAAGTTAATAATTTAAATTGAATGAGCATTTTGATGCCTGAAAATATTCCATAAATAAGTTTAATGATGTTTAGAGATGAGATTTAAGATTTATGACTGTAATATGGTAAAAATTAGGATTTGATTACTTGTGTAAGATACAAAGCTATAAATATTGTTGTTTATGACTTGGCTATTTGGCGATTATCGACGCCACTTTGTCTGGGAAGCGCGGAATTATAGCCAATAGGACACAAAGAAGTATTGCGTCATTAATTAATATAACCAATAAAGAAATAGGGAGGAGATTAGAACTACGCCAAAAATACACCAAAATTAGAATTGTAAAAGATAAAACTCGCCAAAATTAATGAATATTCCATAGTTATCCTCTGTCAGTAATAATCTAAAAAAGCTACGCCATCGGATCCGAAAGTTAACGTGCGAGGTCGTCCGCAAAGTCCGCTATTTCGCGGTCGGGGCCGCAAATGATACCCCGTAAGTCTTCATTGCCTTCTCGGACCACAAGCCCAGATATAGATATTAAATAAAGAAATGTTCCAGAAAGCTATCCTGTTTTCTTATGAAGTCCACGATTGCCAGACAGTAATACGAATGCATTATATATATAATCCTTTATTTCTTTTATTTTAACTTTGTTCATATATTCTGGTGGCAGTCTAATTTAAATCGGCATAATTACTTTGAGCCTCAAAGGGGTAACTGTTGTCTACTCAACATGGCAATAGCAGCCCTACGGCAGGAGACATATTGAGTCTGTCAGGACGTTAGCTAACATGTTGTTACTTATGGCTTCTACGGTTACGATTTTGGCTTCATATTTTCCATCTCCTCTGATATCATTCCTCCAAGGTAAAAACTGTCATTTTATGACTCTAACGGCCGTATTCACCATTGACTTCAACTCACGGTTCAGCGCAAGCGTCTAAAGTCATGGGTGCAGCTTTCCAGCAAAATTTGGCATGCTGTCATCTAGCGTTGAGGATTTCCTTTAATTTTTGACTGGTTATTTTCAGCGAAATAAATCAGAAAACAACAAAGGCGCTAGATGGCAGAAACAACGCGTTACATTTTTCTGAAAGCTGAAAAGTTGCACCCTGACTTTATGCGCTTTTCAAGTTTTCGTGTTAAACTGGGTGTTGAAGTTATTGGTGAATACAACCGTAAGAGATGTCGCTTGGTTGATTAAATAGTTATTTTTTCTATGACTCAGGGACAGATATTAAGATATAATTTGGTTTCAAAATGAATCTGTCAGTGAGATAATGTTGTCCGAGAATATAGCGTCATTTATGGTCAGGCAAAATACTAAACTAATTCGCTCCGTATAAAAAACCGATCACCCAAAAAACGATTATTCTTTGCATGATAGAACACACACAAAAAAAATGAAAAAATGAAAGAAAAAAAGTGGGGGGGGGGAGGGGGTGTATTCTAACTGAATAGCTTTGATATTTTTACACTGTTAAATTTATAGATTAATATTTTTGTTAACTTAATATTTAAGTATGGCAATCTAATCTTACCTTATATTCTTCTTTATTATACATATATTTTTTATATGCCCATTTATGACTTTGTAATTTTGGTGTATTAGAAGGCGTCATGAAATAAATAAAAGATTTTGATATGGGATAAATAATATTATGAGATTTTTTATGTTTTACTAAAGTATTAAAACAAATTTCATGATGAAGATTATTCAATTTTTTATCAAAAATTGGTATGAACTATATTGAATTTAAAGGGATATAACTTTATTTGCAGTCATAATTATTTTGTTCGATCTGAGATGCAAGAACGTAATTCACATTATTTAAAGATAGAGATGAGCACGATGAAAATGACTGGCGATCGGAAAATTCTTTTAAAAAAATTCTCTCCATCATTAAATTTTACAAAATTAAAACAATTCTTGAAAAAAAAAAATTAATTATTCTCAATCCTCTTTTGAAATATCTTCATTCCAAATTTCGTAGGATAGACCTTCTCATAACATTATTTATTTCTATAGAGAGATTTAAATTTAATTTCTAAAATCCTTTAAGTTTTATAGATTTCTAAATCTGATGTACAGAACATGCTCGTTAAATATTTATAGTTCATTATAAACTTTATAAATGTAATGTGCCCCCCCCCCCCCCCGCACGCTGTGGTGGTTAGCGGCCTGGACTCCCACCTTGTAATGCATGGGCTCAAATCCCGGATGTGGCATAGATGTGTTCTCTCTTAGAAGAAGCGATGGCCACCCATTGGGTTCTCCTTCGCAATTGGCCATCAATTTGGCGACCCCCACCCTTCCCTTCGCCCAGTGCTTAGTCGCAAGAAGAATGGCATTGGAAATAATAAATAAATAAATAAAAACATATTGTTACCTAAAAAAAAAAAAAAAAAAAAAAAAAGGCAATAATAATGATTATGAAATATTCGTATAAAAAATACGAAAAACAATCCCAAAAACTATCACTTTAGCATAAATTAATAATAACATGTCATTTCTATGTCTATTTCTTTATTAAATGAAATTTTAAATATTTCGGAAATAAACTTTGTTGCTTTCAGCAACTTTGGAACCACAGTTACTGTTGATTTCTATATGATCCCTATTCTGGTCTGTTTATAATCAAATATTCATTCCATATTAAACATGATGTCTCCCTGTTTCGCCAGCATCGAAACAAAGCCTCTCCTCTCCATCCTCCTCTCTCGATCTGTGGACGATAACCACAGTTCCATTAATAATGGCCATACACAGACAAACGGTAGCATTAGATATCCACATTTAGACCTATTCGGAATATGTGTGACTCGTGAACCACCAATGCCATGCTATACTTCTCTCAGAAATCATCAAAATTTAATATTTTGACATGATAGAATTGGTTGTGTTTACATAAATAAGTGTTTTATTAGGCAGCAGAGTGGATGAGAGATAGCTATTTTGAACTTGGAGAGAGTAATATATTTTGCTTAAACAGGAAATTGTTATAATTAAATGAGTGATGCAATATGAAATGGCCAAAATATTCCGTTTCACGATTTTGATACAATTTGGATATTGATTTTTATACAAATATATATGTTTTTTTTTTTTTTTTTTTTTTTTTAAATAACTTCCAACAAGCTTGAAAAATATTTATGAATTCGGTTTGTCTGTCTGTTTCCATTTCTGTCTGTTTGCTTATCTATCCGTCTGTCTTTACACGTTCTCATTTCTCTAAATCATTTTTAAATGCCTTGAAACCGATGTATGTTAGTCCTGCTCGCTCATACATATTTCTTATTGAAACAGGTATAAATAGTACGTATGATTTACGTACAATGATTTACAAAGGAATTCGGATACATTACTTATCTATCACGGGTAATTTTTTGTAGCATATTTCAATGTTTTACTACTGCACAAAGTATAATTAAATTAAACATACATTATTCAGGTGCCAAAAAGCTTGTTTACTACAAAATAATTCAGATACATTGTGGAATATAAGTGAAAATAGAATGTAAGTGCCTTTTCAGTTGTGTTATGAAAGGTTAACACTTCCCAATAAAATTATAAAGTTGAAGGTTATATGTAACGATTAAATACAGTTAGAAAATACTTTATAGCCTATTCAAACCACATAGTTCTGTCTCAGATTTTTATTATTATTATTATTATTATTATTATTATTATTATTATTATTTATTTTATTTTATTTATTTATTTATTTATTTTTATTTTTATTTATTTTTATTATTATTATTTTGTGTGTGTGTGTGTGTGTAAGTTTTTAAGTTATAAGTGAGTTTTGATTTAAAAGGGTTTTTTTTTTTTTTTTTTTTTTTTTTTTTTTAATAGTGTAATTAATTTTATCTATTAAATTTGTCTATAAATCAGAAAAACTTTTGTAAAAATGCCAAATATTTAATAACAAATTCCTCCGTTTATTTCAGCTTTAAAACTATAGCATGTATCTGTACAGGTGGTAAATGTATTATGCTGAATTTTAATGATAAATTGGTAAAGACAGCGTACATCGATATTGCTAATAATTGAAGACACAGGTTCGACAGGAAGGCAGATATCATTGTAAATTGTACTTTGTTTTCTCTCCAAATAAATGTAATGATTTAAGATTTTAAATACGAATCTATTATACACCAATGATGAGGTATTAAGTGTACGTTTTTACAGAGAGATATGCACCTGAAAACGTGCACGTTTCGGTATAAAAGACACGTTTAGGAGAAAACAAATTACCATAGTGATTTTTGTTAATCTGAAGAGAGTTTTAAAATTTTTATATAGCGCGTCATTATCGAACTGTCATTTTTATTTTCCGTTACATTAGGAGACGGCAGTTTGGGTTAACCATGACAACATATTTATCGTTTATAATAAACGCACTCACAAAAAGTAATATTTTGTTGAAACAACAACATAAATCGTTAAATCAATCAAATGTCTTTGTTGGTATAGGCTAAACAAAAATTTTAGTCTTTTAACAAAACATCTCTTTCTGTCCTGGTTTTTGCCATATGTGGGAAAAAAAAAAAAAAGAAAAAAAAATGCATATATTACACTGTTTTGCCCGAAAATCGGCCCCAATACTATTCAAGCAAATTCTTATATAAAATGGCCGCCTGAATCCGAATATGGCGCCCATTTTGCCCCATCAGCCACCGTTTTTTGGGACGCTCCCCTATTTTTATCCCTTTTCAGTAATTTTATGGCTATGAATTTTATTTGGAGGGGGAGGGGGGGAGAGAGGATTATTTTAATTGTTAAATATATTCTGAGGGGTTACGAGGGAAAAAAAATGCAAAACACAAACATTTGTAGCAAAGGGGAAATTTAGGGGTGAATTCGCCACTGAAATTAGAAATTACTTTTCTAATTGTTCATTACATCTTTTTTTTTTTTTTTTTTTTTTTTTTTTTTCATGTTAAAATAATCTATTTCCACCCCAGCAATCAAATTCATGGGCATAAAATTACCGAACAGGGATAGAAATTAAGGGAGGGGATGGCGACAATCAAAAGCAGTGGGTGATTGGGCAAAATAGGGATCATATTCGGATTCAGGAGATCATTTTACATAAGAACCTGAAGGAATGGTATCAAGGTTAAAAAAAATATATATATTATTTTGCAGCGCAGTATTATTAAATGAAATTTTTAAAAATCATCATCATTTTTATTTTACATCCCATGGAAAAAATCATAATGTGTTTTTTAGTTTATTCACTTTGTCAAATGTACTATTAATTTAAATATAATGATTTATACAGTCGGTAACAAAAGTGTCCGAACACTAGCAGAAATTCCTATGTAGAAAAAGTACATTTCATACGGTTTTGTTAAATAAATCCTTATCGAATCATGTTCTTACACTGACTAAGAACAGGATTCAACAAGGATTTACTTAACAAAACTGTATGAAGTGTACCTTTTTTACATAGGAATTTTCGCTACTGTTCGGACACTTTTGTTACTGACTGTACTTAACTGCCACATGAAAATATAACCGTGATTTACCAAATAGTATTATTTAGCAGAACATTTTTTATAAGAAAACTTCCAAGACAACTTCATTACGCTTATGGTCTTCTGCATATCGGTCAGATTTCAGTGTTTCTATCTTCCCATGTGATCCAATGGAGATTGTTTCTTCCTATTACAGTCGGCAACAAAATTATTCGAGAGCTAGCAATAATTCTTATTTTAAAAAAAGCGCATTTAATACTGTTTTCTTAAATAAATCCTTGTCGAATTATATTCTTAGACTGACAAAGAACATGACTCGACAAGACTTTATTTAACAAAGCAGTATTAAGTGTACCCTTTTTTTATACAGGAATTATTGCTAGCGCTCGAATAATTTTGCTGTTGGGTGTATCAGGATATCGCATTGAAAAATAAAATTTTTTGAATTCCATGCTTTAAACATTTCACACCTTTTATCTTAGGTCTTTTTTTTTTTTTTTAAGAAATTTAAATATTGTAATTTATTAAGTAAACTCAGCACACAAATTTTCAATATCGGAAAAAAACTTCATAGAAATTTCAAATTTCTCTGAAATTTCAATCAACTAATAAACAAATGCATAAAATTGTTTTCTAATATTTTCCATTAAGTTTTCTATTTGTTATTAATTTCACTTCTCGGAAATATTTATTCGCTTGATATACGCAAGTCTTTAAAGTTAAAAAGAGTTATTGTATATCTATAATAGTTATCATATTGTATGAATGACAATTCATACGTGTTTCACTTAGAAACTGCTTTGTGAAATGAGAAGATATATGTGATATCGAAAATCACATATTCTAAATTATGTATTACATTTCAAAATTTAATTCCTTTTCTAATTCATTTTCTATCTTTATGAAAAGCGAGTTAATATATGCGGTTTCACTTCTTCCAAAAAGAGCAAGTCATTCCATTTTTTTCAAATAATAAAAAAATAAATAAATAAATAAATAAATAAAGTAAGAGATATGGTTTGCTCGCATAATTCTGTGGAGGACAAATCTTTTCATCTCAGTTAAATAAAATATAATAAAATATTTCCTGATTACTCATTTTGAACATTGAACAGACCTTACATCTGCTCTTTAAATAGAAATAACGTATTACTTTATATCGGCTAAAGTCTGTGAATAAGAATTTAACGATAAATTTTTGTGGTTAAGATTTAAGGTTAGTTTGCCAGTATTCTCACGAATTGATAACGGTTTTTTGGCTAAGAAATTAATCGCCAATATATTTTTAAAAGATATACTAATTTATCCGTAACTGAAAAAAGGAGGGTGTTGTTCTTGGCATCATAGTTTGTGGTTTTGTGTAAAGTTATCCAGCCAAAATTTGATCACTTCTGCCTCTGCTCGTGTACTAAAAGGATGGTCTTTTTGGTTGCTTCTCTCCCCGTGTCCATCCCGTTCCATTTGTGCATTCATCCATTTTATTAGGAAACGAATGTTTTATCTTGATGTTTTCAAAAGGATTTTTCTGCTGTAACTCTATAGTGTTGAATTATTTAATTATAAACATTATTGTCACGAATTTAAAGATAAATAAAGCATTTTAACGTCAGCATCGGATTCTGGGTGAATTGTATTCACAGTGCAATGTCTACGGCCAGCAGTTTCAATAAGCTTGATCATTTTTCACTATTTTATCAATACATTGCTTCATGAAAATATTAGAAATTTTAGCGTCGACAGAAAAGTGCATCTATGTCAAATCCTTTCTTCAAATTAAGTGCAACAAACTTCATAACAGTATAATATTGTTTTATTAGCCAAATACCCCAACTTTAATTTCTGTTACTTTTCTTGCACAAATTTGTATGAAATACTTTATTTTAAAATTAATTGTTCTTTCTTATATTTACTCCTAGTAAGTTTAATTATGTTATGAAATTTTTTATCATTTGAAATCTTATGAAAATATGAAACTCTTATGAGAAAAAAGACATTTGGACGAACATTATGAAGAAGTTTAAATTAAGAACAGAAAAAATTAAAAAGAAATAACCATAAATTTTTAATTAATTATATTCACAAATTTTCCATTCTTCATCTTTCAACACCCCATTTTTCGGTATCTCAAATGGTGACACTTAAATTTTATGAAACTACGAAACTCTTGTGCAAAGAGAAGTTTAAAAAAACTTTATAAAGAAGAAGAAATTTGTAAACAAAACCCTTGTGATGTCGATTATCACATATTCTTAAAAATGTATATTATCATTTATAAATAATAATAATAATAATAATAAATAAATAAATAAAAGTTATGGTACGAACACATTTTTATGACCTCAAAACTGCAGCTTAAATTCACATGTAGTATGTTCTTTAAATTTTTACATTCTCCCTCTTCCCACATATGTATCTTTTGATAATTGCAACTCTATCGAAACTTTTGGTCATGCATTATTCGTTCTTTAACGTAATGCAGATCTACAATAGCATGTTATGACTTTTCATAATTCAGTTTCTTTTCATCTTGAAAATAAAGGCAGTTTGTCGCCTTGAGTGCATTCCTTGTCTTATAACATGGACCATTAATTTTGCTTAAAAGTTCCGGGTTCTCATAGCGAATCTTGGCATTTAGTGAGGAACGTTTGAATTATAATTATGTGGTAACCTTTTCAAAAATTGTATGTGTTTATATGTAACATAATTACAACCATTTTTTCTCTACTTTTTGAATTAGGCGTCGAATAGAGCTCTGGTGAAATTAATGAATAAATCGGAGCGTCACTTGATGACCAACGTGTGAACTATCAAGACGTCGTAGTTGGGGCTCTTGGCTCCCCCTTCACTCCGTACTTTGTAACAACTTTATTATTAATTTATTTATTAATTTTTACATTCACCTATATGGTCACCACAGTTGTTTATATTTAAAAAATATTTAAATAAAATAAGTCTGCAGATTGAATAATGTCTATTTCTGAAGATTTCCTGAGTTGTTGCATTACTTCGCATGTACTCTCTCAAGTTGTGTTTTTTTAAATTGTCTTCAATTAATACGTCAATATATCCGGCCATCAAAATATATTTAACAACCCTCAAAATTCAAATTTGTTTCACTTACAAATTTATAATGTTCATCCTTCAATACCACTTTTTGATTATTCAAATTGTTTGAAACTATTAAACTTTTCCCAAGAGGAAAAATTTATACAAACTTCAGAAAGAAGTAAAAAGAAAAGTAATAAATTTGTAAATAAACGCCGTAAAATTTAAATTCGTTTTGTTTATAAATTTCTCATTATTCAACATCTAACACCAGTTTTTGAAATTTTATAAAACCTTAAAAATCTTCTGGAAAGGGAGGGGGGGGGGGGTGCATTTAAACAAATTTTTATGTATATAGTCAAGTATGGAATATTTGATATTTTGATAATTATTTGGCAGCTTTGAGACCTATAGTTACAATGACTTTCCTCTCGATTGATCCATATTACAGAAATGTACAGAAACAAGTGCATAATATTTTGTAGACATAAGATATCACAAACATCCATGCTCGCTCCAGGATTCGAAACTGGAACCTGAAGGTCCAGAAGGCAGCGACCTACCGACCGAACCACCAGACCGGCAAGTATGGAATAAAACTTTGTAAAAAAATAAATAAATAAATAAACATTATAAAATTCAAATTAGTTTTATTTCCTTTTTATTATTATTATTATTATAATTATTATTATTATTATTATTATTCACTTTACAGATTTTTTCTGTGCTTTAAACTGTAATATTTAAAACTTTATAAATTTATGAAACTCTTCTAAAGAAGAGGGACTTTTATATAAACATTTTGAAGAAGACCAAATAAAGAATTAAAAAAAAAAAAAAAAAAAATCCCCTTAAAAATCAAATTAGTTTTACTTAAATATTCCTTTTTCAACACCTCTCAACACCAGTTTTCGGTGCTTGAAATTTCATGAAACTTGAAACTCTTTTGAGGAAAAATTAGGAGACTTTAAATAAATTTTATGAATAAGGTCAAATGAAAATTAAGGAATTTGTAAACAAACACCTTAAATTTCAATTTTTTGCTTTTCACTTACAAATTTATTACCGATTTATTATATTCCAACACTAGTCTTTCGGAGTTTCAAATTTTGGTGTTAGCAACTTTATGAAACTATGAAACTTTTCGGGAGGTAAAGGGAAGATGATGTGAAACAAACTTTATTATCAAATGAAGACTTAAATCAGATCAAATGAAGACTTAAGAAATTTGTAAACAACAACAACAAAGTCAAAATTTATGAAATTCTTCTAAAGAAGAGGGACTTTTATATATAAATTTTTTGTAGCAGGTCAAATAAAGAATAGGAAATTTGCAAAAAAAAAAAAAAAAAAAAAATCCCTTAAAAATCAAATTAGTTTTACTTAAATATTTCGTTTTCAACATCTCTCAACACCAGTTTTCGATGCTTGAAATTTCATGAAACTTGAAATACTTTTGAGGAGAAGTAGGGAGACTTTAAATAAATTTTATGAATAAGGTCAAATGAAAATTAAGGAATTTGTAAACAAACACCTTAAATTTCAATTTTTTGCTTTACACTTACAAATTTATTACCGATTTATTATATTCCAGCACTAGTCTTTCGGCGTTTCAAATTTTGGTGTTAACAACTTTATGAAACTATGAAACTTTTCGGGAGGTAAAGGGAAGATGGCGTGAAACAAACTTTATGATCAAATGAAGACTTAAGAAATTTGTAAACAACAGCAAAAAATTCAAATTTTTTTACTGATATTTTTTTTTTTTTTTTTTTTTTTTTAAATCCGTAATCTTTCAACAACAGCTTTTCGGCGCTTGAAATGTTATAAAACTACGAAACATTTTTGAAGAGAAAAGGGGGGGACAGAGCTTTAAACTAGCTTTATGAAAAAAGATAAATGAAGACTAAAATTATAAATTATCTCTAAAAAAGGAGTTAAATTGAACACGGGTCATTTCTTAATTATATTAGAAACACTTTAAACACACGTAAAATTAAATTTGATTTAAAAGATGTTAAAAAATTTTATCCGAAGCTTTTCGCTTTAATAGTAAAGCATCATCAGGGATTTTTATTACTCGTTCCCAATGAGTAGTTTTTAAATATTTTTTCTTTTCAGAGTTAACAGTTAAGTCTTTTAATAACCTGAATAGCATCAAAGTCAATTTGAAATATTTGTAAACAAACACCATAAGATTCAAATTCGTTTTACTTACAAATTTTTTAATCCTTCATCTTTTAAACTAATTTATATATATATATATATATATGTATGTATGTATATATGTGTGCTTTTTATTTAAAATGAATGTTAAGCACTGTTGCCAACTTGTTGAGATTTTTTTATTCAATATGCATAGCTTTTTTTTTTTTTTTTTTTGTAATATTTGTCCAATTGTATTTCGGTATAATCGACTATCATATTTATCAAACATCATTCTTCAAAATTAGGTTATTAAATAAAAAAATTCCTACGATTTGGCAATACTAATGTCAAGTGCTTGATAATATATATATATATTATTCGCTTATTATGTACTTAATGATATAACCGAATGTAAAAATAAATTGAGTATTCACAATTGCAATTCGACTAAAAGTTTATCTTTTATTTATTTCTTTTTAAACATTTAATACTTTTTTTTTTTTTTTTAATTCTTTTGTTATAAAACCAACAAACTTTAAAGAGAAAAATAAATACTACATAGTTACAAGTCGTTTTAACAACAATTACAACAATTATAAGAAAAATTACTTCCGATATCCGAAAGAAAAAGGATAAAATTCACGTTCATTATGTTATTTCAGTAAAGTGGAAATTCAAAATAAATTACCTTCACTTTTCAATAAAATTTCACTTTCATATCAAGTATCTCGAGACATAAACCTTTAAACTTAGAAAATAAAACAAAAGAAAGAAAAAAGGTAATCGCAAACAGTATTCTTCTAAGGAAAGAACATGTTACATTTAGAAAGATGTTACACAAGAAATAAGAACGGCAACTAACCCTTAACTTTTGCCTTTTTAAGAGAAATGGCTCAAATTTATATCCTGTTACTTTAGTTTCTTCTCTTTTCACTGTGTCTAACATTATTATCCTTGCTCGCCCGCCATAAAGAGAATGAAGAGAAATAATTGACGAAAGTCGAATTTCTCTTACTTGCTTCCCTTTGTGCTCTTACTCCCTGAAAGAGAACATCGTGATCACATTAAAGGCTCCATTGATCTTAGAAGTATTAGTAAAACAAACATTTCTGGAAATAAAAAAAAAAGGAAGGAAAAAAGAATTAATATAATAAAGGAATGTAAGAATGACAAATAATGAATTGCTTTGAAGATGGTTAAATTATTTTCAGAAATGTGTTTCTAACGATTTTTTAATGATAGTTGAATATAAGTTTTCGTATCAAAAATGGGGGGTAGTCTTTGATAAAATCGTAATTTTTAAAATTTGATAGAATTATTTCTGGAGATTCTAAGAAAATTATGGTTTTTTATTCTTATATTAGTTATTATCTTCATTTAGTACTTACGTTTTACATAAATTGGAAATTTGAACTTTTTTTTTCTGTAATGGAATAGAAAAAAAATACTCGTAAAAATCAAAAGAAAACGCGAAATTCATTTAAATAAATTTAAAGGATATGTTGTAAAATAAATTTTCTAGTGTCGTACATACTCGCGTATAAGTCGACCCCTAAATTCGAGGAAAAATCTTGTGTAATAACAGTATTTAAAATCGGTTTTCTCTCGCTTATTTTAATCACGATTAATTTTGTGATTCTACAAGGTGAAGAAAACAAATTTAAAATACTGGTACAAAATAAATTTTCCTCTCGATTTAGGGAGTCGACTTACGTTCGAGTATATACGGTAATCTTATTTTAAAAATAAAATAACCCTGATTATTTTAAAAACACTGGATTTGACACTATATAGAACATACGGAAATTTTTAATGTATTAACACTAGGTTTACGGAGGTTTCTTATATACATATCTCTACGGCACGCGTCAATTTGACCCATGTTAAAAAAAATAAACACTTTGTACAATAAGTAATTTATTTTTAAAGGAATATTGTTATACAGGTGTTATATTAAATATTCTAAATAAACTATATAAATGGATAATTGTCAGCATAAGTAGTAAGAGATAAATCTAATCGATTTTCGAATTTTTCTATGTAAAATTGAAAATCCGTCAAAAGGACGCGCTTTGTAAACCTAGTGTTAAATCTTGACTTTAAAAGCAAAAAATAATTATTAAATATGTCATAAGTAGATATTACGTAGATAATCATCAACAAGTTGTAGGCAGAACGGACGAAACAGTTGAGGTCACACGACAAATTGGGTAGAAATGGATTTAAATGGAGTTTAAATCTTTAAAATGCAGTTTTGATTAATATATATGATTTAATAATTTATTTAATTTCTCATTCAAAATGGTTTTGCTGCCTCGATCGGGGCTGAAACTATATATATTGCTATGATTAGCTATATTGTTTTACTAAATCGATGCAACTTTCACAGCTTTATGAAGTACATGCCCCCTAAATAGTTTTTACTTCAAATTTTAAGCATTTTTATCGAATTATTATTTCTGTGGTCCTTTATTCACTTTCTCCGTCATTAAGTTTAATGGTTCTATTTTTTTTTTTTTTTTTGTTATTATTATTCATGTCGGCGTAAGTAATTTAAATTGTTTTTGTCTCTTATTGGTTCTTAATCTGTATCGCAACATTTTTGTGTCAGTCTTACCTATAGGTTACAACCAGTTCTATTTTTGTTGTGTTTGTATTTTTTTGTATGTATTAATTGCTAAATTTTAAGATTAAATTTTATTACGATACCTATCATATATATATATATATATATAATAGAAAAGCATTATTTTTAAATCAAACTAATTTAAATTTCCGTCATACTGGAAGAGATCATTTTAATCTAACTATAGAAATTTATTTATCATTTTTATAGAAGTTAGTTTCTTTTGTGCTGTTCTCTATGTGTTTTTACTCTCTGAAAGAGGGTAAAAACATATTTTACCCTCTTACAGAGAAAATGGGTAAAATGTTTTAGAAATTTAGAAATTTATAATCAGAATTTATTTATCCATAAGAGTTTATTTATCTTTTCTATAGTTTGCCACTATAATTATGGCAAATATTATTTCTGGCAAAACTTTGTAGGGAGAATTATTTTATGTAAGCATTTTTTGCTTTGTTTCATTTGAGACAAAGGTCGATTATTTCATAAAAATAGTAATAAATATAATTACATGCCAAATTAAATATATATATATATATATATATATATCATTAGATATAAATTAAAAACTAGATTTCAAGCTATAAAAGTTTAAAAATTATACACTGCAGCATAAAACTGGCGAAGTTTTGATAAAATGTTATTTTCTATGGGAAAGCGATGGTGAATTTAACACATAAAAGATAATTATAAGTTAAATATAAAATATTTTATGCCAAACTTTTACGGTTACAATAATGGGAGTAGCTAAAATGAGTAGATTTAAGTTCAGATCAATGAAATGTCATTGTAACTTAAAATTATAATATGTGGTTTCAGTATAGCATATTTGTACATTGAAGAGCGAGGAAAGGAAAATAATCAGATTTCTGTGAAAACAACGTAAATTTTAAACTCAAAGTAAAAAATGAAATTTCTCTCTTGAAATACCAAAGCTCTTGAAGAGCGAGGAAAGGAAAATAATCAGATTTCTGTGAAAACAACGTAAATTTTAAACTCAAAGTAAAAAATGAAATTTCACTCTTGAAATACCAAAGCTCCATTGTAAAATAAAATTTTAACTAATGGATCTTTATAGAATATCACTTATAAACAGGAAAAGCATGATGTCTATTATTTTCTATGAACCTCATTATCGTAAAGCAGCTCCAGCTCCAGCTCCAGTGTCAATTTTTACGTACCAGCAACATTTATATCAACGCATAGAGCTTACATGAGAGGATTTACTACTTTTATTTTATTTTGTTCATTTAAGAGACTAGGGCATATAATTTAAGTTTATGTTGGATTTCAAGGCAATATTACAATTTAATCTTCTTTCTCTTTTTTCTCAAGATTCTAAAAGTTTTATTATTTTTATCCTAATTATAACAAAACCTTTGATTACTTATGTTTTAAATGACTTGGAAAAAGTGTATAGTTTAGTATTGTTTTTTTTTTTTTTTTTATTATTACATTTATTGATTGGAATAAAATTATTTGTTGCCATATGTAATTTACCGGAACATTTTTCTGAACATGTAGCTTTTCTGCTGTTAGAGATGATCAATTTTCTAGTCAGAATATTAATTTATCTGAAATGTAAATCATTATTTATAGTTGATTTTTAGTTCTATGTAAGAAGTGGATCACTTTTTATAAATTTTAATATGTTTTTTTATAAACGTGTTAGAAAAAATTGCTATTGAAATCAAAAGATAACAAGAAATTTAGCAGAACGCTAAGGAAATATACAACGTGAAAAGACGGGAAAGAAAAATGAGCTTATTTCTACAGAAGCGGTGTAAGATTTCAAACCAAGATATATGAAATGGAACTTTGGAAGCTGCATAATAAAATAATCTTCAAAGCTGCATAATAAAATAAATTTTTAATTAAAAGGCATTTAAGGAATATCACGATTAAAACGGAAAATCAAGAGCATATTATACATGTTTTGCTACGTATCTCATTATCGGAATAAACTTTATCTCCATAGTATAGAGACGTAAAAAATGCTTATCAAAATATCTGTCAGCGTGTACTTGCATAGAATCATTGCCTGATTTCTATTGGAGTAAATGGCGCTGGTGCTTGGGCCTGACCCAAATATTCCGCTTTTTGAAATTAAAAACGCATTACATGAGTCCAAAATTCACTTTATACAATGTAGGGTAAAACGAGTCCCCAAATAATGATTTTGACCTAGAATCCAACTTCTGAAGTCAATCCCTGAAAAGATTTCTTTACATTAACTTATAACTTATACATTAGAGAGCATTTACAGATTTTTACTTTAATTAAGCAATTTAATCGTAGGACAAATAATTAATGTTGTAATATTGTGTTTGTAATAAAGCACAAACTTAGTTTTATTTATTTCATTTATTCGATTAAAAAATTTAATACGAAAAGTTAACAGCAGTCTGTTTTATTATCTTTTTATAATAGAAAGAAAATAGAAAGAACAGGTATTAAAAACTTATGACACGTATCATCACGTTAAAACTTCACGTTGTGCTTTACATTTTTTGACACTAGGTGCAGTAAGTAATGCAAGTAGAACCTGCTGCAGGAATGTTACAAACTTTTCTCGTGTCATTAATAATGGAAAAATAAAGATCAAGTCTAAGCAAAATAGGCTAAAAATTCACAGTGAAACGATTTTGTTTGTTCATTATTTGGTATGTCACCATCAAGATTCGTGTAAATGTCCAATGCGCATTTCGTTGGTCAAACCTATTATGTTTCATCAGTAAACAAAAAGTACAATATGAAATTATTATCTTTAACTTATTTTTGGAGTTACCATTGCATAAAAACGTTCACATGCAAGATGATCTGTGAGCCGCAGACGATATGAGTAGAAGCAATCGATGACCTAAAATGACAACTGACGCTGTTTACAAGAGTTCTGGTCTGCTATGTAGGTTTCAGACAAACTAAAGACAATTAGGCTAGCAATAGAAAACATGCAAGCATAAAATCTGTTTAAAAATGAACTGAAAAACAACAGTTAATTAGACATCTTACTTAGTGAACAAAAAAAAAGTCTTACTGTTTTTTTATTCGAGCAGCAGTTGATTTTGGAAGGGCATGCAAGGTTAAACGGGAAAAAAACTGATAGACTTTGTGCATGTTTTGGCTAATAGGAAAGCTCTAGGAGCTCAATGAATATATATAGAAAAGCTTCCATAAAGACAGTTAACGAGCCATCGTTTGTCTTCACCTATAAGTCACATTTTGTGCAAATGTATGTCTTAAAAAGGTTGACAGGCTTGGTGAAATCTCGCCGTGATTAATATGCTCGCTATGGAATAGAATGTATTGAATGCAGTGTTGCCTGCCAAATTTGAGGACTTTTTTTATTCTATATCCACCATGAAATTTTAATTGTAACGGTTACCTAATCACTTCAAAGATTAATTGTCTGTTATGTATATGAAACATTACTCCTCAAAATTATTGGTGGTAATTTGATGAAAAAAAAATAGTCCCTAAAACTGGCAACACTGGTTGGTTGCCGTAGAAAGGAATCTAATAAACAGCACACGTGCCGTCGAAGTGTAAGGGCAGAAACTTCGACATTGTTTTATTTCGAAATGAATTATCTACTACAACTATATAGCATCTATAATATTTTTCGTAATGACTGTTTCCTTAACGTTTTTGGTCATAGTCTGTGCAATTCTCAAACCATTTGGTGTATTCTATCTCCTCTTATAATTTTTAGATTTGTTTCGGGATACATTGTAGAACGTAGCATATATTCTGTGTGAAATAAATTTTGTGGGTGTAGTTAATGAAAAAGAGAAAATAATATCTTTTTCATTTTTTATCGAATTCGGCTTCGTTTTCTGCATCCTCCGCTACAGCATCTGTAATATTCAATATAATATTTTATGTACTTTTTACATTTTGAGTAATAGGAAGAATTATGTATACATACAATTTTTTGTAAAAAAAGGCAACACCGTGAAGGAATGGGGTGATTGAGCTGAAATTTTCAGCAAATACAAATTGTAGCGTGGTATGCAAATGATTAAAATTCCCATACATTAAGGTTTTCTCAGTCACCACGCATGTTGGGTGGGTGGGTGGGGGGGGCCTGAGCAGCGCCCTCTGAACAGCTTCTGAAACCATATTAATAGAGGGCTATAGCGGGACGTTGAAAATAGTCCATGGTTATCTGTTAGCAGTTAACGTTTGTTGAGAGGTAACTATGCCTCTTCGACGAAAGGGAGCGATATTTCAACAACTTACAGAATTTTGACGGGGAGAATTATCGCCCTTCGTGAAGGAGAATTTTCCTATAGTGCAATAGCAGCTCTTGTGCAGCATAACATCAGCAGAGTGATACGAATTTGGAAGCAATGGACCGACAAGAATAGGCCAACTCGAAAATCCGGGAATGGACCCTCAAAGATGATGTCAACGCACGATTATAAGAAACATGGCGCTGATCGACCATACAGTTTTATCTAGATAGTATGCAGCGCTTTCAGTTCACTGCTACAGGTGCGTTGTCTTCTTCGTCAATTCGTCGAAAACTGCTGCATCGTGGACTACGCGCAAGAACTCCTTTATGCATATTCTCCCCGCATTATCGAACGTCATAGTGAACGAACACCCGTAGTTATGGTCTAAGGTGCAATTGTGTATTATGAACAGCTGCTACGATTTGTGGATAATTTTAACAACAACGGGTACATCAGTGAAGTTCTGGAACCCGAAATCTTTCAAGGCATTCCTGGAGCTACCTTTCAGCAGGGTAATGCCCTCCTACATCTTGCAAGAATGTTCAAGACTTCTTTTCAGCAAAACGTATATAGCTTCTTCCTTGGCCTGTTTTTCGTCGGATATGTCACATATTGAACAGGTGGGGGATTTTGTTGATCGGCGTCTGGCTCAGGATCCTTGTCCTACAGCTTCTACAGACGAACTTTTGGTACGCATACAAACAATATGGAATGTTTTGCCCGAGGCAAACAATCAAAATCTGTTTGACTTCATGCCACGTCGTATAGCAGCACTTATTTCAGCACGTGGTGACTACATCAGATACTGATTTTGGACACTCAATATGGAATTTTTGCTTTGAAATGTTAATCAGTTATTTGTACCAACACCAGTCATTTGTGTATTAAATTTCATTTTATCCTGATGATTCCTTCACAGTCTTACAACTTTTCCAAACACGAGTTTATATACAGAGTACTTGCTAAAGTTCATCCTTCTTTTTCCTTCTTGTACGCAACTATAGTCATAAAAGTTGTGTCTACATATAATAAAGTGGTTATGCGCAATTATATCAAACTGTTTACAATGCCACCTGGGAAACAAGGCAGTTTAAGTTCCTATTTCGAAAAGAGGTTCAGGCAATTTTCGTGGCAAGTATAGTTAGGGCGAAAAAAGCATGATTTTCGTGGAAGAAAACGTGCAATAGGGAAAACACCCTATTACTGTACGACTTCGTACCGTTTTCGAGGTAGGAACGGTAACTCTACAGTTTATCACCAATGGATGTTATAAGCGTTATTATCTAATAACGTATAACTACTTGTTTAGTTGACATGTAACTAAATATGTAATGACAATGAAACAGCTTTCATTCAATTTTTCTGAAGCTCTTAAATTTCAAGTCTTTCTAAAATACCGAGTACATTTATTTCATTATAAGGAGATTATCAGGTTCATTGGTGCTTAAAGCAAGCTCGTTTAAAATTGAGGATAAAATTATTGCTGTCGAATAAAATATTTTTTATTATTCTAATTTGTATTAGATTAATAGATTTTGATTGCTCCTTTAGTGATTTTGTAGCATGAATTCCACCAAACGTCTACATTATACTTAATAAATTGATAGCCACAAGACGTGAAAAGAAAAAAATATATTCTATCCCATTGAGAACTGTAAATTGTTAAACGTAAAATTTTATACATTTAGATAATGCATTGCTGAACAATAAAATATTATAATTTGAAATGAAATGTCACCAAATTTTTAAATTTTTACTATATTAGCGCAACTATGTGGAATTGTTTTTACACCAAATCTAATAACTATGTGTCACTTATCGACAGTCATGTGTTGTATGACAGTATTACTTTTGCTAGTAACCTAGTACATACCACATTGGAGGTAGTTAAGTGGAATTAATAACACAAGAGAAAGGAAATGGGAAACAGGCGACTATACCGCTGTGGAATACATACCTTTTATTTATTTTCACTATCATGAAACAACAACGGAATTTCGTAACAGCTTCAATCAGCTCAATTTCCAACATAAATATTTTAATTTTTCAAAGAAAAAAAAAGATTAAATATAAAAGCATATATAAAATATAGCTGTATTATAAGAATCAACTTTCGGCTTCCATGACCGGGTTTGATTTTGGAAGATTCCAGTCTACAATTCTCTGTTACGCTTTCAGCTTCTTGGGATATAATTATATTCCCTACTACTAGTGGCGTATCGTGAATAACGTTTTGGGTATGCTCCATACGGGTGACAAAAATAAGCTCGTTATCATGAAAATTTCATTCTTCTTATTAGCTGTTGAAGTGTCGTCATATCTACGTTGTTTCTCGAAATAAGCGAATTAACCAATAAGATTATTAAATGTGCATTTTAATGTACTGTTTCTAACTACCTGAGTGGAGCATACCCAAAACTTCATTCACGAGACGCCACTGCGTGCTACCTATTCTATAAAAACTGAATTATAATAAAAATTGCGCATTGTATTGATTGAAAGTTCTTGCTTCTTAATAACTACAGGCCTCAAAATTACGTGTCAAATCAAATCAAACAAGTTCAGACTTTATAAAAAATTCTTAAATAGACTGAACGGCAATTTTGTTATGAACGTCCTCCTATCGGCTGTTCTTTTCCCCAAGCCTTTCAAATTCCTAAGTCATTAATAGAGATTCAGAAAGGCAGTAACATTTATTCTAATGGCGGCAAAAGTTCGATTCTTTATCTCGATCATAAACAAGAAAAAGCATTACAACCTCATCGAGTTTTACTAATTTCTTGTCTCCAACTTCAAGCTCCCAATCAGGTTTGAAAACCATTCTAGATCACCTCTCTCGCTGAACTTTCTTCGGCGTTCTCTTCTCGCATCCATTATCGAAACTCATTAAAAGGGGTTACGAAATAAAATTAAGCAGGACAGAAAAAGTTCTGGTGTCTCCGTTAATGAGGTGTTACTGAATTCGGCGAGAGAAGATCTAGTTAATAACAACTTGGAACGCATATTTCTGTTCCTCCGCACCCCCGGTTAATGAGGTATCAATTATCATTAGCGGACTACCCTGTTTGTCCAAGAAAACATTTATCATGAGCTGCTGATGAAGATTCACGCACGAAGAGCAAGGTGAGAGGGAGATATGCAAATTGTTGCGTTTCCTAGGTGACGCTATTACAGGAACATTTCCTGGCGATAATTAGGATAAAGAGACGATTCCTTTTAATTCGGGAAATAGGTAATATTTCTTTGCTTAAATGGTGCTGTTTTTGATAGCGCTGATTGGAATGGATATTTTGAAGAATCCATTATCTGTCGTGGATTGATAAATAGTAGTGTAAAGGTGGTTACAGGCACTCGTTCTTAATTAGGTCACGGAGCAATGTCTTGAAGGGGGTGAAAATACAAGCGAAAATTAAATGATGGGGATAGATATTTTAATTGTCAGAGGCAACCTTAGTGTGCTCCGCCTTTGAGGGGAAAGCGGTGAAATTAAGAACTGAGAGTATTGGGCAAGGGTTGTATATTCCAAAAATTATAAGTCATTTATCTATCTATAGGGAACTGTGTATATATATTTGTTAAATTCTGATACGGACGGACACTCTTGATTATTGTCAACGTGTAATCTCTTATTTAATTTTTAAATCAAATAAAATTAAGTAAAATACATTTTTTAAGTACACTTTAAAATTAATTCATAATTTAGTTTCTAATTCATGAATAAAGGAGGGTGATTTTTTTTTTTTTTTTTTTTTAGTTTAATAAATAAAAAAAAAATAGTACATATTCAATTCAGGACAGGACACGAAAATGTTTTTCAAAATATCTCAGTTTCGAAAATTCATTTGAAATGTCTAAAGCAACACAAAGATATAATTTACAAAAGATGTAAATAAATGAGTATATTAAAGTAACTTCATTTTTTAACTCAAGACATATTTTAAAAGGCATTTTTTTTTTTTTTTTTTTTTTTTGTAAAGTTTCTTAAATGATACATTGTATATAGATTTTTAAAAAAATTAATATATATATACTAGCAGTCGCTGGTCACTACATTAAAACGAGTTCTCAAAATTACTTATAACTTACTAATATAAAAATCTCATAAAATCAAAATTATTTTTAAAAAAAATAAAATCAGTCAAAACCTCAGTTCCTACTCCCAGTTAAAAGGAAAAATTTCGTAAAATTCTTTTAGAGTGTGTGTTGGGCACACATAACAAACCCACACACCAAAAAGTTGCCTTCCTGAGATAACTTTAAATAGAGTTATGTTTAGAAACTTGTTTTTTGCCCCCTCCCCATGCCAAAAGAGGGAGAGAGACATTTCTCAAAATCCCTTTATAGTGTGGGTTAGAGACATATAACCATATAGCCTTCCTGAAATAATTTAGAGCAGACTTACACTTGAGAAAGTGTTTTTTACCCCTCCCCACCCGGACCAAGAAGAGGAAGGGGGGAAATTTCTCAAAATCCCTTTATAGCTCGTGTTGGGTGCACATAGCACACCCACACATAAAAAAATCACCTTTCTGAGGTAATCTGGAGCAAAGTTACGCTTGGATATGTGTTTTTTGCCCCCCCCCCAACCTCTCCACTGCCAAAGAGGGAAGGAACTATTTGATACCATCCATTTATAAAGTGCTTTAGACACAAAAAAAAATATCCAAAAAGAAAAAAAAAATCACTTTTGTGAGATAATTGTGAGAAGAGAGAGAGTTACAACTGCAAACGTGTTTCTTGCCTTCCTCCAATCTTAAGTTTGGGAAGGGAGGGGACACTTCGCAAAATCCCTTTATAGTGCGTGTTGGGTACATATAGCACATCTACATACCAAAAATTTTTGTACCGAGATAATTTTGGAACAGTGTTTTGTGCCCCACCCCACCCCAAGGAGGGAAAAGGGAGAGAAATTTGCAAAATCCTGCCACAATTGGTGTTTGATGCAAATAACCAACCCAAACACTAAAATTCGTGAATGCAGTTCCCAAAATATGCAGTTCCCATCCCAGCTCCCCAGGATAAATTTAGCGTAAAAAGGAGCAAAATAAAAAAAAGAAGAGGGGGGGGGGATAAAAAAATGCAAAAGTCACTGAGGGAGAACGCTACTAAAGCTGTAACAAAGAGATTTTAAGAAATAGATATAGTATCTGTTACTAAGGAACGCAATGCAGTTTACTACGTGCCTTTATGGGGGAAGAATAGGCTAAAAAGAATTCCTGTCGTACTAAATTAAATTCTGTATTGGGCCTAATTATGTATATATATGCATTAATCTCATTTTAGGAAGATTATATTTAAGCTTCTACAGTGTACAAATGTGCAAAACTTGGCATGTGAGAAGTGTATTAAGTAAATCTATGCTGATTTACTTTGGATGCATATCCAACGAAAAATGGCGCTGCTATTCTGTTTACGCGAAAACTATATCTCAGCTTCTATGCTATATAAATGCCCAAAATCCTGTGTATGTTATGAAAAGTTATTCTCATTGAATTTTGGTGCATATGGACCGAAAAGTGTCGCAGGTATTACTTTCTGAAGGCTTCTCAGATGACTACATCTCAACATCTATTGATGGAAATTGCACAGAATTGCATATGTAAATTGTAACTGAGAAAAGATATATTGATTTTTTTTTTTTTTCGTGTTAACTGATAGGTGACGCTGTTATATAAAATAATTTTCGACTTCCGATTTTCTATGACTTCACACGTTTTGAGATGTTCAAAACATGATTCGCCCATTTTTAGAAATTGACTATTTGTATGCGTGTGTATGATTTGTTAGCAAAATTTTGTGTTTCACTAACCAATAGATGGAATTTAAGTAAGACTGATATTTCTTTAGACCTTGACATAAGTTAATCTTGATTAGCTTTTGGAATAGATCGCGCAATAGATCGCGCTGCTATGCTGTGATTCGACTAATTTAAGTAAAGGCTATATCTCAACTTCTGTTGTATATAAACATATCAAACTAGGTATGTTAGATGAAGATTATGTAAAAATGTGCTTCTTTATCTTAGGTGCAAATCGGTTGGCACGTGGCGCTGTTGTGTTGCAATTTAAATCTGTTTACGAGAAAGTAATACCTCAACTTCTGCTTTTATGATATAAAAATGTCCCAAACTTGGTACGTGAGATGGAAAATATGTAAAATCCTGCTGATTCAATTTTGGTGTGTATTGCACGAATGATGGTGCTGCAATTAATTTTCATTTACGGAAATATCGAACTCAGTTTCTTTATTATACACATGCAGCAATCTCACTGTGTAATTTATTTATTTATTTATTTTTAGAATAGAATCTAAGAACATTGTTTGTATGGAAATTTTGAATTTCTATATTTATTATTTAAATATTTATTTAAGAAATTAGTCAAGTTTCGACCATTTGGCGATTTTAGTTATAATAAAAATAAGAATACGTTAGCGAAGGACTGAGTTAATGATATTGTTAAAAAAAAAAAAACTGGCGCGAAACATGAAACATGTGAAACATGACTTCCATTATCCACTATTAAACGTATTATATACATTTTTGGAAATGTGATCAGGAAAGATAATGGGATTTGAAAACATGAAATTGACCTAATGAAGTGGAAAACTAAAAATTTTTTTAGTATGAGAAAGTTAATATTCGTGTAAAGACATATAAAAGAAAATTTACATAGCAAGATTAAAAAAAAAAGTAGAGTTATTTTTTGAAACACCAATTTCTGAGATCTAAAATTAACCTACCTAAGCATCAGGATGACTGTTAATTCTCCTGTAACAGCCACGTAATACATAAGAAAGGATATCCAAAATTGATTTATGTAACTATTTTCAAGAAAATCGTTAGAACTGTTTTTGAGTTACCAACTTTTACCAAAACTTGGCATATTCAATTATTGACCGGAACACAGTAATTACATACAAAAGGATATTTAAAGGGGAGTTAATATGGCGAGTTTGAAAAAAATCCGTACACCTGTTTTTAAAGGAACGCACTTGCGACACTTAAAATTGAGCTATTTATACAGAACACCTATCAATTTTCTTAAACTAACCAACTATATCATTCGAAAGGGCATCTAATACAGTATTTGTATAGCAACTTTGAAAGAAATCGTTCGAGCCGTTTTCGAGATACGGACTTACGGTCCCATTTCCAGTTTCCGATGACCCACTCCCGGTTTTACAATTTTCACCAAAATTTGGAAAATTCATCTGTACACCAGACCTGTATCAGTTCTCAAGTTTCGTAGTTCTATCTTTATTAGTTTCGGAAACATGATAGCAAGAAGGTTCCGCACATACATACACACATACATACATACATACACACACATTGAATAATTGCCAAAAACTACTTTGTTTGACTCAGGAAACCTTAAAACATGTAACTCAGGGGAAAACTCGACATCGAATTTTTGGACCGAATACAATACTTCCATTACCTACAGT
>OZ005650.1:15746461-15833961 GCA_963930645.1 Salticus scenicus
TCTTGCTCTGACATCCAAGAATATCCTTTTATTCAACTTAAATACTGTTTAGAATGTAAATATGTTTAAAATTCTCATTCACAAAATTTAAACACTTAAAAATAAAAATTTCCAAAATAAAAATAAGAAGGAGAAGAAGAAGAAAGAAAGAAATGTAAAAATAATTTTAAAACGTCTTCTTATTTTGCTTAAGAAATTTTAAATAAGTTTTATTTATGAAAGAGAGAAAAATCTCGCTCACACATATGATTTTTATTCATGTATTTGCTAAAGTAGATCCTTACCCACGCAGTACCATCCGATGATGATCTCTAGTTTAAAAGGTGAGAAAATTTGTAAATTTTACTTTTCTCAGACCACAAAATAAGATCCGACAAGACAAAATAGCTCTTCGAATAACTCGAGTCGACCACATTTCCTGGTAGACTGTGGTAGACATAACAACGGATAAAGTGTAGGAGTATTTGATTAACTACAATTTTGACTTTCAGTGAATTTATATTTGCATATTTATGATGTATTTTTTTTTTTTTTTTTTTTTTTTTTTTTTAACTGGAAAATTAACGCTTTACAAAAAAAAAGAAAAAGAAAAAAAAAAGAAAAATCAGGCGATTCGCATAAATTAGGAATTGATTTTTCAACAGTACTTGCTCTTTACACATTTTAAAATTTTAAACTTTCAAATTTTAAACTTTTTTGCATAGTTTCAAAAGTGTATAAAACTTCGGTTAACTTATATACTATAATGTATGTCAACATATTTATGTGGTGCAACAAACAAATTATTAATGCTAATGATACTTTTTGTGTGTGTGTGTGTGTGTGTGTGTGTGTGCGAGAGAGAGAGAGAATCGCATAACTATTTGAGCAGATCTTTTTTTTTTTTTTTTTATAACAAGAATGGATTTCAACAAAATTTTAAGAAAAATTGACAAAACATAAGAGAAACATTATTCTGAAACCTAAAATTCATAAGTTTAATACTCGCCTAGATATGAGCATTTATAGCAAATATCTGTTTGCTCATGCGCAAAAAATAGCTTTTTTTTTTTTTTTTTTTTTTTTTTTAAATCAAATAGATTTGAATTAAGCTATATTCAGCAACTTATGTTAATAGTTCATTTGCATAGAGCAGAAAATGATCAAATTATCGGCGAAAGAATGAGCTAGATTTTAGATATTTTCCAGAATTGAAATTTCAAAAGGGATTTTTCACACCGCCACATGTTTAGTTTGAATGTCTGAAGTTTAAAGTCATTTCGTTCAGTATGTTTTTTAGGAAGTCGAACAAATGTCAAAATAATAATAATAATAATAATAAATAAATAAATAAATAAATAATAGGCCCCAAAACCTTTTGTACCTATTTTGAACGGTCTAAATCAAATTATATATATATATATATATATATATTCCCTTAGCCTTCCCTTTTCTCTCTTTCTAATAATTTAGATCTTCAAAAATATCCTCCTTCTATTTGTAAGCCCCAAATACCTATACACACCAATTTTAAACGGTCTAATGGCATTTTTATTTTTATTTTTATTTTATTTATTTATTTATTTATTATTTCACCTTTGCCCCAAAACCCTTATATACCAATTTTGAATTATCTGACTCAATTTCTATTTTTTTGTCCTTTCGTCCCAGCTCCCTTTCCGCCCTCTCTAATAATTTTACACTATCTAAAATATCCTCATTCTATTTGTAGGTCCAAAAACCTATACGGATCAATTTAAAGCGGTCTAACGGTATTTTTATTTTTTTATATATCTTAATAATTTACAAATGGAATCATCAAAGTGTTTCTCAGGTTTGTTCAGTAAAAAATAAATAAATTTACTTGAAGGGTTAATTACATAAATTCACATGGTTTACTATAACAAACAAACAAAAAATCTAATTCACACAAATAAAAAGACAAATAAAAGGAAAGGCATAAGCTTTGAAAGCAAAAATATTTTTAGTTGAAATTAATTTGAAAGATTAACCGAGAGTTATAATTTGACATGATAGAACATAGTACAATAATAATAACAACAATAATAATAAAATTACTATGACTGTATCGAGAAACATTCAACAACAATAAGGGAAAAGTTTTGTATTTTTATGTGTTTTCCATTATTTTTATATTTACTTAAAACAATTTGACGCGATGATATTGTGTATCAGTCTTAATAACAATCTGAACCGAAACTGTTAAATACATTGAAAAGCAATCGGAGATAAATTAGCAAATAAGCATTTCTGGTTTCAACGTTTAATGAGATGTGTGTCAAGTGTAAAAATCGTACTATTGTTTGGCTGTTACATACCTATATTAAGAAATTAATTGCCCTTATTTAATTACATTAATTAATTGTCATTATTTAATATAAATACGTTTAGCTAATCGAACTTCAGCAAGTGACCGAATAAATCTTTCATTATACTTTAATCAATAGAAACAAATATATATATATATATATATATATATGCTTTTTATTATGATAAATACATCATACTTAAATAAATAGCATACTCTAAGTATAAAGGATTTTTTCTTCTATATCTTTGCATATATATATATATAATAGTAAAATAATCTTTCTCAAATACATTGAAAAAACTAATTCATTCACTACCATTTATAAAAACAGGAAAGGATCTGGTGAGATGTAGTCGATTCGGGGGACATATAGCAAATTATTTTTCGGCTTTTATTGGGAAGGCAGCCCTTCTACACTTACCTGTCTTCATACCATCTATTTCTTATCTGTTGTTATTTTTCCAAGAACACGCCTGCAAGAAACTTTCTGTAATTTTAAAAGAAGAAAATACAAGAATTTTAAAAGGGGAGGGCAAGAAACTATTAATCCTCATCCATCACTTGAGGTTGTGAAATGTGAGACTACACAGTCTAGAAAAGGGGTCTTTAGAAAAGGTTATTTCTTGCCACCTGCTGAACTGTCAAAGTTGTCAAATTGTGTAGGGTGAGATGAAATGTAGCCGGTTTATAACAGTCAGTCTACAGAAGATACTTGCTAAGTTCGCTACATACAGCCCTTCTTTTTCATTTTTGCTTGGATAATTAAATTTTTTATTACTATTAATATTATAATCGTGCAAAATATAACGAACAGTGAAATAATGCTAACAAACAAGATATACATTCACGATGGATATTTATTCAAATTAAAAATTAAAAGAGGAAAAAGCACTTACTGGACTTGTAAAAATTCTGACTGCAAAGCAAGTATAACTTTACATGAAGATTTTAGTATAAAATCGAAAAAAAGGCACCATTTGCACCCTGTGAATTCTGCAGAATTAGAAGCATATAAATGCGTGGCAGAGATAAAAAGAAGAGTGCAAGAAGAACCAACTACACCAGTACCAAATATTTACTGGTAAGCATATATATATATATATATTATTATTATTATATATCTGTACACAATAATATTTTGCAGTTTTCTTTTTCTATACTTCACTTTCATTTATCCATTTTATTTGCTCCCTCTATTTCAATAAGAAATTTATCAATTTATCTTTAAAATTTGCTGATTTTGGTGATGGTTTTAGGAATTTCACTAGATTTTTAATTATTACGAACGCTGTACGTTTATGTTTTTGAAAATGATATTAACTTAAACGATACAATAAATACAAGAAGTTGTTTAATTTGAAAGGACTAATTCTTATGAGATGTGTACATTTCATATAATTTAGAAAAATATATTCTTAATATATTTCTTTTGTCATAATTAATGTATCACTATTAAATATTAATTACCAAAATAGTCAAAAACGGAATAGTCTAATCCCTGTATGCAAGACCCTACTGGTGGCTGGGATATTTTGTTCTCACCGCTTGTAGACGGAAGGTGTCGGGTTTGAACGCAGAACATGCTCGTCGACCTAGTCATTCGGAATTTTCTGTGTTTTGCTCCGAAACTCGTGTAAAAAAGGTCAAGGACCTTTTTACTATGTCCTTTTGATGTTCATCCTAACTTTTATTTTTTATTTTATCTTACTTACATATAGTGGAATGCCAAAAATCTGGTCGCTTCCCAAACACAAATAAATTAGCCTCAATTCTTACACCAAACCAACATCCAACACAGAGGCTGTACATTCTTATCGTTGCCCAATGGCGAATTCCTAAACATTTAGATCTCCCCAGTGGGGGAGGGCGGGGGAAGGTTTTGCTCTCTAAGTTAATAGACGACAAGTGCCGGGTTTGAATCCAGGTCGCGCTCGTCGACCTAACTTTTCGGGGTCTTCCATGCTTTCAGATAACCTCGCGTAAATACAAATTAGAATCCCTTTAAAAAAAAAAAAAAAAAGAACTAATAAATAAAACTAGAATAAATAGAACTAGAAAATAAAAATCACAGAGGGCATTCAATCCCCGCCTGTGAACACATGCAATCAATAGGGTCTCCTACATATCCTTCCAAAGAATTTAATCACTGATATGTTCTTCCATTTTTTAAAAATTCTTAAACTGGTGTGAAGCTCTAAGAAAACTTTTTATGGTAATAATTTATTATCATTATATATATATATATAAAAGGTAATCTTTATATATAAAAGGTAAAGTTTGTGTGTGTGGACAGCGTATCGCAAAGACGGTAGCTCGGACAGTCACGTGTTTCGACACGAAGGTGCCCTCCGAGGGGTCCTTGTGCACCTCGAAGCCCGATTTTCGAATTTTTGTTTAGTTTTCTTTTAAGTAATTAAAATATGAAAATATTAAACTCATAATAGCATAAATAATTAGCCATTTAAATTTTATCCATAATTTAATTGTTGGCAAAAAAAAAAAAAATTATAAGTTCTTTTTTTTTTTTTTTTTTTTCCCGACAAGAAAGTAAATATATATTTACTTAAACTTGAACAATACTCAAGCGAAGTGATGACGTCACTGGCCGTCCGTGGATGCAAGAAAATTATTTCCTATGTTAATCGCCCATTCGATTTTTTATAAAAAATTATTAAAAATCGAGGAAAATTATTTCCCGATTTCAATCCCCATATTTGAGTAAATATATGTATTAGTTATCGTGTGCATGCGTTATATTAAGTTGTTTTTGCTGTAAAATTGATAAAATTTGAATTTTAAATTTCAAAACTCTAGGGAAAAAAAAAAAAAAAAAAAAAAAAAAGGCAAACTTCCGTATTCGATTGAAAACATAAACATTTCATTTCAAAGGATGACATTTACACAATAAATATCTAACTAATATGCTAATTAAAATAAAAATTATAAATATTCTATCGTAATTTGAAGTCAAATTTGTTTCCAAATGTCTAAATAAAATGTCTGATATAAGATACTCATGTGTTGCAGCGGAATAGATTTCATATCTGTCATCCTTGGCGGAAAAAAAAAAAAAAATCGCCAAATTATCTGGTGAACATTTTTTTTTTTTTTTTTTTTTTCAAAAATCATGGTTATTTTAACAACTTATATTAAGAGAGTAATGAATAATATGAAACAATATTTCGTTCAATACATATTACGAAAATGTACATCTAGCATGTATAATTCGTATTACGTTTTTGATCGCCAAATACAAAAAACACCAATGATGACAGAGTTTTGAAATTATTTTTTTTCTTTTTTTTAAATTTCCATCTCCTAACCATTGTGTTTTATATTAAATAATTTTTTGTTATTCGATATTTAAAAAATCCATACTTTCACAAAAAAAAAAAAAAAAAAAAAAAAATGGTTTGGTTACAAATATATAATTTTCTTTCCTTTTATGAAAATTATCAAGATAGTCAAAAACTGAATACTTAATTTCAGTGTACAGGGACCTGTTGGTAGCCGAAAAATTATAAGAAAAGAAAAAAAAGAGAAAGGTTTAAGAAGCTTTTCTTTAAAGAAAAGAAATACGCTGTTAAGGAAAAAAAATTTAAAAAAGCCTTGTTTTATCTATTTATGGTATTATTCTAGTTACTCTTGCTATGTTATTGTTTATTAAATCCACTGTGAAAAAATTGTGAAATTAATTTGGAGCAAACATTTACTAAAACCGCCTTTTTTTGTTTGTTTGTTTGTTGCTGGTTAAGCTGTACTGTTAAAAATTTCTGTAAATTTAATGTAAATATTTATCCAGAGTCGCTGTAAATTTACAGTAATTCTTAGTCAAAAGTGAATAATCGAGATTCTCAATCTTTATTCTGTATTTTTACCTAATTGTATTATTTATTTATTTATTTTTTTACTTAAAATTAAAAATGGCTGTTTCTACTTTAGAAAAAGCATTCTAAGTCCGAAATATATTCTCAACAATAATTAATTAATTAATATTAGTTATTAAAATGAATGTATAAAATAAGTTTTTTAACATCTGTTTTTTTTTTTCCTCTGTAATTTTACGTGAGACTTAAGATAATAGATTACACAGTTTTCTGTTGAAATTTTTAACAGTATGTCAATATATGCAGTATTATGCTTTTTGTTATTTTCTATTCAAATATTCTATCAAATGAAAGTAATATTTATATTATTCGTGTGCAATGTCAAGTGTAAAGCGAATTTTATAAAATAAACACTAACTCTCAAATTATAAAATGCCAACGCAAGTTTGTCTTGAATTAAATTAAGTATTATTTTTCTATAAAATCTGAAATTTTCAACTGAATTTGGAGATTTTTGGACTGTGAGCTCATAATCCCTAGTTATAGCCAAATTTAAATTTATTTTATTTATTTTGTAAAAATCAGTTGAAAATTCACGATTAAACGAAATAAAAAGTAAATATGTAGACATTATACATGACTTAACTACCCATCTAATTATACGTATTGTTGCGAAAGATAAAACATCTAGAACTATTGTTTCAGAAAAAGTAGATTTACTATTACAATGAAAACAAAGGCAGTTTAATGATTTTTATGAAGGCTGAACTTAACGACAAACTGGGCGACTTGTCCACTAGATGTTATGACAGTTGTAATATAAATTTACAACATTCTACAACCAACCGTTTTTAAGTTATGAAAGATACAAAATCTAATTCGTAATATTTCCTTAGAAACCTTTGGACGGCCCCTGCTGGCCTGGGCTCGGCCAAGCTTAACGGGTTAGATGCCGTCCGCCGGAGCGAATAAATCGCCAGATCACCTCATGGAAACTGCCTACACCAGATAGTAATCTAGTAGCTAGTTAGAGCGAGCTGTGTCCGAAGATTCTTCGTTCAGACTTCATCCATCATCTTCAGGAACTAGATGGAACTGCTACGTCACTTCTGGGCAGCAATGTGACTAGAACACCAAAGCTCAGGAATTGCAGGGTATCGACTTCTGCTTTGGACACATAGCTCGATTTGCACACCACACCCTCCAAGATAACCATGGTGGAAACGTACAGACATGCTCCAGGATGTTAAGGAATTTGGAATAAGTGCACTTACTAGCTGAGAGTCGAAATAACCGGAATTCAACAAAATTAAAACAATTTTGAATTTAGGCAGGGAGGGAGAAAAAAAAAAAAACGCTGGGGAGCCGCTAAAGTTAGTAGTGCACACAATAATTTAAACCGAAAGTGGAGGCGATTTGAAAAGGGGAAGGGGACAACACTTAAGATTTAAGAAAGACAAGCTGAACGAGTAAGGAACAATGAGATTATTCGTAATATTTCCTTATACTTTGCACTAGATAGTAAAAAGCTTTTTCATACTTCATTTCAAAAACAAAATAACATATCGAAGATGAGTTGGAAGTTGGAAAATTAGTAGCTGGTAAGTTTTAAAGTATCAATGACCTGAAAAAAAAAATAATGATTTTTAAAAAATCTATCAAACGGATTTTCACAAAACATAGCTATAAGAACAATCACGATAAATTCAACATTCAAAAAAATAAAGAAAGAAAGAGAAGAAAAAAATAAATAAATAAACACATTGAACTTGGTTTATTCTACCGTGCCACAGATACATACATATACGCAAACGAACCAGGGATGCAAGAATTTCCGTCTTAAGAAGGAAAACTTACACCAGTGTATTTTTATCAATAATTTGTATCATATTTGTGCTTTAATTTATTGCGATTGATCCTAATAGAAATTATTAATAACGAGGGCTGGTGAGAGTCTTCTATTTTGAGACTGAAACTCTTGCACCCCTGAAACGAACAAAGTCTTCGAACCTTTTTTAGGAGGGGGCGGGGACTAAAAAATTGAATGCATAATATTTGTTTATCAATATTGCTGTTTAAAAGATTTATCTTTAATGTAGGCAAGAAACTTCAAAAGTTACTAACAGTGATTCTCGTGCATATTTGCCCTCATTCAATTCAATCAGATCAACACTTTACCGAACACGAGCTTCTGCAACAGCACCATTGTCAAAGACAATACCAGATATAACAATGGATGAACAGCGTATCAATAGTGATGAGGAATTCTTAGAGATGAGGACTTCTAGTGATGAGGAATTTCTTCAGTCTGATGACGAAACTGGGCAGCCTCGCATTATTGTAAGTAATTTTTATATTTTATTACTTTATTTGAATATAATGATGATTACCGTTTGATTATGAATTATCTAGAACTGCAAATCACATTGCTTTTTTTTTCCCCTTTATTTCTATAAAAACAGATTGTCATAGTTTAAAATGTAAATTAAGAAGTATTTTATTTGAGTATTTCAGAAATTTTTTTTTGTTATTGTTAACATATACATCAGACTTGTATACCTGAAAGGGTCCGCTTGAACCTGGGCTTGACACCCAGGTCCACTTCATGGTGGTGAGGAGAGATGCCACTTGAAAGGATAACAACACGAAGAATTACAAATAATAAATGTGTTAAGTTTTTTTTTTTTTTTTTTTTTTTTTTTTACTTCGCACTGGTGCTATACTACGGACAATTGGTTACGGAATATGATTCACCCCTAAAGGAGCTTTTAAACACTAGCGACTTCAACGCGGCAAGTGCGGTTTCCATTCAAAATACTTTGATGTGTGATTCGCGTTGCTGCTTGTCTTGAAGAGCAGTTTTCTCTCCTGACAAACCTCCAACTGCGATAATTGCATGGTGAACTTGGGTCTCTTTTGTAAAAGAGCAATAAGAAGTAATGTCCTTCATTGTAAACATGCCCAAAATTTCAAGGGTCACTTTCGGACAGTAAATAATTTATGCCTTTGCCACTCTGCATCGTCGCTAGTGTTTGTACGTACCATCAAGGCCGATTTCCACCAAGGTTGGAACTTCGAGGCTCAAAAAACCATTAATCACGCTTCCAACACAAAGAACCAAATGCTTCGTCATCAGTTGTAGCCTTCTTTTATCAGATTGCGCAGTTACTTCGAAGGAAAGCATGCAAAATTGACAAAGATATCTGCCTCTGGCCTCTCAATTATCTCAGCAGGAGGCTAGGTCTCTAGACTTCCAACCACGTTCAACCGTTTACTGCCCGTTTGACCACACCAAAAGATTCTGAATAGCACCGCTCCAACCAACCGCTATGGAAACTCTGGCAACGATGCAGAGTGTCAAAAGTCATAAATTATCCATTGTCCGAAAGTGACCCTTGAAATTTTACACATGTTTACAATGAAGGACATTACTTTTTTTTGCTCTTTTACAAAAGAGACCCAGTCCTCATTCAATTATCGCACTAGGAGGTTTGTGAGCCACGACTCAAGCGAGCGTCGACTCTCAAATACCACATCAAAGGAATATCAAAAGAATCCGCGTTGACACTTTGCAAGTTGCCAGAGTTTGAAGGCAGCTTAAAGCTGCGTTCAAACACTGACACCAGCAGAGCGGAAGGGCGGCCTCTTTTCAGATTCCTTTGACGTGTGATTCGAGTTGTCTCGAAGCTGGAGAGAAGTTTTCTGCTCGGACAAACCTCCTACTGCGATATTTGCATGGGGAAGTTATGTCTCTTTTGTAAAAGATAATTAAAGTAATGTCCTTAATTGTAAACATGAGAAAAATTTCAAGGGTCCCTTTCGGACAATGCATAATTTATGACTTTGCCGCTCTGCATCGTTGCCAGTGTCTGAACGGAAGTGGTCAGGAGAAATGAACATCACAACTTTTTGATCCTGCAAGGAGGGAATGGCTCCTTTGATACTCCCCAGAGATATAATTTGGATGGGAACCCCTTCCCCCCACCCCCACCCCATTAGTGTACACGACGATCTTCGGCCGGCTCGAAATCGAATCTCTTCCGATTATGAATTCGGTGCTCTACCAACCAAACTACCGTGGCTCTCACAAAAAACTGGAAAGACACCCAGATCAAGATGTTAAAATATATGAAAGAAAATTTCGCCATAGACGTAATATATTTGAATTCTGTTGTTTATTCCTGTAGACAAACTCTTTATCCGAGCTCAATAAAATGTTTTAAATGATATCCCATTGTCAAAAAATTTTTATAATACCGCATTTGGATTTTCTGCTAGTATTCTTTGTTGAGTATGTCTGATAAGACAGACATATACCTACAACTAAAACTGAATTTTCGAATTCTGCACATTTGTTGCGCCATGTCTGTACCTTCCCTCCCCTCCCCCCCCCTTTTTTTGTATCTCTATTCAGATGCACAATTGTTTTATATGTTTTAAGCACTTTCTAATGAAATTGAAAAGTGTTAATTTCATTCGTTTATTTGGCTGTCTACGTTCTCATTTTCCATAAATGTTCTTAGAACTGATCGAAAGTAAACAGAATTTCAAAAAAATGAACTTAATGATAATGGTAAAGCATTGACTAGCATTGACGTAAAATTAACACAACTTCTTCTTCGGTGGGTAATTTTTAAGTTGAAATGGCATGCATTTTGTGTACATTGATGCAGATCATACACATTTTTCAACTACATAAATGCAAAATTATCATTTTTTTTGTGTTGTGTTACTTTTTTTTTTTTTTTTTTTTTTTTCTGGGATGCGATATGCTATTTAGGTTTATTACTGAGTGCTTACTATTGAAAATCATCACGCATGGAAAACATATAGAAAGGTAATGATGAAGTGCAATTGGAAAGCGTTTTATAACTTATGATAACTATGTGATTTTTCTTTCTTGCTTAATTTAAACTTCAGAAGTCTAGAGCCTCAATAATATTCAAAAATGAAACATTTGTTTCAATCTGCTGCCAAATAGTTCAATGAACTAATAATATGCGATACGGACACATACATAAAAACCAGTATCATACGGTTTTTTATTTCCTTGTTTTAGTTTAATTTAATTCGCTTCAATTTATTGTGTTTCTCTATGAATTTTCAATTTATTAGTAGAATAGCTATAGAGCAGATTTTTTTTTTTTTTTTTTTTTTTTTTTTTTTGATAAATAAATACAGCTCTAATGAACTACATGCAGAGGCAATTTAGATTCGTTACCTATCTCATTTTGTTGTTATCTTTTTTATGTATGATACACAGAATAAACCTGTTGTAAAACTTTGCCTTTATCACTATAAAATAAATAAATAAATAAATAAACACTTGATCATTTCTGTGTAAGCGTAGGCTAGTTTAAAAGTGATATAAATAACGTATAATTAATAAACGAAATCGCCAGTAATATCCTAACTACAAAGCTTTCCGAAATTAAATAATTTCTGGAAACATACGTAGAAAGGGGGGGGGGGACCCTCTCAATGTAAGAAGAAAACATGAATGTACATTTACGGTCAATTATTCACTACTCATTATTATATACTTATTTACTCCCATATCTTCAATTTACTTTTTCATTTGAATTTGCCTCTTTTTGAGACGGCGACGCCTTGCCCTCTTCTAAAATAAAATGAGACAAGAAAAGATAGACTAGACAATATAGCTTGTTCATTCGCGCGCTTTTTATTTAGCCAGATGTATAGTTGAATGTGAACGATAGTGAAAGATTTATATGTACCACACTTGGTTATTTAGCTTGTGTTCTCGGAGTCAGCATCAAGTGCGAAATAAACCGTCTAAAGAATGGTACGTGCGAAAAAGAAACCGGTGAGTAATGGTTTTCATTTTTAATTTGCATAAGTTTGTCGCTTCTATTGTTTATGTGGATTGTAATGACAATAGGTATTTTTGTAGAATAGAAGTGCAATCGCAATGCTATTTTGCTTCATTTGTATTACTTGAATTTAGTATTAATTTGGATTATAATGCAAATGAAAAGTAGTACTATATATTTGAAAAAATGATACAGTCCAAACAATGGACAAATTTTGAAGATTCAATATGATTTATGTGTGTATGTGTGTGTGTGTTTCCCCGTACAGGATGTTTTTGATCGGGAGAATGTCACTGATCCGTATTTTTAAAAACTATACCAGCAAAACAAACCAATCAGTTAAGGTTTTTGTTTTTAATCTACAAATGCTTTCCGCTTTTATTGTTTATGTGGACTGTACTGTACTTAATGGGAATGGTAATTATGTCATTTCTTTATTAGTATCACTTGAATCTAATTTTAATTTGATTTATAAAACAAATCAGAAATGGTAATTTATGAAAAATAACGTGGTCCAAACAGTTGCTAAACCTTCAATTTGTTTTACATATGATTTTTTTTTTTTTTAAGTATATAGTATGTTTTTGGTCTGGAAAATTTCAGTGATCTGTATCTTTTAGAAAATAAAGCAGCAATATAAACTTTCTATTCTACTTTCTATTTTACTCTCTAAACAAAAACCAGTAAATACAGATTTTCACCATTTTTTGTGTGTGTGTGTCGGAAAAGGGGTGGGGTGTCTACGTGGTACACATTTTTTCTTTCTTTTTTTTTTTATGTCTACGTAATGTACTACGATTTTTTAAAATGTCTATACCTGAAATGTAATTTCAAAAATACGATTGGAATGACGATTATATAATTATATAATTTATTTCATAAGCTTGAATTTAAAATTAGTTTGAATTATAAAACAAATGAAAAATTACATTTTCAAAACATTAAACAATCTGCTGTAGCTTCAGTTTTTTTTTTTTTTTTTTTTTTTTTTTTTTTGACTTGTGAAATTTTTTTTATGTATATATTTTAGATATTAAAATAAATCTAAAATAGAAAGTACTGAGTTTAGATTTTCATTTTTTAATCTGCATGCATTGTTTGTTTTATTGTTTATGCGGACTGTAATTTTAAACAATAGGTACTTTTGCAGAATTAAGATACAATTGTAATTATGTGATTTATTTCATTAGTATCTCTTGAATTTGAATTTAATTTGGATTTTGATGCAATTGAAAAATGGTAATATCTCGAAAACTGATGAGATCCAAACAAATTATCTACTGGAGCTTATATATATATATATATATATATATATATATACAATGATAACAATATTTTATCCGAAAATTTTACTGATCATTTATTTATTTATTTTTATCTATATTAATAAAATCAGACTTTTGTCTGTAAATTTGTCGGAATCGAAAAATTTTGTGATATCTTCACGTTTCACACCCGATGAAAGCCGAAAATGACTTCAGAAAATTTTGCCTGTGTGTGTGTGTGTGTGTGTGTGTGTGTGTGTGTGTGTGTCATCGTGTCCGAATGTCGCTTTTTTTGTCCGGGCATCACTCGAGAACGGCTGGACGGAATTCAACGGCGCTTGGCAGGAATTTAGGTCTTCACCCAACTTAAAATTATATCTATCAACTTTTCAGAAATCCCCCCCCCCGTTCCCCCCTGGGGGGCAAAAGGCAAAAACACGTTTGTCCGGGCATCACTCGAGAACGGCTGGACGGAATTCAACGGCGCTTGGCAGAAACTTAGGTCTTCACCCAACTTGAAATTATATCTATAGAAATTCTCAAAATTATGATTAGTGTTTAAATTGTGGGTAAAAAACGCCTGCGCATGCGCCATAAATATTTTTTCACTAAAACACTTTGAATGGAAAAACAAAGAATAAAAATAAATTTTTAAGTTAAAGACTTTTTTATTCGCGTGATTCGCACTACAAATTATGAAAAGATTGAAATGAAGTGTTGCCATCTAAGTTTCATACTTTAGTTAATTTAAAAAAATCTAATTGTCGTATCGAAAAACTGTTTACACCCCAGGATTCAGAAAAATCACCTCTTTCATTTGGTACTGAATTTGTAATGATAGGTCTGATATTTCTAATTTATTTTTCCCTTTATCCGTTTTTCCGTTTCCACTTAAATTTCATACTTTAGTTATTTTTTAAAAATCTAATTGTCGCATCGAAAAACGGTTTGAACCTCTGGATTCAGCAAAATCGCCCCTTTCATTCGGTATCAAATTTATAAATATAGGTCTGATATTTCTAATTTATTTTACCCTTTTTCCGTTTTCAACTCAGATTCGATATGGAACAGCTTTAGTATTGGATGCCTTTGGCAAAATTTGAAATTCGGCACCGAAGTAGCTCGGACGTTTCTCGCCAAGATCTTTAATTGCACAATTGAGATAGCCAATTCAGTTCATCGCAAAAATTGCTTAAAATATTTAAAGTCACCAAAGGGCACCGATACTTAAGCTGTGCTTTTTGTATTTATTTATTTATAATACTGTCTATTAAAGACTTCTGTGGTCACGAAATTTGGTGTGTAAATTGTTTGTAGGCATCCGGCACTTATTGCAACTGCATTTCACGAAATTCGAAATCCTCCCCCCCCTTTCTCGGAGTCGGAGGGCAATAAACATGTGTAAAAACATGTTTTTCCGTTTGAATTCGCTTTGAACTATCTTAGAATGGCGAATTTTGGTGTGTGGATATTGATTAAGTGTACGCATTATGTACATTAGTGGGATTTTGCAAAACTTCGAACTCACCCGCTGAGGGTGGGGGAGTAAGAAGTGGGTAAGTTGTGCCGAAGACAGTGGGGACCCAGACTCCTCACATTGGGAGCGAGAAAACCTCTACCAATCACAGCGAGAACTTAGGTTATTAATAAAGATATGGCATTTTGACAACTCATTTAAGTTTAATGTCCAGCGAAGCGGGCAAAGCCTGCTAGTTTTTAATAAAACAGAAAATAAATATTCTTGTTTGCGCTTTGAAAAGAAATGAATAAATATAGCTTTCCTGTAGCACATTAATATCGGCCAATAAATATTGTCTGGTATGCATTATCATTATTGGTTACGGCTGATATCGGGGTGTGCCGAATTACAATGCATATAGGTTTATAATACATAAGACTGCTAAATGTATTTTTTGTCTTCTATTTTTATAAAATTTTAATTTTTTTTTTTAATGTAGAATTGTTTTTAACGTTCCAGATTGTAGGTCCAACATTGGAAAAGATGGGCGAGACTGGGCAAGATTGGTAAAAAAAGTCGATCTTCACCTAATGCTCGCTCGCAGATTTTTGGGCGATACTAAACGACGTTCGCCAATACTATTGCGCTACTAAGGTTCAAGCATTTTGTTGTTGTTGTTGTTTCGCAGGCATTTTCTGCTTTTACTACTTTTGTAAACAATATTTTCAAACAATATGTATCTTTACAGAATGAAAGTACAATAGGAATGTCAATTATATGATTTACTTTATTAGTATCATTTAAGTTTAATACAAATTATAAAAGAAATAAAAAATGGTAATATCTCAAAAATTCGTATTATCAGAAATTCAAATGCAGTTTAGATATTCTGCTAAAGGTTCAGTTTGCTTCACATGAGTGTTTTAGCGTATATGATGTTTTTGGTCAGAAAAATTTAGCTGATCTTCATTTTTTACTTTCTCTTACCCATAAGGTAGAGAAAGTATTGTTTTTGGGTCAAATTTTCGAAAGTGAGATTTTGTTATATTTACACGTTTTGAGGTCTCCTGAATACGAAAATCATGTTTTTAGCGGTTGGTCTGTGTGTATGTCTGTGTGTGTGTCTGACTGTTATCAGCATAACTCAATAACACATAGTAGCAGACATTCCAAACTTGCTATTCTAAATTTGTATCATATAAGGATGCTACAGTAAGCTTTTCGTTACGATCAAGCAAATGATTCGTGTACAAGGACAATCAAGAGAATTCTAATACATTACGTCTATGGGGGAAATTGCAGGAAAGTAGAGTTTAGCGTCTATAGACTGCACTAAACCAAATGAAACGAATATATATTTTGTGTAATATAGAGATAGTCAACTGGAAAAAAAATTGTGTATGTAGGAGCCTCGCCTCCCCCCCTGGAGGGGAAGTCCCCCCTCGAGGGGAGTAAATTTTCATGTGGGTATCTTTCAAAAGAGCTCGCCAATACCTTTAAAACGAATGGTTGAACCATCGATCTGCGATAATTTAAAACAAAGTTATCGATCTTTTTTTACTTTTAACGAAAAAAAAACTTACATTTTTATTTATTTATTTTTTTTTTTAATATTAAGAATGAAATGGACTTTTTTTTTTTTTTTTTTTTTTTTTATTTAGTGTTATACTACTTCTCTAATATGGAAATCTTCTGCATTATCATAAAAGATAATTTTTTTAAATAATAATTTTAATAAATTATTTTTTAATAACCGAATTAAATTCTATATAAATGTAGGTGCATTAATAAAAACAGAGGGTTGAGGGGGGCGGTAGCTTCCCTCACACAGAATTAATTATCATATAAAACTCTTCCGAAGCCTAATTTGAATTGTTTAACATAGGTTTACATAACATCGTTATCTTACCTCTTAATCTCCAACCTGTATTTATAGTATGTATTAAATTTCAGGGTAAGAGAAAGCCGTGTGAGTGACACACCAGATCATTTAAAAATAACAAAAGAAACCTTTTATTATTTACGCTCTAAAGAAGAATCGATAAGTTAAGTTTTACCCTTTTAATCTACGAGCATTTCGTGTTGTATTGTTTTTGTAAACAGCAATCTCAAAAGGTTAAACACTCCGCAATAGCCATGAGGCCGAAAACAGTTACACTCACAGTTAATAAAGGAAACGAATTCATCTACTGAACGATTAAGTAAAGAATATATATATATATAATAATGAATTATTAAACTAGTAAAAGCCAAGCAACAGATACAAGATCACTGGAACGACATAAACCAATATGAATGAATATTTTTCAAGTAGGAGAAGCTCAGAAATGTGAAAAAAATTCTCCAGGGGAGACCTTTTTAACCCTTGAGCACCACTATACTCGTTCACTAGTGGCTATAATAACAAATCACTAGCGGGCTCCCTATCGTACATGAAAATAATTGAAGTGAAATTTAAAATGGAATAAACTATTAAGTTCAATATAACAGAGAATCTAACAGAAAACAACCATAATAAACAAACAATCTTCACAGGATGATACATTTGGAGTCACATGGAATAAAAAAAAGCAAAATAATTCAGGGGTTTAGTTGTTCATGGAGTAAAACAAGCAAAATTCAAGGTTTAGTGGTTCATAGCTAATAAAGAATAATGAAACTATACAGCAACATGGATATTTATTGATTGATTGTCATGTCATGTGTGTAAGAATACGATTACTGATTTTAAGAATAGTTGACAACTCAACAATGAAGAAATTGAAAATTATATATATATTAGATACTAGCAAACCTGTACGAAATTTTCGCACTTTATTTTCTTTTCCTATTTACTTGCAAAATTTGAAACTCGTAAGTATTGTACCAATTTTACCTCCTAATTAAAACTTTAACTTGCCAGAAACCAAACTATTAGATCCAAATTAATATTGTGCAATAGTTAAGCCAAAATTATTCAAAGAAAGATTTCAAAATAAAATTCGTGGTTGGCGACAAAGTTTTCATACTTCCGCAGGCAGTACAGTTTTAGTATATAGGACCCCCATGACATTTAAACTTTCGTCGCCGTATTGGCGATGACATTTTATTTATTTGTTTTGGCGTAATTTTTGTTTAAAAGAAAACTAATTCCTATTTTGTTTATACTTTTTATGAATGCATTTTTTTAGTCAATTTATGATAATAATTCATATTCTGCATTTTTCTTTAAAGTACTTCGAGGTTTCAAATGACGTTTGCAAAAATCCTAAAGAAGCCATTTTTAAAAATACATTTTTCCATAAAATGGTCTCATAAGACAAATGTAACATTTTTTTTCATATTAGACCATCAAGCTGAAACCGCGTGCTTAAATATTGTCCATTTATAAATATTATTATTATTATTATTATTTTATCCTTGCGTATTTTATTAATTACATCACTATCGTATCGTTTTAACAAAATATAATCGTGACTGGTCCACGTTAGAGAAATATTATATAGTAGATTATCAAATTTTGTTTTATAGTCCAAATTAAATTCAAACTCATTAAATTTATATACATTAGGTAATGTATATATATAAGTATTTTATATGATTTATAAATACTCTAAATTATATGTATATAATTTACTCTATTGGCTCGCTAACATAAACAGATACGATATACTCCTAGTAACTGGTAGCCTTGTATTAATTCCATGTAACTCACACATACTTGTACCAAATTTCATGCAAAATGACTGCATAACATATCGGGATCCTGTTGTGTAAACATGTAAACTAATTACAAATTCTATGCCCACGATTTTCCACAGAAACACATGCTTTTAAACATTCTAATAATATTGCCTTATATTTAATGGTCTGTAACCATGTTAAAATCAAAATGCACTTTTATTAAATGCTGTCTATAGCCGTAATGGTACGACATTATTTTGTGTGACCCTAAAAAGAAGCACAGTTATTATATATACCAATAAAAAGAAAACATCTAATTACTAATAACTCATTAATAATTAACCTAATTTTTCATCATTTGGATGATTACAGAATGTTATAGGAATTCTTTTGTGTGGTTTTGTAAATAAATTATTAGGTCAATACATACCTTTTTTACTTTCTCTTACCCTTACTGTAGAGAAAGTATTGTTTTTGGGTCACATTTTCGGAAGTGAGTTTTTGTTATATTTACATGTTCTGAGGTACCCTGAATACGAAAATCATGTTTTTCGCGAATGGTCTGTGTGCCTGTCTGTCTATTATAAGAACAAACAGTAGCCGGAATTCCAAACTCGGCATTTTAAATCTGTATCCTATAGGGATACTACACTAAGCTTTTTGTTGAGATGAAGCAAATAGTTCGTGTACAGGGACACTCAAAAGTATTCAAATACATTACGTCTATGGGGGAAATTGCAGGTAAGTAGAGTTTAACAACTATAGACTGCACTAAACCAAATGAAACGAATATATATATATTTTGTAATAGAGATAGTCAACTGGGAAAAAAAAATATGGAAATCGCGTGTATTACCATTAAAGATAATTTTTTTAAATAACAATTTTAATAAATTATTTTTAAAAAAGAGAATTATTTTTTAATAACCGAATTAAATTCTATATAAATGTAGGTGCATTAATGAAACGGGGGGTTGAGGGGGGCGGTAGCCCCCCCCCCCCTCACACAGAACTATTTATCATATAAAACTCTTCCGAAGCCTAATTTGAATTGTTTAACATAGGCTTACATAACAGTACTCGTTATCTTACCTCTTTATCTCCAACCTGTATTTATAGTATTAAATTTCAGGATAAGAGAAAGTCGTGTGAGTGGCACACCAGATTATAGAGAAAATATGCTTTTAAGCATCTTTATAATGTATTTTAATTCACTTATGTTGAATGCAATATAAACGCTTTAAAATGCGCTTCAATAAAAATTTGTCCATAGGCTCTAATGTCACGAATTTTTTTGAGTGTCTCTGTAAAAGAACGATAAACATTTTATACACCAGTAAAAACTATTCAACTTATTCTATATTTTTAATGAATAATTGTTCCAAAATTTGGCATAATTTGGATGATTACGTGACATTATCGGTACACTTTACTAAGCTCCTATATATTAACTATGAAGCCTAAGCACACATATTTTCTACAGAAAACATGTGTGCTAGGATTACGAAATCCTAACTATACTTTAAACGAAATTCACTTCCTAGGCGTAATGATAAGAAAAACTTTGGCGTGTCCCTGTACACGATCCATAAACAATATAGACATAAAAAAAAATACACAGCTATTTCTATACAGAGCCAGAACGTGTGCACTAATTTGCAAGTCAATCTGGAGATTTTTGCAGCCATTATTGTGGTACAAACAAATTCTGTTCAAAGGTCGTAATGAAAAAAGAAACTTTGGTGTGTCCCTGTACACGAACTGCAAATAGGATACACATCGAAAACTATACAGTTAAATCCGTGTGTCTCATGAACATGTGTACCAAGTTGCAAGTCAATAGAGTGATTTATGCAGCCGCTATCGTGAGACAGACAGACATACATACCGAGAAACAGAACTCAAAATCTTTTTGAAATTCCACATGGAGACCTTCACTGACGTTCAGACAATTACTCTTTATCTAATGGAATTTTTTTAAATTGCATTTCACATTCGAAAAATTCACGGCCATTAAATTTATACTCCTTTTCTAAAAATCGAATTTTTAAAAATTTACTATTTTATTTTACAGCTAGAAATGAGAAAAAAAGAACTTAGTTAATTTTTCACATTTTAAATTTACAACCATTAAATTAGTACTCATTTCGAAAAATTTACAATAATTAAATTAATATTTGTTTTTCAAAACTTGAATTTTTTAAATTTTACATTTTCATTTTACGCCTAAAAAAGGAAAAAAAAATGTACTTAAATGCAAATTCACATTTTAAATTCAAACATGTAGAGAAAAATGCTCGTAGTAATTTTTCGCGTTTTAAATTCAAAAATGCACTATTAAATTTTTTAAAATTCAGTTTTTGGAAAACGAGTACTAATTTAATAATTGTGAATTTTCAGAATGTGAAAAAGAATTGAAAAAAAAAAAAAAAAATTAAATGAATAAATAAAAATACATTTGGTTCTATAAACATATTTCCCTATAGAATAACATAGACTTTGTCTTCCGGTGACAATAGGGAGAGAATCCCCTTAAAACTATCTTAACTAACTTAGCACTTAGAATAAATGTAGTCTTTTCTAATAAGAAAAAAACCCTCTCTAAATATTAGTGCCTATATTATCCAGATAAGTATATTAAAGTGAAATTATTTCTTTAGAAAAAAAAAGTGGTAAATTGCCTTTAAAAAATCTGTTTAAAATGTCCAAGTATAACGCCTCTGCTTGATTTATTATTATTTTATTTATTTATTTATTTATTTATTTTTTCCTCGGTATAGATGAAAAATTAAATATGATATTATTGTACTATTTTAAAACGAAATTAATCTCGTATTTTATATTTACGTTACATTTTATCTGTTGATGAAAGTCTTATATATATATATTTCTATATGTTTTGTATTCTCATTGGAATTATTTCAAAGTGAGTATTCTTTTTCATTTTTCAAATATAAATTAAAAAATATTGGTCAAATTATTTAAATAATTCAAGTTAACTAAATTACCAAATCGGCTTTTGTGGATTCTTGTGGCAAATTATTTAACGGTTTATTTTTCGTCCGCCTTCTTATTGTTATCATTATATATATTAGGTAATTAATTTTATTAATTTTTTAATAAATTTAAATTAATATAACTATTCAAATACATTAAAATTATCAAGGGGACTGAGACGGACAACCGTGAAGTGGGAAATTTAGGTTGTTGCTTTTAATAGCCATATATTTTTTTAATTATGCATGTATCGATAAAAAAAATTTATGAAAATATTAACAAGAAGTCAAGAAATATTTGATGCAATTTATTTACTCTTACGTGTTACAGTTTTTTTTAATAATAGCACTGTAAACATATGTATTTTACTCTTAGGGATTTTTTCAGTTTGGTACACTTTTCTAAAAAAAAAATAATAATAAAAATCTTACCTTGAAATCATGCATGATGATAGAAAATACTTTTGTTTATGTACTGAACCTATTTTATGCTTTGTTGTTCTATTTTTAAAATTATAAAAAAAAAAAATGGCAATTTTTACTTATTAGAAATATGCATTTTTTAACACATATTTTCGCTCTCTTAAAAACATATCACACGGTATATACATTAAAAAAAAAAAAAACAGGTTCACCATATGCAGATATTTATTTCCCTCTAAAATTTCAAGGAACTACTTTCAACAGATTTTTCACAAAGTGTACCAAAGTGAAAAAATCCTTAAGAGTAAAATACGTATGTTTACAGTGCTATTATAAAAAAAAGTGTAACACGTAAGAGTAAATAATTTGCATCAAATATTTCTTGAACTTCTTGTAAATATTTTCATTTAAAAAAAAAATTATTGATACATGCATAATTAAAAAATATATGGCTATTAAAAGCAACAACCTAAATTTCCCACTTCACGGTTGTTTCAGACGTCTCAGTCCCCTTAAACCTATTCAAATTAACTAGTTACTTAATTGACCTTTGTGAGATTTTGTTGTAAATTATTCAACTGTTTATTTTTCCTTATACTCATAAAAATTATATATATATATATATATACATATATATATTAGTTATTTTGTTCACGAGAGGATAATAGCATAAAAATATTAAAATTTGTGTCATTTTGACATAATCATAAAAAAAAATTAACATATATATACACCCCGCGACAAAAAGATGGGTACAAAGGTTTTTTTCTTTGATTTTTCATAAAATAACATTATCTAAATTGTGCTTATCACTTATTATTATCATAAAATAACACTCTTCCCGGACTCATTTTCGTTTTAAGACTCATTTAGAAAAAATTTAAGACTAAAATTTTTCTAATTTAAGACTACACTCCGCGACAAAAAAAATAGGAACAAAGGTTTTTTTTTTTTTTTAATTTTTCATAAAATAACATTATCTAAATTGTGCTGATCATTTATTATCATAACAAAATATTATCATATCATAAACATATTAAATATTTGAATCATATTCAAAATAATGATATTCAAAAATTAAAAAAAAAAAAAAAAAAAAAAAAAAAAACTTTGTTCCTATCTTTTTGCCGCGGTGTGTAGTCTTAAATTAGAAAAATTTTAGTCTTAAAATTTTTCTAAATGAGTCTTAGAACAAAAATTAATCCGGGAATAGTGTTATTTTATGATAACAATAAACGATAAGCACAATTTAGATGATGTTATTTTATGAAAAATCAAAGAAAAAACACTTTGTACCTATCTTTTTGTCGCGGGGTGTATATATATATTATGTCCGCTGTTTTGTATATTATTTTTTACAACGGCTACATCGATTATGATATTAAATATACCAAGCTCATGCAGTTTATAAAAAATAGTGAAATATTAATATTTTGTGTTATCCTGTCTGACGCTTATATATTTAAAATTTATCTAAACTTTGTTATTTTCGATTTTCTTTTAAAGTTTAATTACTGCAGCACAAAAATGTAATTTACAATACAATCTGAAAAAAAAAATCTTTCTATTATACATTTCCACCAAGTGTATCAAATGAAATGTACATCTAGATTTTATTTACACTGTAAAAAAATAGATAAAATATCTTGTACAAATTTTACGTTAAATCTTACTTTATATTTGCGTCAACAGAGGGCGCTACCAGGACAAAAAGTGTTTTCAATTTAGTTTATGGGGTTTATGTTTATGATACTTACAAACTGGGTAATTTTGAAATTTTGCTGACAGTGTTGTGAATCTCTCATAGTCGAAGAATTTAAAGTAGTAAAAATATTCTATGAGTTATATAAAATATTTGTAATTATCATATAATTTAAAAATTGATATGTCACTTTAATAGAATGATTTTTTTTCCCTTTGATTCCATCTGAAATTTAATTGATATAAAGCGAAAATACTAAGAGATTTATATAAAATTTTAAAAAGTATTTGAATTGATATTTAAAAAAAAAAAAAAAATTAGTTAAACAGTTAGTCATTGAATAATCTATTAAAGGCAAATTTCTTTATGTAATTATAATAAATATAATTTAAATTAAAAATAAAAATAAAGCAAAAAGAGAAAGCACTGTTGTGAATCAACAATATTTAAACTCTCATAGTCGAAAAATTTAAAGTAGTAAAAATATTCTATGAGTTATATAAAATATTTGTAAATATCATATAATTTGAAAATTGATATGACACTTTAACAGAATATTTATTTTTCCTTTCATTCCATCTGAACTTTAATTTAGATATAAAGCGAAAATACTAAGAGATTTATATAAAATTTTAAAATGTATTTGAATTGATATTTAAAAAAAAAAAAATTAATTAAACAGTTATTCATTGAGTAATCTATTCGAGGTAAATTTCTTTATGTAATTATAATAAATATAATTTAAAATAAAAATAAAAATAAAACAATAAAAATACTTCTCATAATTTTTTCTTTCAAAAAAATAAATTGAGCAAATCCAACTGGTCAGAAATCAAACCTCAGACCTTTGGCACAGAATGCTAAAGCATTCTCACTGAACCAGGGCTCATTCAAAAGCTGAAGCCCCCCTCCCTCCCCCATTGGATCTCGAAAAATTTCCTCTATTGGATCTCCATAAAATTTCCCTTTTAATGACAAATTTTATAAATTATTGAAATTTACTACAAACATCTTAATTTAATAACAAATGATCATCTATTAAAATTTAATTATTTATTTTCTTAAAAATAATTTTGAGTTAATTTTCAATAAATTTCTAATTTTTTTTTTTTTTTTTTTTTTAGTTTTTGCCATAATTTAGGGTCCACAAGCGGCCGAGCGGTTCTACGCTCAAAGTTGGTAGACGTGAGGTGACGGGTTTGATCCTTGGTTGCGCTCGTCGCCTAGCCGTTCGGAGTTCTTTCTGGCTTTCTCCGAAACTTGCGTATATGCAGGCTAGGACCCCTCAGAAAGACCCCCACGGAGAGCACTCCCCCTCAGACCCAGAACCCCAGTGCAGTCAATCATCCTTAATCCCAAAAACCTGCCATGATTTTTTAATTGCTACACTTCTACACGGGAGTGTAGAAGGGTATAAGGTCGACTTCTCACCGTTACAATTCTCTCACACGAAAAATACAAAATGTTAATGGAAAATAAAAATTTCATGAAAAGTTGAAATTTTTCTGTGATTAAGGTCGCAACTTTACGGATGAATTTTTTTTTTAATAATATAATTTTTCATATAAGTGAAAAGTGCAGGGCAAAACTCAAAAATAAAAGCATTGGTGTGTTTATGTCAAAGGACATAGGCTCGATTCCTGTACAGACCACTTTCGCTCTGTTAGAATTAATTATGTATACATATAATGAAAGTTACAATCGATATACAGCACTAACCTATGAAAATTTCAAACAATTAAAAATGTTTAAATTGGTACTTTTTTATTCTGCATCTGAAGTAGAATAAATTAAAAAAATCATTTTTAAAAAATCACATATTGCAGCCAACATTTTTTAAAAATTTCAAAAAATCATTTATACATATACAATTTTATCTAATAATACAATATGTCTTAAATATTATCCCAAAGTTTCAAGTCAATTGGAGTAAAAGTCTAGAATTTCACACATTGAGTTAGTTTTAATCCTACTTAAAACTTTAATGGCTTTTTCTGAAAGCACTATTTTTGAAGTCAGTGGACTCGATTTCTTAATAACTAATGAGCTGATCTTATTGAAAGCTTGCACACTGCTTCAACACAGAATTCACTAGTGTTTGAACAAATGATTTTTTTTTTTTTTTTTTTTTTTCGACAACTAATTTTACAAGATTATATGGGACAGGGGAGCGGGGTAAAATGTACCGAAAATTGTACCGTTTCTGCATAAAACTTTGCCGAAAACTCCATTTTTTTTTTTTAATCCTTCGTTTAAGCACTAGCTATACTTATTGAAATTTTATTTTTCCGACTGAGTGAAAATAATGCCTGGAACGGGAGTCGAACCCCGGATCTTTGATTTAAAGGTCAAGGCTCTACCAATTGAGCTATCCAGACCGACACCCCGGTCAGCATTACTCACTCAGACAACCTTTAGTCAGAAACATCTCTGGTCTATCATGTAGATAGCTCGAGAGAAATAAGCCGCAGGAAATGGAAAACACCATTAGATAATGGGAGAAAGAAATGCAATTTTTATTAAAATCACACAATCAACTGTAGAAGAAAATCATATTTATTGAAATTTTATTTTTCCGACTGAGTGAAAATAATGCCTGGACCGGGAGTCGAACGCCGGATCTTTGACTTACAAGGTCAAGGCTCTACCAATTGAGCTATCCAGGCCGACACCCCGGTCAGCATTACTCACTGACTAGCTATACTTACTTACTAACAGTTTTTTTTTTTTTTTTTTTTCGGATAAAGTTATTATGAGTTATCATGTCCACCGCTTTCCTAAAGGGAAACCAGAACACCAATCAGCTGAATTTTCCAATTTTTACATGAAAATTTCATAAAATATTATTTAAATGTTGCTCTTTTATATACTCAAAATTTTGAATGAAATATTTTATTTATTATATTTAAAGAGAGAGAAAATATGCTTTTTTTTTTTTTTTCAACCTTTGAATTGAAACCTACGTAACACTAAATATTCTAGAAGTGGAAAAAACAAAATATTAATTAATTAAACGAAATTACAAGTTTTAAAAGGTCTTTAATACATTATACAATGATTATCATGCTATACATTATACAATGGCTACAACACTATACGTTGGCTATACACTATACAATGGCTATATACAGACTATAGTGGCTACATTAAAATAACTATCGCAAGTGCAGAATGAAAGATCTTCACCAGAAACGTCCGAGCTACTTCGGTGCCAAATTTCAAATTTCACCAAGGGGTTCTATACTGTAGATGTTCCATTTCTTTAGCACAGTTTTTCTCAATTTTATTCTATTAAAAAAAAAAGTTTGTATTATTATTATTATTATTATTATATTATTACAGTCGACCCTCGTGAACACTGTTAACGTGAATTACTTTTAATATGAACTGTTTCCACAATCCCCGTCAAAATGAAGACCTGCTCGAACGGTTCCAGATATCGAAATACACCTCAAACAGCAGAAAGAGCATTTATTACCGATTCTTACGGTACAATCTTTTTAAAAAAAATACTGATTTTTTATATTTTTTAAAAAAGTTTTAAAAAGGGTCGAAAATTTTTCTTTTTCAGGATTGTCTTTTTCGAAACGCCCTGTACGACCGAGTAACTCTTCCATTTCTTAAAAACTGGTATACAAAGAAAGGCCATTTAATCCTCTTTCGAACCATATAAACATTTTTACAAAATACGGATTAGCGATCCATATTTTTAGACTTTACGAAACATCGATTTTTTCGCAAAACATTTTATAACTCAAAAGCGTTTAGAGATAAATCATTTCTTTTTTTTTTTTTTTTTGTATATAGATCTCGCTTAAACATTTAAATTCCCAAAAGGTTGAGAGAAAATTTCAAAAACTGAATGAGTTATAATTTTTTTTATTTTAGCCTTTAAAGCATAGGAAATCGCGAATTTCATTCCAGATTGAATTCCGTCAAATGAAGCAGCTGTCGATTTTCATCACTATGGCAACCAGTTCAGAAAGAGCATTTCTCGAGCTCCACGGAAGCAAAAAAAAGCGATAAACATCTGGTATTTAACGAGATCACGTGTTTTTGGTACTGCGATTAAAAATTGCAATATTCTAATACGCGTATTTCAATTTCTAATTATGATTAATTTATTTTTTTATACATCATTCGAAAGATATTTTAAAGTTCTTTTATATTATTCAAAGTTTTCAACAGATTTACACGTTTTGAGGTATCCTGAATTAGTTTCCTTTTTATCTCAGCTACTAATTAAAATAATTTAATAAGTAATACATCATTAGAAAGCTTTTTTGATTTGGAATCGAACAGTGGAATACAAAAATTCGTACCGCCAGATGGCGCTTTAATATTTTCAAATTTCAATATTTCAATTTCTAATTATGATTAAATTATTTTTAATACATCATTCGAAAGATATTTTAAAGTTCTTTTAAATTATCGAAAGTTTTCACCAGATTTATACGTTTTGAGGTCTCCTGAATCAGTTTTCTTTTATGGCGCTGTAATATTTTCAAATTTCAATATTTCAATTTCTATTTATGATTAATTTTTTTTAATACATCATTCGAAAGATATTTTAAAGTTCTTTTATATTATCGAAAGTTTTCACCAGATTTATACGTTTTGAGGTCTCCTGAATCAGTTTTCTTTTATGGCGCTGTAATATTTTCAAATTTTAATATTTCAATTTCTATTTATGATTAATTTTTTTTAATACATCATTCGAAAGATATTTTTATTTTAAAATTCTTTTATATTATCGAAAGTTTTCACCGGATTTACACGTTTTGAGGTCTCTTGAATTAGTTTTCTTTTGTATCTCAGCTACTAATTAAAATAATTTCATAAGTAATACATCATTAGAAAGCTTTTTTGAATTGGAATCGAACAGTGGAATACAGAAATTTCTACCGCCAGATAGCGCTGTAATATTTTCAAATTTCAATATTTCAATTTCTAATTATGATTAAATTATTTTTAATACATCATTCGAAAGACATTTTAAAGCTCTTTTAAATTATCGAAGATTTTCACCAGATTTACACGTTTTGAGGTGTCCTGAATCAATTTTCTTTTATGCCGCTGTAATATTTTCAAATTTCAATATTTCAATTTCTAATTATGATTAAATTATTTTTAATACATCATTCGAAAGATATTTTAAAGTTCTTTTAAATTATCGAAAGTTTTCAACAGATTTTCACGTTTTGAGATGTCCTGAATTCGTTTTGTTTTGTATCTCAGCTACTAATTAAAATAATTTCATAAGTAATACATCATTGGAAAGCTTTTTTGAATTGGAATCGAACAGTGGAATACAGAAATTTGTACCGCCAGATGGCGCTGTAATATTTTCAAATTTCAATATTTCAATTTCTTATTATGATTAAATTATTTTTAATACATCATTCGAAAGATATTTTAAAGTTCTTTTAAATTATCGAAAATTTTCACCTGATTTACACGTTTTGAGGTGTCCTAAATCAGTTTTCTTTTATGGCGCTGTAATATGCGCAGAGCGCACGGGGCTGCGCTGCCGAAGGCAGTGGGGACCCGGTGAGAGTTTTTACCCGATGAGAAATGATTTTTTTTTAGGGGGCACGGAGGGTCAGGGAAGGAATACGCGCGCGCAGCGCGTGTAACCCTTAAGTTGTGCGCGCGCCGCGCGCACTCGACTGCGCTGCCGAAGGCAGTGGGGACACAGTGCGAATCTTTTCCCGATCAGAAATGATTTTTTTTTTAGGGGGCACGAAGGCTCAGGGAAGGAATACTCGCGCGCAGCGCGTGTATCCCTTAAGTTGTGCGCGCACAGAGCGCACTGTACTGCGATGCCGAAGGCAGTGGGAACCCGGTGCGAGTTTTTACCCGCTCAGAAATGATTTTTTTTAGGGGGCACGTAGGGTCAGGGAAGGAATACGCGCGCGCAGCGCGTGTATACTTTAAGTTGTGCGCGCGCAGCGCGCACGCGACTGCGCTGCCGAAGGCAGTGGGGACCCGGCCCGACTTTTTACCCAATCAGAAATGATTTTTTTTTTTTATTTCTTTTCTTAACACTAAAAGTTTCTGTTAGTGATTCATTTGAAAATACTGACCCGCTAGCGGGCGAAGCTCGCTAGTAAATGTATTAATTTTTGATACAATCTAATAATCCGGACAAATACAACGAGAAACTTTCAACTTCACATATTTTAAATAAAAACAAAAATGTTTGGTCATTCATTAGACGAAATGGATAAAAATTGATAACGACGCTGTGTGAAAGAAATAGTACAACCTGTCGTACTAGGGGGGGAAAAAAAAAAAAAAAAAAAAAAACTTCACTTAATGCAGAAGTAATAAATGAAAAATAAGGAAGGGTTTTTAAGTTATTAAAAATGTTCTTTTTTTTTTTTTTTTTTTTTTTTTTTTTAATTTTGTTGAATAACAATAATGTCAGTATGTGAATGACAATATGTCAATACAATATGGAATGACAATCTGTCAATTAAAATACAGAAAAACAAAAAACTCTTTCCCTGTAAAAAGAAAAATTAAACAGTTCACATAGATTATAAAAACTTTACAAATGTATTTAGTCTTTGCGTGGTTTAAGCCTTAAATATCTCTATAATATTTCTCTAACGTGGACCAGTTACGATTATATTTTGTCAAAACGATGCGATAGTGATGTAATTAATAAAATATGCGAGAATGAAAAATATTTATAAAATGGACAGTATTTAAGCACGCGGACTCGGATCAATGATCTAATAGGGAAAAATGACGACATTTGTCTGATGAAATTATTTTATGGACATATGTATTTTTAAAAGTGGCATCTTCAGAACCTTTGCAAGCGCCATTTAAAACCAGCAATACTTTAAAGATATATACAGAATATGAATTATTATCATAAATTGACTAAAAAACACAATCATAAAAAGTATAATAAAAAAGAGGATTTTTTTTTTTTTTTCTTTTTTTTACAAAAAATTGTGCTGAAATAAATAAATAAAAAGTGATCGACATCATGGCGACAAAAATTTAAAAGGCATCATGGGGGTCTTGTATTGAAACTGGAAGAATGAAATCTGGGTCGTCGACCATAAATTTTATTTTAAAACCTTTCTTTAAATGATTTTGGTTTCGCTGTTGCACAGTGCTAAATTGGTTCTAATAATAATTTGGCTTTTTGTAAATTAAAATTTTAATTAAGTGGTAAAATTAATATAATATTTATGAGTTTCAAATTTTAAAGATAAATAAGAAAAGAAATAAAGTGCGGAAGTTTTGCACAAGTTTGCTAGTATTTAATATTTTACCCCGTAATAGCGCCTTAAAATAATTTTTGTTTATGGAAGAAAAAAACTTTCAAAAAATTATTCTGATAGCTTTACTTAAAAAAGGCCTACCAGCGGCCGAGCGGTTCTGCGCTCAAAGCTGGTAGACATAAGGTGCCGGGTTTGATAGCAGGTTGCGCTCATCGGCCAAGATGTTTGGAGTTTTCTGTCGTTTTCTTCGAAACGCGTAAATACGGACTAGGACCTCTTAGAAAGACCCCCCCACGGAGGACACTCCCCCCTTAGACCTAGGACAATAGTGAAGTCAATTGGCCTTAATCCCCTCAACCCAAACCTACTTAAAAAAGAAAAAAAAAAAATGCTTTTGTGTAGTCTAAAATATTATACAAAAATAGTAACGCTACAATAATATTTTATTTTCAAGTATGGGGGGAAAAAATCTCACAAAAGTATCTTTATAGCTTTATTTCTAAAGAAAAAAAAAAGCACCAAAGTATTTCTTTTGTGTAACCTTCTATAGAATCAAAAATTTAGATATCAACCGTTTAGTGCACTAAAGTTTTACACTGATAAATTTCCATTTATATTGGATAGTGTATATGAACAACTTTGTGCGGCCCGCTAATTATACTTTATTTTACAGGAGGGGGGGGGGGTTGTGTATTCTAAAAACGTTGTTAATTAATTTGCATTGTGTGCAGTATAAAGGTATTAAACTATTCTTTAAAAAATACTTCTCTTAGACAATAATATATCAGAAATCGTTTGTGAGTTTATGTACACAAATTACGTACGCTTTTCATACTGTGTATGAAAAACCAGTTTAAATATTATGATGTCAGATTAATATTCTTGGAAAATTTGAGCTATATAAGATTATAATACAGATGATGCGCTAAAAGAGTATTTATCATTTTAAAAATATGATGTAAACGGATATTGAATGATTTAAACTGTCATGAGAACTAAAAAAGTAATAAATTCGAAAATATACGCCTATTTCAAAATGTCGACCGCTAGAGGGCAGGGAGGCGAAAAGCCAAACAATTATTGAAACATTTAAATAATTATAATATAACTAATTGGTTTTCCTCCCCTAACGGTCAATAGTTTCAAACTTTTTTTTTTTTTTTTTTTTTTTTTTTTTTCAAATTTGCAATGTTCACGAAATCAATAAATCACGATTAGATGTCGTGATAAATCTATCTACATTAATAAAATCAGACTTTTGTCTGTAAATTTGTCGGAATCAAAAAATTTTGCGATATCTTCACGTTTTACACCCCATGAAAGCCGAAAATGACTTCAGAAAATTTTGACTGTGTGTGTGTATGTGTGTGTGCGTGTGTGTGTCATCGTGTCCGAATGTCGCTTTTTTTGTCCGGGCATCACTCGAGAACGGCTGGACGGAATTCAACGGCGCTTGGCAGGAATTTAGGTCTTCACCCAACTTAAAATTATATCTATCAACTTTTCAGAAATTCCCCCCCCCCCGTTCCCCCCTGGGGGGTAAAAGACAAAAACACGTTTGTCCGGGCATCACTTGAGAACGGCTGGACTGAATTTAACAGCGCTTGGCAGAAACTTATGTCCTTATCCAACTTAAAATTATATCTATTAACTTTTCAGAAATCCCCCCCCCCGTTCCCCCCTGGGGGGCAAAAGACAAAAACACGTTTGTCCGGGCATCACTTGAGAACGGTTGGACTGAATTCGACAGCGCTTGGCAGAAACTTAGGTCTTTATCCAACTTAAAATCATATCTATCAACTTTTCAGGAATTCACCCCCCCCCCCGTTCCCCCCTGGGCCTGGGGGGAAAAAGACAAAAACACGTTTGTCCGGGCATCACTTGAGAACGACTGGACTGAATTCAACAACGCTTGGCAGAAACTTAAATATTTATCTAACTTAAAATCATATCTATCAACTTTTCATAAATTCCCCCCTACCGTTCCCCCCTGGGGGAAAAAAAAACAAAAACACGTTTGTCCGGGCATCACTTGAGAACGGCTGGGCTGAATTCAACAGCGCTTGGCAGAAACTTAAACCTTAATCTAACTTAAAATTATATCTATCAACTTTTCAGAAATTCCCCCCTACCGTTTCCCCCTAGGGGAAAAAAAACAAAGACACGTTTGTCCGGGCATCACTTGAGAACGGCTGGACTGAATTTGACAGCGCTTGGCAGAAACTTAGATCTTTATCCAACTTAAAATTATATACCTATCAACTTTTCAGAAATCCCCCCCCCGTTCCAAAAACACGTTTTTAAGCATAACTCGGCTCCTAATTACTTCACAATAAAGAAATTCCAAATGGGAATACTAGACATGAGTACAAATAAAACATTATCTGCGATTTAGGTATTTTCGATTTTTAAAGTAAGGAAGGGAGAAAATTGATTTTTGGCGGGAAATTTTGAAAATTCCTGATTTGAGTAGAACTCTACCAAAAATGGAATAAAGATGTTGAAAAAAGGCTGTGCGACTTTCTTAAGATATTTCCTAAAACACATTTTTGATTTTTTGTGATCTGTCATTTTTTTTTTTTTTTTTTTCTTTGGGGAGGGGGGGGGGGGTATGTGTTACAAAGGGCAATTTCGAGACACCGTTTTTAGAGCTAAATTTGATCTGGAAAATTTATGAGAGCTGCGGTCACGAAGTTTGGTGCTTGGATTTTTTATATGCAACCGGCACCTAAAGAAACGGGATTTATCGAAATACCTCCTTCCTCCTAACGGGACAGGAAGCAAAAAAAAAAAAACGTTTGTAAGCATAACTCGGCCCCAAATTACATCACGGTGAAGAAATTGCACATGATAACACTAGACTTGAGTATAAATAAAACACAATTCTTGATTATTAAAGAAGGGGGGGAAATTGTATTTCGAGGGGGAAATTTAAGAAATTTTGGATTTTTTAGTAGAGCTCAACTGAGGATATTACAAAGGTATTGAAAATAGCCATGTGTCTTCTTTAGAATATTTTCAAAAGCACATTTTCGTTTTTTGTGATTTTCAATTTTTTTTTCCGGTGGGGGGGGGGGGGGAGTTGCAAATTCAAGACGTTTTTCTGTTTGAATTCGCTTTACAGGATCTTAGAATGATGAGTTTTGGTGTGTGGATGTTGATTAGGTGTACGCATTATGTACTTTGGTGAGATTTCGCAAAACTTCTTAGCCGCTGGGGAAGGGGAAGTAAGAAGCGGGTAAGTTGCTACCAAAGGCAGTGTGGACCCGGAATCCTCATGTTGCGAGCGGGAAAAACCTCTACGGAATACAGAGGAAACTTTAACTTAGATTATTAATAATGTAATGGAATTTTGACAACTCATTTAAGTATAGTGCTCAGCGAAGCGGGCAAAGCCTGCTAGTAAACAATAAAGAAAAAAAAATATATATATTACCTGAATTGTAATAGTGTTTTTTATCAAAATAATTCGAGCAATGAAATGTACATTGAATTTAATTATTGAAGGAAATTAACTTCAGCACAAATTCAACGAAATCGTTGCTAAATTTATTTGTCGAATCAATAATATCTAAATAACCCAGTTATAGATTTTTTTTTTTTTTTACTCTACCTTAATCCGATCCTGATAACAAAAATGTACTATAATTTTATTTTCTGTTTGAATTTATTATCATTTATATATACTATTTTTAAATTTTGTTATTATTTATTATAATCATTTCAACCTTTTTATATTATATTTTTTTATTTTATTTACGTTTTTCTCTAATTTAGCTAAATATTTTGCCCTAATTTAGCGGTTTATAGCGGTGGTCGAAAAAGAAAACCACTAAATCGTCAATTGGTGGTCCTTACATAATATTGCATGCGTTCTTTTAAATTATCATTTAGACATTTTTTTTTTTTTTTTTTTTTTTTAAATCACGGATAATTTTTTTTTTTTTTTTTTTTTTTTTTTTTTTTCCCAAATTAAAAAATTTTTTTCTTTGTTTCAATAAACTGTTTTAGCAATGGCATCAGTTTGGAGCGTTACTTTCCAGAATCTTGGGCTTTTATTATTACGAAGATAAGATAATAAAACAATTTTAACTAAAAAAAATACATACAAACGAAAAATATTTCCCTTGATAAAATTTCTGGTAGATCTGTCAGTCAGTTCAGTCATCAAAAATTATGCCAAATCCAAGAAAATATAAACTACTAAACTTGTACCTGACTCGCATTACTTCAGGCGGGTTTCCAATTAGTAAACAAATAAAAATCTAAGAGCTATAAAAGATATTTACGGTTTTAAGTGCATTCGAGAAACTTGGCAAGTAGAATTTTGCTAACATTTGCATACTTAAGCTTCGAAATCAATAAATGAACCTATTATGAAACTACCATTTTCAAAACTGTCTCGAGTAAAATATCTTTTCCATCTTTGAGCATCCCTGAAGCATTAAACCATCCTATTACAAAATCGTCTGCGGGGCAGACGACAACCCCTTTCGTCGAATAATTCGCCCACCTTTTCCTGAAAGGGAAAAGGGAGATCAAGAAAGCGAAATAATCGTCTGCTGGGATAGTTGGAGGGGAGTAGTGTGCGGCGGAGCAGAGACAATGGCGTTCGTTTTGCGCAAATACTCCGGACGCGCTCTCTCCGTAATTAAGTTAATTAATGACAAATGCGCCGCCGCGGTGAAGGATTTTGACACCTCAACCCCGGTACCAGCGTGCGCCGGGGGGCCATCTACTAATTCGTAATTAGTATGCAAACATGGAGGGGGAAATGACGTCACAGCGAAGCAGTTTTACAGTTCCACAGATTTATAGAGGAGCTGTGATTGAATGAAGTTATTATCAGGGAGTTCCGAGGGTATCTCCTGGGTCTTGGTTGTTTCGACACCTCACTTTGGGACAGACGACTTTCTTCGGGTATAACTCTTAGACGAGTTGTAGAAAATTGATTATGAAAGTATATTTCTGTGGGCATGACTATTATTTGTTTTTGGTTAAGATCTTAATTCAGTCCCGATACTTTTTAACTAAATGAAGGGAGTGTCATAACGTTTTAATTATTAGTAAAAAATAATGAGAAAGAAACTTCATTTTCATTTGTTAGTACAGTGAAACCTCTGAAGTTGGACACCCCTCTAAGTTGGACGCTTTTTCTCGGAACGGAATGTATCCATTAACATTATGTCTAACCCCTATAAGTTGGACACCTCTCTAAGTTGGACACTTTTTCTTGGATCCGTAGGGGTCCAACTTAGAGAGGTTTTACTGTATTAATATTTCTCTATATTGTCTCCATCCAGATTTAGGGTTTTCGCTCTACGGTCATGTTTTGCACATTAAGGCTTATTAGACCGATAACTACTGCTTAGAGTGGATTCTGGACCACCATGAACATCCATGCCTAAATCGGGACTCGAACGCGACACCTGGAGGCCAGAGCGCTGATCATTCAGCCCCAAATAGGCAGTCACTATCTTGGGTCAAACATTTTTCCTAACGTCTCTTGGTCTTTCGAAGGAATATATTTTACGGTAGGGAAAATGTGGGTTACTTCAATATACCGCTTCCTGAAAACAAACAAATCATCATCAATAGTTGCAATTTGCAACATTTACATAAGTATCAATGAGTTTGCTGAATAGCGTCCAGTTATCTTAACTGTTTCCTAGTAATAATTAATTTTTTACGATATATATCAACGTATAATGGAAATGAATTTTTAGTAACATGTTATATAACGGGGCGAGATATTCTCTAATGCAGAACCTGTAAAAAATTTCTACTTCTGCAAAATTTCTACTTCTTCTTTCGGACAATGGATAATTTATGACTTTTGAAGCTCTGTATGTTGCCAGAGTTTGAAGGAAGCTTAAATTATTCGTTGTCGAAAAGTGACCCTTGAACTTTTAGGCGCATTTACAATGGAGCACATTATTTTTATTGTTCCTTGGAGAATTTACAAAAGAAAGACCTGTAGCATCAAGGGCGATTCTACTGAAATTCCTAATCTGTCTATAATAACTTCATCTCCAAACACTCCTATAAGGCCGGTTTCCACGAGAGTTGGAGCTTCCAGGTCCAAAAAACCATTAATCACGCTCCGCACACAAAGAGCCAAATGTCTTGTCATCAGTTGTAACCTTTTTTTTTTATCAGATTGCGCAGTTACTTCAAAGGAAAGCATGAAAAATTAACAAAGATATCTGCCTCTGGCCCCTCAATTATCTCAGCTGGGGGTTAGGACCAGGGTCTTCCAACGCCGTTCGAGGGTTTTGAGCCTGGCTGACCACATCAAAGGATTCTGAATAGAAGCCGTCGAAAAAGACTAGTGGAAACCGGACTAAAGTATAAATCCATTTATCTCTGTTCTTTCTCATAGAAGCAGGTGAAAAAAAAATGCAAAACTTATAGGAAATGCCTTGGGGAAATTACGTCTGAAAGCTATGTAACCCTAAGATACGGCGGTAAAATTGCTGTTCTAGAAGAAATATTAGTTACGCCTAATCGCATAAACTGTGGAAAATTGATATTTTATAATTAACCGTTAGAATCAAACAATAAAGCATTTTTTTTTTTTTTTTTTAAACTCTTTATTACAGAAAATTTGCCATAGAGACAAAAAAGAAAGGGAGAAAAAAAAGGGATTTACTTCCAACAAAGGATGAAGTATTACAAAATCCATTGCTATCAGTATATCTACTAGAAAATATAGTATATAAAAGTTTTTGATAAGAATTGTCGCAATCAAGCCCATCTGTAATCCCACCAAAGGTTAACAAAAAAAAATGTTTAGGGGGACGTCGTGACCACTGTTGAAATCGGGCGGGGATTCGATTTTCTGGGAGCTGTGCAAAAGATATTTTTTATGGGTGGATAATGAGATCACTTTTCTCTAACCACCCAAAAAGCAGAACGTGTGTGGTCTTCCCCAGATCAAAGGGGCCCGATCTCTTCCGTAGACTTGAATGGGATCAACTGTGGCTTATATTTATGGCCGTTGTTACGTTAAATGTGCATTCGTGGTAAAAAGGATGGTTCGTCAAAAAAAAAAAAAAAAAAAAACTACAGGTGGCGCCATAATAGATGGTGGTGGTTGATACTCAAATGCTCTATAAGTATTCATTTTCACATAACAAAAATTGCATTAGTAAAATACCTAATGTAAAGAAAAGATAGAAGATTGTTTTTAAAACGATTTTCTGTTATCGCACTAATTTTATGTTTCTGAATAAACATATTTTCGATTAAGATATGTAGATGAGGAAATACTAATTTAAAAATTATAGGTTAATATCTAAAAAGAAAACTTTACATCATTGCTATAACGTTTGAATGTTTTTTTAAAGGAACAAGAAATGATAAAAATTATCAGAATAGAATCGATGCGTTTCAAGAAGAATATACAGACGGTTATTGTAAAATGTGTAAAGCTGTATAATACTTTTAAAAAATATATCATTCTACAGTTCTTCAAATAATGTTTATAAGTTTTTTACAAAACTTTAAACTTTAAATTTGTTTTTCTTTGGTATTAAATTTCGGGAATAATCAGTTACTCATCATGTTTCTTGCGCATTCCTTTTCATCCAAACTTTTTAAAATTTTAAATGAATGTTAACCCATATTTCACCATCATCCTAAAAATAGGACACCATGCGTAAGCGGTATTTTTATAAATTCTTTTGAATATTTTAATTCAAAAGGCAATAAAAGGCAATATATTATTTAAAGGCAATATATATTTTTAAAAGCAATATATTATTTAAAAGTCCAATAAATACATATGTGCCTTTATCGTTAGTTTAAATTAGCGTTTAATATATATATATATATATATATATATATATATTTTTAAATGACGATTCTTGAAGATTTATTTATTACATTTTTAACACATTATTATTTAAAAAGGTTTTGCGTTCAAGAATAACGGACATATAAATTTATTGAGGAAATATTCTACACTTTTGTACTGGTAAAGCAATTATATAAAAATATATAGATAGATGGCCTGTTTTCCTTATATTTCCGACTGTCCTAAACCACTATCCTATTTTTTAGGACAGACTGTACCGATTAAGCTAACGAAAGGTTGGTAAGTTTTTTGATTTTGTGTGTGACATAGGCTTAAAGAAACATTATATTTAAGATTTTATAAAGAAAAAAAAAAATATTTTTTCAATGCTTGGTACGATATGGGTTAAACAATTATTTAGCAAAAAACTGTGCAATCATTTTAAAATAATAATAATAATGAATAAAAGTAAAAAAACAAAGTTTAAAAGTGTTTGTGACTTCGGTTTGTTGGTTTGTCCCGTCTATTTGCGTTCTATTTCCCGTAAATATTCATGAAATTCCTTATCCAATGTTAGTCATGTTATTGGATATTTCCTCTTTAAAATGGGGGTAAATAGTAACACAAATGGTTTGTATGCAGGTACACCCGAAAGAATTACATAATTTTTGCTTTTCCATGAGAGGTATTGCTATAAACCATATTTTAATACATTTTATTTTGCACAAATCATAAGAGAAATTGATATTTATTTTTCATATGCACAAAAACAAAAAAAATGCTTTCTATATAGAACATAGTATGGTTAGCATTAAGATTTACACGGCCATACAAAAATATTCAGATATACAAACATTTTTTATTTTATTTTATTTATTTATTTTTCACTAAACTACTTAAAAAAACTCGTTAAAAACTAAATTTGACCCTGAGAAAAAGAATTTTAATAAACGCAACTCACATGAGAAAAACCAGCCTACCCTATCTGAACCTAACATAGAAAGAATTAAAAAATGAACCTGCTATATCATAGATTAAACGTATACTGTACAAAAATTTGAATCCCTTCCGAAAGATTTTTCTGGCTATGGCCTTATCTTTAACCCTTTTTCTCGAATTTCTCTATTTGATATAATTATTCTTTTAAAAAGCTATGAATTCTTAAAAATTAATCAAAGATTGCTCCATTTTATTCGTTTTCAAATTTAAAACTATAATTACTACTTGAAAATAAATCCTCGTTATTCAAGCGTGAACAGATACCCTCATTGTTTTGTGTTCGTAAAATTTTCATACCCCTGTATTATTTTGAACTTTCACGTTTCTTCCTTCCTTAAACTCTCCCATACACCTGCATTTTCTGTTATGCTTCTACCCACGTATTTATATTTTATATTTTTAAAAATTATTGAAAATATTTCATTAAATATTTTTAAAATCTTGCTTAAAAATTTTCAAGTTTACGAATAATTATAATAAAAAACAAATAAATAAATATAAAATATGTCCTAAACATAGTTTTATGTTTGAAGGTTAATAATGTTATAAAAATAAGTCTAAGTAAGGATTGGGGTGGCACATTTATTATTGGAATAGCACTTAACTCTTTTTCATGAGAAAGTGCATTTCGTAGGTAAAATTCAAAATAACCAATGATTATCTCTTGTCGCATTCTAGGGAAATCTTTCTAGAGGGGAAAACCCATACAGTGATGCTTTTATTACTTACAAACTTTGAATAAACACCATAAAATGCAATAAACTCGCAACAATTGTTTCGGGTCGAAAAAACACACGACCCTTCATCAGGCGAATAAAGTAAGCACGAGTGCTGCAGTCAAAGCGGCAACGCAACATTTGCCGCTTTGACTGCAGCACTCGTGCTTACTTTATTCGCCTGATGAAGGGTCGTGTGTTTTTTCGACCCGAAACAATTGTTGCGAGTTTATTGCATTTTATGGTGTTTATTCAAAGTTTGTAAGTAATATTTTTACAACGCCAGTTTATTGATGCTTCTTTATTAAAGTGATGCTTTTATCATGCAATGTATAATAGAAAACAATAGAAATCGTACATGCATAATGTGTATGGATGTACGATGATTCATATACTTATAGAAACGCATATTGCTTGATAGTTTCTAGATGATCAAATAAATACTGTTAGACCGGAGTAAGTCTTTTTCCCTGCCTCAGTTGTCTTGTTGCAGTAAAAGTAGTTTTACACACAAAGTGAAAATAAAGAGGTCACTTATTTTCAGTGAGGTCAGCCTTGGCGACAAACTTGGCGACTATATTTGCGATAAATAGTAGTTTAGGGTTCCCGAGCCTTCGAACCTGTGCGATGCATGGGGGTCGAGATCTGGAACTTGCCTGGGAAATCTAGATAGAAAAACCGCCAAACCCGGTCTCTAAAAGGTATAAATAGGAGTGACAGTGAGTTGACTTCTGCGAGAGTGTGTGTAGTTACTACGATTCACAGTAGTTCAGAGACTTATTCTGAGTGATTGACATTTGGATATTGCCCTTTAAATGACTGAATTTTGTTCGTATGCTAACGGAGATTTTAGTTCTGGAGTATTTGATATTATTTGCTTTATTCCTGTGGAACAAGCGATTGTTTTCTTGGAATGTTCTTGATTTCTAGAATATTCGTCGAATAGGGGCTTTTTACAGTATACAAGTGACAGCTTCATTGAACTGCTACCAGAATATTCGATAAATTAATAGTATGGACAGTTTCGAGAACATTCGTTGTAATCACATTTTTGTTCTACTAATTCGAGAATTTACGTTGAATAAAGAGACATCGGATTGGCGGGTTCTTTGATTAGAACCTGCCTGTTTCTTTACGAACTACTTTCTCACCCAAGAAATTCGACTAGTTTTTTCGTAGCAATATATAAACAGTACATATAAAATAATACTGTGCTTAAAATTTTATTTTATCGATTTTTATCTGTAAAAAATAAATTAGCTAATTAAAAATTTTAAGATCTTAATGAATATTCATTTAAAATAAATAATTTACCTTTATTAATTTTTATAGACTTTATTTGTTTATTTATTTATTACTGAATGTTATGCAATAAAATTTTTTCAAAGTTATGTTAAATTCTCTTTCATAATAAATGAAATAGTTTTTTTAATATTTAGTTTTATTAATTTTATAAACATTGTAATTACTAATCATTAAAAAACTAGGGAAAAAAAACCCACTAAAAATGTAGAATTTTAATGCTAAATGCATATTGAGCAACATCTTATTTATATTATAAAATATATTTTTAAAGTATTTACATAGTATGAATCATAATGTATGAATCATACAAAGCCGCACGAACAGTCTTTAATTAATGTTTTTAATCAAAGTAAAATAAAATTACAAATACATATTAGAAAATAATTAAGAAGTGAAGTTTTCAAAACAGTTAGATAATACATAGGTAATTTAATATAAATAATGAATAATTAAGTATTTTCATTAAACAATAACAAGTTTTTAACAGTTTACAAAAAAGTTACGTAATAAATAATTTTGCAAAATAACCATAAAGTAAAGAATACTTAAGTTAAAAAAAAAAATTCTTAGCAAACGTGTTTTATTCTGTTAAAAAATAAATAAACAAATAAATTTTCTATTATGTTAATTTATAGTGTATTTAAAAACTAAAATATAAAGTGAACATTTATAGTTGCTTTGCATTAAGGATTATTTAAATAGTATAAAAAAAATCTTATTTAGTTTATTCTAAAAACATTATAAATATTTTAGCCTCGAATATTTTTCCACTTGTTTAAATATTTCCTTAATATATATTAAAAACCAATATAAAATTTATAAGCAAAATTGAACTCTTTTAAAATTATAATAACATGTATGTTGACTCATTCCTTTATAGAAATACACGTGATTTGTTATTATAGTTTTTACACATATGTATGTATAAAAAATGTTTATGCTATGTGGTCAATATATGCTACATAGTAACTTTATTAAGTTTAATATGCTACAATAAAATAAAACTTTTTTTAATATTAAATTTTAATTTTAATTAAAATATATATATATATATTTTATAAATTAAGTATAATTTACAAAATTAATAACTTAGAAAATTTAGTTTCATTAATAATACGAAGTTATTAGTAAAACTAATAATTGTTTACTTTTTTAATAAGCATTAGTCAATAAGAAAAACGCGCATTAAAAGAAGATTGACTTTCACTTCAAAGCAGAATTCCAAAAATAATTAAATAAATACTATGACTACGAGTACCATGTCTTTTATATGCGAAAAATTAAAATTTATGTTTCATTTTATCATTACGAATAGATAATTTTCGTTAATAAAAATGAAATACATACATATTACGTAAAAACAAAACGTAAATTTTAAAGCCAAAGTAATTAAATAACTTTCTCTCTAAATACGGAATATCTCATTTTTTCACGATGGCCACTAGATGGCGCAGCATTTACACAAATATTTTACTTTGTATGAAAGCCAGGAAGAGGATGATAAGTTGTATTCAATCTTTTTCAACACTTGCTGAATCAGATTAGATAAAGCGTTTTATTTATTTATTCATTCATTTATTAGTTTTTTTCAGGACTGAAAGGTTTCTGGTTTTAAATATTTCGCTTTAAATAGAGTTATCTTTTAAGGCAGTAGAATAAATACGGAATTACGCAATCAGAATTATTTTGTGTACAACATTTTTTGTGCACGTGTGAAAAAAAAAAAAAAAAAATGCATTCAATACTCTACTTAATATATTTTACAAACCAATGCAAAAGAAACAGCAAAAATATTGTAATATGAAAATTTCTAACATTTCAGAACTATAAAAAATCAGCAAAAATGTCTATTTATCACCATGTTTTTCGTTAACTTGTTTGTCTGGTACAAATCTTGCAATCGATTTTTAACTAACTTCCCTACTAGCTAGACATTTGAAACTTTCAGAGTAGCTCAGAACCCGATGACAACACAATACTTTGAAGCCTGATTTTCGATTTTTCGATTAGTTTTCTTTTAATTAATTAAAATATGAAAATAATAACCTCCTAATAGCTTTAAAAATAGCCATTAAAACATTAGCTATAATTTAATTGTTGAAAAAAAAAAAAAAAAAAAAAAAAAAAAATACGAGGTCATTTTCTGTCGACATAAAAATAAATACATTTAATTAAAAGTGAACGTTAAAAAAATTATAAAAAGTTAAATTAGACATCTCACAAAAATGGACGTCATTATCACTTTAAAATTTTTATACTCATTGATAAAGTGCTAATGTAGTTCTGTAACTATGATTCAACAGAAAATTTAAAAACATGGTGTATAAAAAGTTTTTTAACTTATAATTATTTATTTATTTATTTTGTTGCTGTTGTTGTTTTAGTTGTTGTTGGATAAACAATCATACTCAATAATTTGAAGATTCGTCATTTTTATTTTTCCAGAAAATAATTAATAATTAGATACTATGTCTAAATTTTCGGAAGCTCTCTTATTTCTCATTTAATATGTTTATTCATAGTTTTCTTAATTCATCTATTTTACTGCTGAGTAACAATTGTTGTAATTATTACTATAGTACTTTTCTTTTCTTTTCTTAAGGCATTACCATCGGCTGGGCCTGATTATGCCCGGGCCTAGGGTCCAAAAATTACTATGTAATTTTGTTCTAAATTCTTCATAGAACTTATACATTTTTTATATTTAAACATTCAACTAATTTTATATTAGAAATCTGCATATTGTAAGTTTTGTTGAGAAAGAAAAAAGTAAAATTTTCTAGGCTTTTATATATTCAGTAATCAAGCTGTATACGTAGGTTGTAAATGCAAAAAAATTTTTTTAAATGAAGATGAAAAATGAAATTCTCATGAACTGAATGATGAGAAAATTTATTCCACACTACGCGTACACGTACAAAAGAAGAAGAAAAAAAAGGTTAAATATTCTGAATTAGGTATTTAAAAATATACTTGGTAACTAATAACTTATAATGGCATTACAAACAGCACAAATGATTCTGAGGCGAACTGAAGATTTTAAATTTTTCATAAAAAGTGGTTTAAAAAAGTACAGCTGTCAGAAAGAAGGGTGGGGGAGGAGAATAATGCTTTGCTTAGGTCCGAAAGTAAGTTTTAATCGAGCTATTTTTCTAATTTGAACAGTAAGCTCCACTTTTGGCGTCTTTCTAACACATTACGTCGTTATATTATTTTTCAAAATGATTTTACGTATTTGTAATTAAATCATTAAAATTTTATCCTCAGAAATCGATGCGGTAAATGCCACTAGCGTAAGTATACATCGACATGTGGGATTATTCGATTTTTATATAATCAATAGCGAATCTTCCAGAATTAATTTGTCGCCAATTGCCCATAGCGCAGCATTATTGCGAAGTTAAACATAACCAACTAACCAGAATTAATTATATAGTATAACTCCGAAAAATTGCCATTCCAAATTTATATTCGAAATCTTCTCATTCAGCTTAATCCATTTATAAGAACTATTTTCGAATCCATCTGTAATAATTGCTAAATGTGAGTATGTGTGTGTGTGTGTGTTTTTCCATTTAGAATGCTTTTAAACCACGTTCTTTTCCACATCGCTTATATTTCTCGCCAACACTTGGCGATGTACTGAATTACAAGACTATTAACCCTGAATGGAAATTACCTGGATTGAATAAGTGTTATGAACTTGATCTATTTTATGGTTGATGGACAAAACGTAAAAGCCGAATGCACTCTAAGTAGTAATTCAAACATGTCCAGTGAAGCGGAAAAACATTTACTTATCTTACATAATTATTACAATTACAAAGTTACAAACAGTAAGATATTAATATTATCAATACGATAATTAATACAAAATGACATAGATTAATACAAAAATAGGTGAAACTGGAGCAGGGTATGCAAATTTTATGTTGAGGAGCTCATGTTGAAAGTTTTTTTTTTTTTTTTTTTTTTTTTTTTTTATCAAGACTGAACCGTTGACTAAAATTATTAAATAGAATAATGAGGTATTATTGTCTTTATATTTCTAAACAAGTAATATAAAAGAACATTTTTTAAAGTCAATTCCTACTTACAAACACTATCGAAAAAGTTTTTTTTTTTTTTTTTAAATAATTTTGAATTAGAAAATAAAAAGCGCGCGTGCAAAATGAAAGAAAAATAATTATAAGATATTAAAAAAAAAAAAAAAAACTTTTATATGCCATGTTTTAAACTTTCTGATGAATCATAGAGCTCTTATCAATGTGCATAAAATTTTTTAAAGTGACAATGATGTCAATTTTTGTGAAATGCATATATTAACTTTTTATAGTTTTTTTTTTTTTTTTTTTTTTTTTTTTAATATTTACGTTTAATTAAATGTATTTATTTTTATGTCGAAAGAAAATGAACTCGTAATTTCTTTTTTTCTTTTTTTTTTTTTTTTTTTTTTTTTTTTGGCAACAATTAAATTATAGCTAATATTTTAATGGCTATATTAACGCTATTAGGTTGTTATTATTTTCATATTTTAATTAATTTTGAGAAAACTAATACAAAATTCGAAAATCGGCCTTCGAAGGATTGTGTTGTCACCGTGTTCTGAGCAATCCTGAAAGTTTCAAATTTCTAGCTAGTCGGGAAGTTAGTTAAAAATCGATTGCAAGATTTGTACAAGATATATATAGGGAGAGTGTGAACTAATAGTAGGAATTGAAAAATATTTTTGTATGTTTATAATCCATATATAATTTTAATAATGTAATTTGCCTTGCTGAGACATGTAGTCTACTGGTCCACCCTCCAATGTGACAAAAAGTAGAGTTGTAATATTTTATTTTAGTTAAATTTATACATTAACCAAATATAATTCCAACGTATTAATATCTGAAGATAATTAAGATAAAAGAAATCTGAATATTACAATAAAATTATTAAAAAAAAAAAAAATTATCAAATATGGGAAAAATAGAATATTTGAAATACACGTATATTTTTTTAACATACGAATTTCATAAATATCTGAATATAATAATAATTATAATATATATATATATATGTGTGTGTGTGTGTAATTAAATAATATTATTATTGGGGTTCATCTCCATATGTGTAATAATAATCTGCGTAGAGCAAGGAAGTAAGGCCCTTTTCTTCCTTCCCTATGGGACAAGCAACAAAATCCTGTGGGATTTTATTGTTCTTTTTTTTTTTTTTTTTAATATATAAGGTTATCTCATTCAAAAATCAAGTTTTTCAAAATCTGTTTTGTTATTATTATTATTATTATTATTTTACAGTAAAACCTCTCTAAGTTGGACACCTACGGTTCCAAGAAAAAGTGTCCAACTTAGAGAGGTGTCCAACTTATAGGGGTTAAACATAATGTTAATGGATACATTCCGTTCCGAGAAAAAGCGTCCAACTTAGAGGGGTGTCCAACTTATAGAAGTGTCCAACTTATAGGGGTGTCCAACTTGAGAGGTTTCACTGTATTACTTTCTTCGAACATGTCGCTTTTTTTCTTAGTAGGCAATATTTTGAAAAAACAAATTCAAATATTTCTTTTATAGATTGAAAATAAGAATACTAAATTTACTTAATGAAACAAAATATTTCAATTTATTTTTTCAAAAAAATTGCTCACTAAGCTAATATTCAGAGCGTAATATTCAAAAAACAGAATACAAAAATCTTCATTTTTGAATGAGATATATTTATCCTACAGGATAACATGGGAGGGAATAAAAAGGGAATTTGACTGATGGGTCCTTGTTTATGGTCCTTGGTAGTCAGATACTCCTCCTTTCTCCTTCTTCATGTAATCCAATAGAATTTTTTTTGCTTTGTAATATCAGGATGTTTCATTCAACAATAATTTCATTCAACCCCAAATTCTTATGTACTTGCTCTCATCTGGAACGGTAGGAGGAGATAAGTTTGTTTTGAATGTCACGCTAGAAAAAAAGGGGAATATAAATTAGAAATATCAGTCATATCGTTACAAATATGGTACCAAATTAAAGGGGCGATTTTTCTGAATCCAACGGATTAAATAGCTTATCGATCGGACAATTAGATTTTTTTAAATTAACTAAAGTATTAAAATTAGGTGGCAACAGCAAAAGATTATATGGAAACCGTTTGGTGAGAAAAGAAAACGTCTGCTACTCAAGTCACATGTTTTTGAAGTGGGATTAAAAATTGCAGTTTTAAATTTTTTTCAAATTTTCTCTCACGAACACAAAAATTAATATGCAGCTTGTACAACACAAGATCCACTTGCAGTTCAAATTTCATCAATTTTGGTTAATAATCAAAAAAATTTTTTTTTTTTTTTTTTTTTTTTTTTTTTTTTTTTTTTGGCAAATTAAATTTTATTCGAACTTCGAAAAGTGATACAATACATTAAGAATTTGGGTTTTAAAAGTTTTTTTAAATAATTTTTTAATTCCACTCTTTGAACATATCACCTTTTTTTTTTTTTTTTTTTATTGAGCAAATTCTTTTTCTTAAATAAATTTGAATATTTTATTTCATTAAGCAAATTTAAGAGTCTGATTTTCAATCTCAAAAGGAGATTGACTCAAAAGTGAAAACATATTGCTATTACAGTGAAACCTCTCAAGTTGGACACCCCTCTAAGTTGGACGCTTTTTCTCGGAACGGAATGTATCCATTAACATTATGTCTAACCCCTCTAAGTTGGACACTTTTTCTTGGAACCGTAGGTGTCCAACTTAGAGAGGTTTTATTGTATTATTGTTATTATTAATTGCTTCCTAAGATAAAAGGAGGAAGCAGAATTTGAAAAATTTTATTTTTGAACAAAATGTCCTGGTAATACAAAGCAACAAAAATCCCATTGGATTACATGGCGAAGGAAAAAGGGGGTATCTGACTACCAAAGACCCTTAAGAATAAAGAAATTTTGTATCCTACCATTAAAACGTAAATGGGATAGCTTCTAAGTGGGTATTGTTGACTTTAAATAGTTAAAATAAAAGTGCTAAACCTAAAAAATAACATTAACATCAAAAATTAACATTAGTACTTCCATGCAGGAAACGTTAGAGGAAATTAATAGATTATTGGAGATCTCTTTTGCACACAGAAATAATGCTACGCTGAACAACTTGTTCCGTCATAAAAAAATAAAATCTTAAAAAAAAAAAAAAAAAAAAAAAAAAATGAAATTATGACTAAAAAGATTTCAAAACTCAAACAAACAAATATTAATTATTATTAGAAAGCTATGTAATGTAGATAAATAATGTAAAGTTAAATACAAATTGAAACCATTTATTTTATAGAATTTGTTACTTGAATGAAAGTTTTAAGAACAACCTCTATTAAAACCCGATTTCTTTGAAGCTTTCATATTTATAAAAATTTTAAAAACCTTGTAAATTGTGATTTCGCTGTTCCCAATTTGTCTGATTGTTTGAAATTTTACATGCATTCAGTCCACATTTTCTTAATTTTTCTACTGTTTACACAGCTAACATTCCTAAATTCCTATTGGCCACACTCCCCACCTTTCCCGTAATCCTATTGGCTGAACTAAATTCGGTCCCTCTCCTATATATACGAGCACTTCTCCAGATTCAGAATTCCTTTTGCACTGAAGACGGTACGCTTAAGGCTATCGAAACAGCTGTATGTATATTTATTGAAATTTTATTTTTCCGACTGAGTGAAAATAATGCCTGGACCGGGAGTCGAACTCCGAATCTTTGACTTACAAGGTCAAGGCTCTACCAATTGAGCTGTCCAGGCCGACACCCCGGTCAGCATTACTCACTCAGACAACCTTTAGGCAGAAACATCTCTGGTCTATCATGTAGATAGCTCGACAGCAAATAAGCCGCAGGAAAGGGAAAACACCATTAGATAATGGGAGAAAGAAATACAATTTTATTAAAATCACACAACCAACTGTGGAAGAAAATCATATTTATTGAAATTTTATTTTTCTGACTGAGAGAAAATAAAGCCTGGACCGGGAGTCGAACTCCGGATCTTTGACTTACAAGGTCAAGGCTCTACCAATTGAGCTATCCAGGCCGACACCCCGGTCAGCATTACTCACTCAGACAATCTTTAGGCAGAAACATCTCTGGTCTATCATGTAGATAGCTCGACAGCAAATAAGCCGCAGGAAAGGGAAAACACCATTAGATAATGGGAGAAAGAAATACAATTTTATTAAAATCACACAACCAACTGTGGAATCAACTAACACAATAATGAATTAACAAAATCAATTAACACAAACAACTGTGTTAATGGTGTTTTCCATTTCCTGCGGCTTATTTTCTGTCGAGCTATCTACATGATAGACCAGAGATGTTTCTGCCTAAAGGTTGTCTGAGTGAGTAATGCTGACCGGGGTGTCGGCCTGGATAGCTCAATTGGTAGAGCCTTGACCTTGTAAGTCAGGCCCACCAGCGGCTGAGCGGTTCTGCGCTTAAAGCTGGTAGACGTGAGGTGCCGGGTTCGATCCCCGGTCGCGCTCGTCGGCCTAGCCGTTCGGAGTTTTCCGTGGTTTCCTCCGAAACTTGCGTAAATACGGGCTAGGACCCCTTAGAAAGACCTCCACGGAAGGCACTCCCCCTCAGGCCTAGGACCCCAGTGTTGTCAATCGGCCTTAATCCCTAACACCAACACCTTGTAAGTCAAAGGTCCGGAGTTCGACTCCCGGTCCAGGCATTATTTTCGCTCAGTCGGAAAAATAAAATTTCAATAAATATGATTTTCTTCCACAGTTGATTGTGTGATTTTAATAAAATTGTAGCTGTATGTATCTCAAATATTTTTCTTTGGCGTTTCTGGCGTAGCAGTTTATTTGGGTTTTAATATTCCAACGCCAAGTCTCCTGTTATTATTAACAACCTCTATTGTCTATTATAAGGCCATTTCAATAAAGGACCAATTTTCTATGGCACGATGGGTGGTTCTCTTATAGAGGTTTCACTGTATTTTCAAAATTATTGCAACATGTTATAATTTTCTTGCTATGATAGGCATGTGTTCTATAAAATTCTAGTAGATATTTTGCTCCTTGTAATATTTATATCGTGATTATTTTACTTTATTTCTGATTCATTTGGGCTTGAATAAATTTTGAAAACTTAAATAAATTTGTATGTATTCAGATGGGGAGAAATGAAGTCGATCGTGATTCCTTAAATAAAGAAGCCTTAGATTGACTTACCCCTTTATCGTGGGAGACGATGTTTCTTATAGTAGTTTCTCTGGAGAGAAATCCTCTAATTCTGAATTCATTCATGGATTTTTTTTAACCATCAGTTTTTTAATTCTGTTATTTGTTATATAAATCGCCAGTTTTCTCTCGAGCGTTTTCTTATTAAGTTTCTCTTACGCTTTGGTCGAGTCTTTCGGATATTCGTGGTTTTCTCCGAAAGTCGCATGATATGGGCTAGGATACTTCAAAGGGACCACCATGGAAGCATTCTTCCTAGGTCTAGATCCCTCGTGTAGACAATCGGATTTAATCAGTCTACCCACCACACACTTAACACATTAAAATCAATATGAGTATAAGCAACCATATCAGCCTAGGCATTTGTAATCCAAAACTATACTATAAATTATGAAATCCTATTCATGGTTCTTTTATTTTTCTTTTTTGAAATTTGAAAAACCTTTCATTGAATTCTAGAATCACGGATATTTTCATAAGTCCCAACTGTTAAAACTCTTCTTTTACTTATCACCTTAAAATCAAAATGATTGCCTGTAACAATATCAGCTTAGGTCTCCGTAATCCAAAACTACTGTATATACATAAACTAGCAAAAGATCAAACCAAATGCGACCCCCCCCCCCCATCTCTAATCAATCACAGAGTGGAAGCACACGTTTTCAAAGAACTGAATACAAAATAGATCTTCACTCCTTATATGACCCTTGCGTTCTGAAAATACATGTGGGAAAGCTGAAGAGAGCCTCTCCGTCTTTATTTGCCCCAGTGAAAAAAAAAAAAAAAAAAAAAAAAAGGAGAGAAAAAAAAAATACATATATATATAAATAAAATAGCCTCTAACCAGAGCTGACAAGCAGAGTTGAATGACGCGATGAGCTTTTCACTCCCTCCCCTTTATCAAGATAGACAAGGGCTAAACCACATGTCGACTCACCGTTCCCCATAGAATAACATAGAGAAAAAAAAATTCCCAACTAAAGCTGCTTCTGGAGCTGAAATCCCTAGGGGCAACAAATTTCCGGTCCCCCTCCACTCGCGTTAATTCTCGCAATTGATCCGGGGCCTATCCTATTAAGGCCCCCTTGTAAGGGGCCCTTGCCAAAACAGAATCCTCTCCTTCCCCCTTTTTATCCGGTAGTGCAGTACTTTATATCCGGGGCATTACGCTTGAAATAACAATCGCCGCTAGCAACGTTCGTTTAGTATGTGCGGGAGAAAGAGGGAAAGTAAATGATGAAAAAATGCCAGGGAGAGAGCGGGGGTGCCGAGATTAAGTCCCTGTTGTATTGCATTAAGTCGGATGTGATCAGGATATGTGATAAGAACTCAGCCACCTAAATCTGCCAAGTACTTCATCATTTATTCTTTATTGAAGCGTAGTTGTGATATGAAACGTGCTTGTGGGTCTTTTTTCATTTCGGATGCAGAAACTTCCATTAAAGGAAACATGCGGAAAGGTGATCGAACACATAATGAGTGCACCATGCAGCTTCATTAATTGAATATAAATTTTGGGTTGTAGTAAATAAACATGGGTTGTATTTATTTATTTGTTATTTTATTTTCTAATTAAATCTATAAAACTTATAACTGCACCAGTGTCCGAGAGGTACTGATCTCGAAGTTGGAAGACGGGAAGTGCCGGGTTCGATCGTAGGTCGCGCTCGTTTTTTTTTTTTTTTTTAAACTCGCGTGAATGTGGGCTAGGACCCCTTAGAAAGACTCTCATGGAGGACATCCACCTTCCTTAGAGGCAGGTCCCTAGTGTAGACGATGGGTCTTTATACCAACACCGACACCATATAAACCTTATAATTAAAGAAAAAAAAAAACCTTTAGTATTTACTTTTGCACTCTGGATTTTCCATCTTCGTTAAAGATTTCAGGTCAGTCTTTCGAATAAAGGCCTTTATAATGTGAAGGCCGGTTTCCACTAAAGCTGCCTTCAAACTCTGCAACTTAGAAAGCTGAAGTGTGGCTCTATTGATATTTCTTTGATGTGGTTTAGGAGATCGACGCTCGCTGGAATCGAAGCTCACAAACCTCCTAGTGCGATAATTGCATGAGAAGGGGGTCTCTTTTGTAAAAGAGCAATAAAAAGTAATATCCTTCATTGTAAATGTGTGAAAATTTTCAAGAGTCACTTTCGGACAATGGTCAAGTCATAAATTTTCCATTGTCCGAAAGAGACCCTTGAAAATTTGCACACAGTTACAACGAAGAACATTACTTTTTATTGCTCTCTTACAAAAGAGACTCCCTTCTCATGCAATTATCGCACTAGGAGCTTTGTGAGCTTCGATTCCAGCGAGCGGCGATCTCCTAAACCACATCAAAGAAATATCAATAAAGCCGCACTTAGTTGCCGGAGTTTGAAGGTAGCTTTATTTTTATAGGGCCAGGGACTTCTCCTTGACAACCAACCACGTCGAACCACGTCCAACCGCTTGACCACATCAAAGGATTCTGAATAGCGCCGCTCGAACCAACCGTAGTGGACACTGCGCTTAACTTCATTCTATATTCATGAAAAAAGTATTAGATTCGTAAAAAATGTCCTACTCTCGGTTTTTGAGGAATTTACGCATTTTGAGATTTGTTGAACCAATTTGAAATTTTTGAAAATCTCTGTCCGTCTATCTTCGTGCGTGATCAAAATTTTGTATGTATTTTCGGAAGTATTATAATCTTGTAGTATAAATAAGGCAAATGCACAATGGGGGACGTGGGTGTTAAAGGATTCGGTAACCTTCCCCCTTCATTATTTAAAATGTTTATGTATTGTATTATACAGTTATATATAGAGAGAGAGAAAGAGAAAGAGGGCGCCACTATTCAATCCATTTTTCAATCTAAATCAGCCTTTTAAATGTGAATTCTTATTCACCAGAAAATGTAAATTCATACTAATTAATTTATGAAACTAGTAAATTGTTTGATTGTGAAACTTTTAAATTAAAATTTAATTAAACTCAATTTTAATGGTTTGGTTGTTAAATTAATAATTAATTAAATTTTATTATCAATTTTAACGTACAGAATTGACTTAAATTTCTACATCTAACTGCAAGATTAACTGTATTTAACTTGGTGGCTTCACTACTCAGGAATTGAAATTAACTCCTTATACCCACAAGGGTAAATAAAGTAATTTTTAACATAAATATTCATCGCTTAATTCTTTTATATATATTGACACGTTTTGAGGTTTCCTGAATACCGAAGTCAAGTTTCTAGCCTTTGATCTTTGTCTCTGTTTTTTTTTTTTTTTTTTTTTTTTTTTTATCAGAGTATTTTAAAAACAAATAATTTTAGGCAATTCAAATGTTATACAATATTGAAGTCAATATGTTTGTTGCTTGAAAAGTTTGATGAAGATTGATAAGTTTCAAGATCAAAGTTGTATGAATAATTTAAAATATGAACTTTTAAATTCAACAACAGATTTTTAATTCTATATAAATGTAGGTACAATAATGAAACGGGGAGTTCGAGGAGGCAGTACCCCCCCCCCCCCTTACACACACACACACACACACAGAATTATTTGTCAAATAAAGCTTGTTTCGAAGTCTTTGAATTGTTTTTCACGTAGATTTATATAACAGTACTCGTTATCTTAGATCTTAATCTCCAATCTGTATTCATAGTACTAAAATTCAGGGTAAGAGAAAGTCGTATGAGGGCGCCACACCATAATATTTAATTTATATTTGTAAAAAAGAAGACTACTCACTTTAAAATAATTCCGATAAGATTCCAAAAAACATATATAGAAACATAACAAATAGGAGCTTATAATAAATAAAAATTAAATGCTTAGTATTGAGTAATTGAAAAAAGATGTTGAGATATATGATTTTTTTTCGATAAAATTGGAATTATGATTTCGGCAACAGCATTTATAAACGAGCTTTATTTATTTTATTATTTATTTTCACATTATCAGTAATGTAGTAATCGATTATTACTACATTGAAGTTTTATTTTATGATACATTCTATTAAAAAATATGTATACTGCTTATTATTATTATTTAACTGTTTGCATTTTCTAAGACAAGGTTGTTTTGCATATTCAAATTAACAGTAGTTAATTTAAAAGTTTATTTTCAGATTATAATATCATTATAAATGAAACTCTTTTACTCTCTGTCCATCTTGCTGAAATTCCACGAAATAAAAATGCATTTAATCGTGTTTGCTAATTGGCATTCAAAATAACACTAAAATATTTTTTCCGGCTAAAATAAGTTAATCATACCCTATCGATTATTTTCCACTTACACCAATAATTTAAAAGAAAGAGAAGAGTCACAATTTTAACTTAACCATTAATGGCAATAAACGCTTGACCTCCGCATCATCGTGACTGATGATATAGAATTAGTTAACCGCGTTATTTAAAAACAATTTGCTCTCAGCCTCGACATTCGGCTCTTAATTACATAATTACTTCCCTCGATCGTTTTAATTCGCGGAACGGGGTTAGTTCCAAAGCAAAAAGTCGTTAATTCTGTCTTGCTGTCCGTCAACGAGTATGTTCAAACACAGCTTCCAAAAGAATGTCAACATGAGGGAGCCTCAAACTGCGGCCTTGTTACATAACGAGATATGGAAGTTTTTAGGCCTCCCTGTTTACATTGTCGGTTTATTCTCTCCCCCCTTCCTTTGCCTTATCAATAAAACACCTGCCAGCTCTCACTTCCCCGCCGTTCTACTCTCTGATTGGTCAACAGCTGACAGCGCTTCGTCAAAACCACGTGGGACACGAAACGGACGTTTTATGACGGCGCCGGGCAAAGATAATAGAGATTGCTTCTTCGGCCACACATTTATGCGAGCAGCGGTTTTCAAGATGGCGTCGCGCGCATCCGTGGGTCATCGCTTCAATTAAACGAACAGAAGAGTAATGGCGGATATCATTTTGGACTAAATTTCAAATGAAAGTTTATGGGTTGGATTATGAAAGGACGACTGAACAGTGCTGATTCCCTTTCGCTGTCACTTTTTGTGTCACATTACTTTGTACAGACTTTGTGGTTAATATGTGCTGTCTGATAGTGATTATTAGTGCTGGCAAACCCTGTTTAAAACAGTGTACAATGGGTAGTTCTCTTAATGAGCATCGCATAATTTTCGATGTTTAATAGTGTATAATTTTATCTTTTCAAATCAGCCCTTAACATGCACATGTACTGCCTTCAAACTCTGGCAACTAAGTGCGGCTCTATTGATATTTCTTTGATGTGGTTTAGGAGATCGACGCTCGCTCGAATCGAAGCTCACAAACCTCCTAGTGCGATAATTGCATGAGAAAGGGGGTCTCTTTTGTAAAAGAGCAATAAAAAGTAATGTCCTTCATTGTAAATGTGTGCAAAATTTCAAGGGTCACAATTTCAAGGGACAATGGATAATTTATGACTTTTGAAGCTCTGTATGTTGCCAGAGTTTGAAGGAAGGTGGCTGTGGCCCCGTTTTGATCTCCCTTTTTTAGCCTATATTAGTTTCAGAAGCAGTGCCAGATTATGGCACGACCACGTGGGACACAGACTCAGCCCAAGGACTCCAAATTTACGGGAACTCACCCCATTAACAGTTAATGGGGTGAGTTCCCGTTAATTAACTACAAAGTGTTCGTGCAAAAATTCATGCGATATGTCTAGTAAAAACAAAATTTAGTTAAAACCCTCTTTCTATATTACATTAAAGAGTTTAAATCATTGTTAAATTTTGCCACTATTCTCCGAAACTAAATCAGCATTTATATTGGCAGATCGATGCGCTTTATTTTTTCGGTTGTCTTGAGCATAAATCTGATTTTCGTTATAGTTTGATAAAAACTTAAAGGAAATAGAAGGTATAAATGAAAAGGAAATTTTTTTTTAAATAATGTGCTGTATACAAGATGAATTCCTTCAAATAAGTGAAGAAACATATACAGTCGGTAACAAAAGTGTCCGAACACTAGCAAAAATTTCTATGTAAAAAAAGTACACTTCATACGCTTTTGTTAAATAAATCCTTATCGAATCATGTTCTTACACTGACTAAGAGCAGGGTTCGACAAGGATTTATTTAACAAAACCGTATGAAGTGTACTTTTTTTACATAGGAATTTTTGCTAGTGTTCGGACACTTTTGTTGCCGACTGTACACATATTGTATATATACTTCAGTACTGACTTGTTTTGACATCCAGAAGATTGTTAGTATCGACCCTTTTTCTACACCAGTCTTTTTTTTAAGTATTTTTCTTCTTAATTAATCGTCAATACATTAAGTGGTGTTTAAAAAGGGGCGGTGCTAACAATCCTCCAGATTAGATTGGCAGCTCTGTATTGTGCATTTGTTCCTGAGAATTACTGTAATATGGATTAATTGAGACAAAAGTCATTGTATTGTTACTATAGGTCTCAAAGCTGTCAAATAAATACCAAAATACCTGGGGTTAAGATATTTTTATCTCTTTGTATATAATATTGATTTTTTTTTTTTTTTTTTTTTTTTTTTTTCATGGCATTTAAAATAATTCAAAAATAATCAATATATATTATATATCCTTAAATAAATATTTCCGTTTTCATTTGCAAACTTCCAAAATACTGTTTTAAACAGTTTTAAAAGCAATGCTAGGCAAATAAAGAAATAAAATATAAATAAAAAATGGTGGGGTTCACTTTAGAAAAGATTTCTTATTCCAAACTCCTACATATAAAGACTAACGATTTATTTATTTTGAGAAAACGCCTGCGGTAAGTGCTGACTAGCTGTCATGAAATGTAAGAACCCGCCACAAATTCTGATTCTTTCTTTTTTTAATGCAGGCATTTAACAAAATAAATTATGTTTGTTTGATCGGTGTACGAGAAGTAAAGAAAATATTTTTGTTGTCTGCTAAAAGAAACATTATTAGAAATTCGCGTAGTAGTATTTTTATAGGGGTAGATTCTATGATTAAAAAAAAAATGGTTAAAGAGAGACTAGCTTTCATTATTATTAAGGAAAGCTAATGACTTTTTATTACTGCATTTTGATTTTTGTGTGTAGAAATAATACAGTGCGGTGTTTTTTTTTTTTTTTTTTAAAGGAAAGAAAGGAAAAAGAAAAATCACTTTTAAAAATCATTTCCAGCTGAAGTTCTTGGAATGAGATTAACTAGTTGTGATTGGTAATGAAAACCCGCCGCAAATTGGGATGCATTCTTTTCAATGCAAGCATTTAAGAAAATAAATTATGTTTGTTTGATCGGTGCACGAAAAGTAAAGAAAATATTTTTGTCGTCTGCTGAAAGAAACATAGAAATTTGCATGTAGTATATTTTTAAAAGGTAAATTCTATTTAGAAAAAATAAAGAAAAGAAAATTGATAAGGACACAAGTGCAAGCATTTATTTTTAATTTTTTGTGATGTTTTCATTTTAATTCAAGCATTTCAAAATAAATTACGCGTGTTTGATCGGTATACGTTATACAAGAAACAAAGAAAATGCTGTTGTCGTTTGTTAAAAGAAACTAGTTGGCACAGGTGGACTCTGCTCAGTTCCCCATCATATTTATGTTCTCATAAATTTCTAGTGCGAGACATATAAAATCATGTTAAAAGAAATGAATTTGACCAAAGCTTGATACAGTGACAGAATGAAATCCCCGCCTAATAGGCTATCCACCGTTCACTTCGATATATTTATCTTATTCTAATCTATTAATTTATTTTATCAGGGTCAATTCCGTTGTTTAGTTTTCATGCTGCTATTTCCAATGCAATAATCCTCAAAATTCATATTTATATGAAAAATTTACAATTTCGCTATGTTGATAAAATCGTCAATTACGAATAATTTACGAAATTTTCCTAGTAGAATATTTGTATTCAATCATGTTCAAACAAATATCATAAAAATTTTGAAGTTGTCTAATGTATTTATGATCCTCAAAATGGAAGTGTATGCTCAATTTTGCCTTATTCTGACATGTTAAGTAAATCGTAAATTCCAAATAACTTACGAATTTTTTAAATTGGAAAAACCATAGTCTATGATATTCATGCCAGTATCCTAAATAATATTTCGAAAGTGGTTTGTCATCTTTACGATGAAAATATCCCTCAAGATTGACGTTTATGTGAAATTTTGCTCTATTCTGCCATGTTAAGAAATTCGTAAATTTCCAATAACTTACGAAATTTTTATATTGGAAAATTCATAGTTTCGGATTCCTCACATCTCAAAACGTATAAAAAAGTCAAAAAACCGAGGTCGAAAATTTTCACGATTACCTAAGTTCCCCATACCTGTAGTATGATGGGTAACTAAAACATATTAGAAATTTCCATAATAATGCTCTAGTATGGGTTATATTATATGACAACAAAAAGCTAAAACGTTTGAAATGAGTAAATAAGAAAATGCCAATTAATTTTAAAATTTATATTTTATTAATCTATATGAGGTGCAATGAAAAGATTTAATGTATATAATAACGTATTCCGTTCTGATTCGAGCCATTTTACGGAAGAAATAGTGAAACTATATATTTATTTGTCCCTTTAAAAGATACTCTATACATGATTCAATAACTGATTTTTATAAAATTAATATTGTTTTTAATACAACTGATTCAAATTAAAGCTCGAAATGAAAACACAACCAGACAAACAAATACGTATGTTATTTCGATTTCCAGCAAATTTTTCAACAGAGGAATCTCTATGAAATAAAAACGAGCCCTTTGCGACGATAACAAGTTATCGAAATTAAATCAGAGTATCTGTTTAGCAATAACGCATTAACAAATAACAAAAAAGTTATTAAATAATCTCCTTCGTTGAAATCAGTTTAAAACAAAACACAGCTATCATCAAGATTATGATAAAATTAAAGCAAATGAACTTTGTGCTACTTTAAGTAAAATAAAACATGTTTATTCTATAGTTTATTGATTTATTTTTTCTAACTTTATGTTCATAGATTTCATATTAAAACGAAGCATTTACTTTTTTTTTTTTTTTCTTGTTTTAAATAATTTTTAAACTTTTGGCTCTTTTCTGATTGAAAAAGATGGAAGGAAGCCGCTCACCACTATGCAGCAGTTTGAAGGGATTTTAAGTCTTCTCCGTAGTTTATTGCACGCACACACACAAAATAAATAATACACTGGCTGCTAGCGATTACGACCATGCAATAAAAGATGTCATTCAGGAGTTGATCCAGGTTTTAATTTTTGGGGCCATTTTTGTGAAAAACAAATTATTTTTGTGAATTTTTTATTTATTTTTGTGAAAATCAAAATATTTTTGTGAAAAGAAGAATTGTCGCTAGAAACCTTTCATTTTAAATAATGTTTAATATCAAGTTAATAGCATTGTATTAAACAAGTATTGACACTTATTAAAAATAATACTGTAAACATGGAAAAATTTTACGAAAGTATTGTTTTTATAAAACAAAAGTTTATGAAGGGGCTGTTTTTATAAATCTGAATTTTGTGAAGGGACCCATTTTCTAAATTTGAATTTTGTGAAGGGACCCATTTTTTGGATTTGAATTTTGTGAAAGGGCCCATTTTAGAGATTTGAATTTTGTGAAGGGGCAGCAAAAGGGTCCCAATTTTTGCCTGGATCGACCCCTGGCTTTATACATAAAAATTTAGGCTTCTGATGAGGAAATGGATTTTAATAGTATTAGTCCCGAAGCCCCGGAGGCCGATGAAAAGAGTTCAAATTTTGCGACAGAACTTTGGGAAAAATTAGTGAGATTAGTTTTTAGTTTGTTAAATTGGATAATTCCATTAGAGTCACAAACATTTTAGTTAAGTTAGTTCTTAAAAGGGGTTAGTTCTTAAAAAGACAGTTATTGAGTCTAATTGGAGAATTAACTAAATGCTTAGGGGAGGGGACATGCAAAGTAAACGAGTTCAGGAGACCTTTCTTCCCCGCACTCGCATCGAGAGGTCCTCGAGCAACGAAAATGATATATATAAGTTCTGAAAGGTCCATGACTCGTCAGAAAGACTGAAATGGCTGGAGACAAATCAAAGTCATAACTTTTCACAGAATTAATGAGGGCATAGGTGTAGCGCCCTTTGTTATAAATATCCCATTCAGCTTGCCATTCTGTCTGGAGGTTTTGTTTAAGAGACTTTTTCATAAAGGAAGGGGGAGAGGGAGGGAAATTCCAATGTCCGATTTTGAGTGGCTTTTTTGCCAGCTCATCAGCGTTTTCATTGCCCGTGACGCCCCAATGCGCCAAAACGTGGGCCAGAGAAGTACTTTCTTGAAGGTTAGTTAGAAGTAGTTTAATGTCTGTTACAAGAAGATGTTTTGACCAATGGCGATGCATTGCTTGTAGGGCTGAGAGACTGTCATTGTAGATTGGAATTGAGTGATATTATTTTTGGGCACAGGAGGGCCTAATAGATGGAAATAGATTGGCCTGAAACACGGTGTTAAGCTTGATTCACACTAGACGTGGCAACGTGCAGAATCTTCGGTACTATTGACATTTCCTTTGATCTGGGTATTTAGCTGCCTCGACCGAAAACGAGTGTCAACGGGGTCGGGGAGTTTTGTTTTCTGCTTCTGACGATTTTATCATCACCTCCTGTGGTGATAATTGGCATAGAAGTCTTGTATTTCTTTTGTAATATTCTTCAAGGAGCAATAAAAATAAAGTCATTGAATTGATTGTCCACATGTTTAAAAGTTCAATGGTCACTTTCCGCTAGCCAATAATCTACGACCACTTTCCACGCGGCAGTGTGAACCCAGCTTTATTATCTCCCAGTCTTGAGGTCCACTAGTACATCAAGACCCCATCCGAGAGGACACAGAAAGTTGAGCCTACTCCGTGTTCAGTCTTTAATCCGTCAGTGTACACTGCCACTAGAGAAGAAAGAGAGAAGGCATTAGTTGAGATGTTGGCTAGGACATGCGAGGGATCTGCTGCGGAATAAATTTGCCAACTGCATGTTTTCTGTTGTATTTCTGAATTGGGAAAGTGTTCATTTTGCAGTGAAGTGTAACCGAGTTGTAGAACGTTTGTTTTATGAAGTTCATATTTAACTGTTTGTTAAATACGTAGAATCCCGGGGATCACGCGTCATTGTGTCAGTGAAAACTGTTCTATACATCCTGGAAATTAGTAATAATAACATTTTTTGAAGAGAAAAGGATTTAAGCTTTGCTGTTTTTCAAAGATTCTCCCCCCCCCCCTTCAAATTCCAGCCCCGTAAGTTATAATTTTTTCTACAATTACGCGGTATCAGATCTTTAACGTGTTTAATTTTACATCCCAATTTTTTTCCGAAAGTTTAATAAAATCATGATAAATGTTTAGAAGTTTAAGTTTTAAGTTGCTGATATGTGTAATCCATTTGAGGTTCTTATCTATCGTTTATTCCTAAGATTCTGGTACTGTTAACATGGGAGACACTAACTCCATTAATCCTGATCATCAGTTTTCGTTTTAAAATCCTGGGAAGAGAAAAGGTAAGAGGTCTTCTTTGCTGAAAATGTGAGATTGAGTGAAGTTATCAGCTTACAAAAGGTTGTTAAAGCATCATGGACTTGAGACCTTGAGATTTCAGATCCCTTCTTGTTTTGTCCGGAAGGATTATCGTGAAGTCATCGGCGAAGGCGAAAATTTCGAAGCCTTTAGAGGTCATAGATTCGAGTACGGCGTTTGCGATTAACGTCCAGAGAACTGGACCGGATCAAGGCCTTGTATAGACAGCCTTTTTGTGAAGATGATCTAAGGATCCTGAGCCCCAGTTGACCATTATTTGCCTGTTGGAAAGGTAAGAGCTGATGACTACAGCGGTATTCCCTGGACATTGGATGGTTTAAAGTTTATTCAAAATATGGAGCCATTCTGTATAGTCAAAAGATGCTTGTATGTTCAAGAAGACGAGGGTGGTATAGTTTCCAGAGTTGTAACTAAAGGCACAGAAGAAAGGATACCATTCATTGCCATTTCGCATGATCTGCACTTTCTAAAATCGAATTGGCTTTCATGAAGTGAGCTATTAGCTTCAATATAATGATTATGGTGGATTACAATTAATATTTCTAATAATTTTCATAAAGTTGGAAGGAAGAAGATCGGACAGCAAGAGTTGCATTCAGAGGGAGACTTCCCTTGCTTTATAAAGTATTCCACCTTTCCACGACGAAGCACCTGGAGGGAAATACTGAAGAAGTGAGCATAAGTTGGACCAGCGTAATAGAATCTCAGGAATGAAAGAATTAACTAATTTTAAAATAATAAAATCTATCCCATCTCGACTTGGAGCTTTATTGTTATTGAATCCTGAGACCGCAGTTCAGATTTCCGTTTTCGTAAAATTTTTGTCCGACTGTGCTGTAAAAAGGAAGAGACGAAAAGTCGTGGATGGGAGAGCAGAGGGGCCGAATAGGGTTTCATTTAAATATTCTAAATTGTTCTTTTTTGAAGAAAGGATCAGTGGTATGAGCTCATGAGGTGTGAAAAATTTACTGGAGAAAAATTTTTGTGCTGTGCCAAACTTTTCTGTCTATCGAGAGTAGAAAGACTTCCATGCTATGTTTGGCATTGTTGAGTTGTTTTTTTATAAGTCGCTTCTAGTCGTTTCTGTTGTGTCTTTAGTTGATGACGTTCCGGTTCTTCTAGATTTTTCAGCTTACCTCTTATTGTCGTTAATTTATTATGCAGCGACCTTAGTTGGGGATGCCAGAAGGTTGGTTGGTTGGATGGGTTTTACGTCGCACTAATGTTGCACAGTGGGCAATTGGCGACGGTTTGGGACTCACCCCTAGATGTGGTCGGAAGAAATGCCATCACAATTTTGATCCTTCAGTTTTGGCTTTCCCGCTTCGGTGACCCCCAGAGTGATAATTTTTTATGGGAACATAAAGGACATTGCGGCCATGACAGATTTTACTTGCACCAGCCACCATTAGTGTACACGACAGTCTTTGACCAGCTTGAGTACCGAACCCGCAATCTTCTAGTTACGAGCCCGGCGTCTACCAACTGGGCTACCGCGGTCGGTCCCAGGGACACCAAAAGGAGGGAATAAAGTGGCGTCTCACATTATTTGATCGAAAAGGGGAATTTGCTGCCGCTTGAATAGACAAAATCAAGGTTTCTGTAAAGATGTTTAATTGTTCTGTATTTGAGATTCTGTCAAGTTGCTGTGAATGTGCGGAACTGAATTTTTTTATCTTTTGTTTAAATTTTTTGTGATTTCCTCTTTTTGGGACTAAGCGCTTGCTATATAAAGGCTACGGTGCTTTTTTAGAGTGAATGTAATATAATTGTGATCTGCGTTATTAAATTCATCATAGAGACTGACCAGTCATGTATTAGAGGCAAACTTGCTGAGTTGACCAACGTAAAGTCTGGTCAACGTAAAGGATGGCCAGCCCAAAACGCCATTCTTCTCAAATGTTGGCTGTAAATTTTCTTAATTAGCTACGCATATGTTGTGTATTATATGTCGTGTTCAATAAGACTGCTTCCTAAGGTAATCTTACGTTTTGAGCACGAAAGAGGGAAGTTTGCATGTAAGTCACATCCGCAAATGAATAGAACTCAATGGCTAATAAGGTACTGCCATTGCTCCAGCCAGTTATCGAATTCAGCAGACGGAGCTGCATATGCACTGCCAATGGCCACTTCGCCCTCACTCGAGGACAGTGTCATAAGGACACAATTATCCCCAGTAAAACGATGAGTGAAGATTAAGAGTGGGGATCTGATAAGGATATATGTTGACTTGTTCTGAGAAGAGTATTTGGCCCATAATGAAGGGAATCCGTACCGATCCCCTCCACAACACAGTATGCGTTCTGAAGCAACTCGATATTTATGGAGTGGTTCTTCTCTGATCGGTAGGTAGCAGCACTACTCGGAAATTTGACAAATGATATCTCTATATGATAAATCCATATCCAGAAGTCACTTTTAATTTTATGTCCGTGCTGTTCTGCTCTCAAAGCTGGTAGACGGGAAGTGTTGCGTTCAATCACAGGTCTCTCTCGTCGACCCTGCCGTTCGGAATTTCCGTGCTTTTCTCCTAACTTTGTGTAAATGCGGGCTGGACCCTTAGAAAGACCCTCAAAGAGGGCTCACCACCACCTCCTTGGTCTAGGATCCACTTGTGGCCAGTCAACCTCACTCCCAAATACAAAATACACGCACTTTAAATTTCTTAATCAGCAGGAGTGCACCTTCCTGATTTGATGATGCATTCGTGCCTAATTTTTTCACCTGATGAAGGGTTGTGCTATTATTTTGACCTGAAACAGTTATTATGATTTTTTGAAATTCAAATTGCTTACTTACAATGTTGTTTATGAATTTAATTTTTATTTGAATTTAATCAGGTTAATATATAGATGTTTTAAGCAAAAAATTTCCCAAAATTAAAAATACTAATTTTTTCTTTGTACATACATATGATCAATATTGTGCCTAGCATTTGTTTTTTAAATTAATCTTACAATTTTCAAAAGAAAATATGTAGTGGATGTTAATGGGTACATGTACACTCATTGCCATAAAAATTTGCGCACCAAGAAGAAATTGTGGGATCGTAACGTAACTTGGCATGAAGATACGTGTTAGGCAGATATGCAAATGATTATAAATGTAGCGTGATAGAACATTCCGTAATGCCACCAGAGGGCGTTGAACTCCGTTCTCCCTGGAGTATAAAACAGGCAAGCTGAGTTTGTTTGTGTGTACTTAATCTGCCGCAGAGGGACACATTTTAAATGCCGTTACACTGCTATCGACGACAATATGAACAGCTGTTAGAATCCGAGAGGGGAAGAACCATCGGGATGATGGAAGCTGGGTGTCAACTCGATAAGCAGCCTGCCACCTAGGCTGTTCTGATTTTAGTGCGAGGTGGTATTTGGACCAGTAGGCAAGAGGAAGATCGCTTACACAACGTCCAGGCTCAGGACGCCCACGGCAGAATAATGGTCAAGAAGACCCTCACATCATCCATCATATTTGTCATTGATCAAGTAAATCTGGGATCATCTGGGACAGTAATTTGACAGCCTGTACGAGTTTGGTCGAATTAAGAGGCGCGTTTGCAGCAACTGTAGAACGATATGCTGCAGGACGTCATACAGGACTAGCATACTTCAATACCCGCCTATATCGCAATGCATTTACACTAGAGTTGGCACAACAGGGTACTATAAACCTCCATTCATTTGTATTTTTTTTTTTTTTTTTTTTTTTTTTTTTTTTTAACTTTGCTTTGACTTTGTAATCATTCATTTTTATCAACGTTGTACACACTTATGTAAAATTTCGTTTCAATCTGACATAATCTTAAATTTCGAATAAATTACGAAATTTTCAAATTAGAATATTTGTTGTCAATGATGTTAAACAATTATCATAAATGGTAAATGTAATTTAAAAAAATGGTCTGATATATTTATGATGCAAATATCCCTCAAAATGGACGTTTATGCGAAATTTTGCGTTATTCTGCAATGTTAAGTAAATTATAAATTTCGAATAACTTACGAAATTTTAAAATTACAAAATTTATAGTCGAGGATGTTTTTACCAGTATGTTATATAATATTTTAAAAGTTATCTGACATCTTTCCGAGGAAAATATCCCTTGAAAACCGACATTTATGCGAAATTTTGTCTTATTCTGCCGTGTTAAGAAATTCGTAAATTTGCAATAACTTGCGAAATTTTCAAAGTAGCATGTTTATAGTTGATGATGTTCATCCCGGCATTAAAACTGTTATTTAAAATCTGTTCTTACATCTTTACGAAAAAATATTTCTTTTCAAGCACGTTTCAGTAAAATTTTGCCCCATTCTCCCATGTTAAGAAAATCGTAAATTTAGAGTAATTTCTGAAATTTTTAATTACAATGATGGAAATGAGTAAGGTTCCTGCCAGTGCCACAAATAATATTTTAAAAGTGGTCCGACCTCTCTGTGATCATTTGTTCGTGAAATATCGTGTACACAGACTAATAAACTAACATAGTAGTACATTAACACACCAACAAACGCCGTACAGCCGGACACCATACCCATTATGATATTTTCGGATTCCTCACACCTGAAAACGTGTAAAAAAGTCAAAAAACAGAGGTCAAATTTTTTCACGATTATGTAAGTTCCCCATGCCTATAGTATGAAGGGGAACTAAAACAAGTTAATTTTAGAAAATTAAACTGAATTGTTTGCTCTTGCTTTCGACTATAACGTAGAAAGCTAAGGTATTCTAATAAAGCAATATCAAAGCAATTCTACTTTTATTTAAATTTCTAAATTATTTTTTTTTTTAATTTGTGACGGGTGTGACATTTCCTGGGATAACTTAAATGAAAAATGTAATAAATTGATATAAACTTAATGTTAGCGGGATTTAAAAAAAAAAAAAAAAAAAAAAAAAAAAAAAAGATGCTAAAAAAAAGAAAGAAAGAAAACTAAATTTTTACAATATAGACGTTTTAGGAACAGATTTTATGCTATAATCTAGCTATTTTTAATAGTTCTATCATTAATAGTTATTTGCCCTTTCCCATATAAGGGTAGTTTAATTGTGTTAGTTAATTTCACAGGCATGCAAGGTATAGGAAAAAAAAAAAAAATTCTGAAATTAAAGAATCTTCTGCAATCATACAAAATAGAAATCATTCATGTATGAAGGATTGTACTTTATTACTTTCTTCTATATGTAATATAGAGAAAGTATTGGATTCGTAAAAATTTTCGACCTCGGGTTTTTGATGGATTTACACGTTTTGAGAGCTGTAGAATACGATTTGACTATTTTTAGAAAATGTCTGTCTGTCTGTCTGTCTGTCTGTCTGTCTGTCTGTGTGTGTGTGTGTGTGTGTGTGTGTGACAAAATTTTGTGGCAACTGTATCTCAGGAACTACTGCACAGAATTTCATACAAATTGGTATGTAGTTGCACCTTGACATAAATTAGTGCCTATCAACTTTTGGTAAAAATTGTCTTACAGGTTGCGTTGCCATCCCGCTTTTTCTAAATTTTTAACATGGTGATATAGGACAAAATTTTGTATAAATGTGCTTAAAGAGAATTATATTTTAGTAATCATTATGAAATTTACAATAATTATTTATAATAGAGATAGTCAACTGGGAAAAATTTTTTGTACGTGTAGGAGCCACGCCACCCCCCCTGGGGGGGAAGTCCCCCCTCGAGGGGAGTAAATTTTCAAGATGGGTATCTTTCGAAAGGTCTCATCAATACCTTTAAAACGAATGGTTGAATTATAAATCTGTGATAATTTAAAACAAAGTTATCGATTTTTTTTACTTTTAACAAAAAAAAAAACTTAGAAAAAAAATCGTATTTTTTTTTTTTTTTTTTTTTTTTTTTTTTTTTTAAATATTGTTACTGGTTGAATATGTATTACTTTTAACAAAAAAAAAAGGAAAAAAAAAAAAAAAATCGTAATTTTTTTTTTTTTTTTTTTTTTTTAAATATTGTTACTGATTGAATATGTATATAGGAAAATATAGAAGAAAGTCTTGTGGTGGCCACAACATACTAGTTTTTTCCCTCGGTGCCAAAATTTTCATTGCATCCTTGATACCATGTATCATTATAATAAAAAACAGGAATATAGACATTTTTTAGAGACGATCACATCAATCTAGCTGTGAAAAAATACATTATAAGTCATAAAATTGAAATGGAAAAAAAAAAAAAAAAAGAATATCTGGAAATACTGTTAATAACGTTTTAATGTTATGTGATAGGGTATTTCATGTCGTAAAAATATATCTTTTTGTAGGGGAAAAAAAAAAAAAAGGTTACTATATAGCGAAATATTTCTATCAATATTTTCATCTTAATTATATCTCAACACTCTCTTACATAGTCAATTTTTCTTAACAGCACAAAACATCACAATAATTACAATGTATACTATTAATCATTTTTTTAAATTATTGTTAAAAAAACACAAATGTTACAATGAGTTCTTATTATATTCATCAAATTTTATAGAAGACGTCGGGCAATAGGTATGAATAATCAAAACCCCAACAGAAAGCGAAAATTTGAAGAAGATTTCGATTGAAAACTCTTCATCCCAATTACCATTTTAATTTTAAAACATATTGATTTTCAAAAATGGAATTTTCTTCTGGTATAAACAAAATATTTTATGTGTTCAAATACCTATTTTAAAGTTCATTTTTGTTAACTGGGCGCTTCTATGCTGTTACGAATGCGGCAAATCTGGTTTAATTGCATCAAAATAGCTTGAGAAAAGAAGAGGTTATTTATGCTTTGTTTTAAATCATCCTTTTCTACAGTAGAATCGTGTCAGCGGAAAAGTTCTAGTTTTCAAAACAAATTGTAAGTGACTGTAACTAACAGTTAACGGAACAGCTATTCAGGAGTTCGCAGCAGAGTTTCTTTCCTATTATACCGTTCCAAAGCACACTGTAAAAAAATAACTATTACCAGCTGCAAGAAACTCTGCGATAGGAGAAAATAATTATTTTCTCCCATCACAGAGAGTTTCTTGCAGTTGGTAATAGTTATTTTTTTACAGTGCAACAACGCACTCTATTATTTTCACGTTTCCACCAGAGGTACACTGTAAAAAAATAACTATTACCAGCTGCAAGAAACTCTCTGTGATTGGAGAAAATAATTATTTTCTCCAATCACAGAAAGTTTCTTGCAGCTGGTAATAGTTATTTTTTTTTTTACAGTGTAGAGAGGTTCTGATCTCCAAAACGCTAGTAGATGGGAGGTGCTGGATTTGGAAATTTACTTAGCGGTGCAGAATTTCCTGTAATTTCTGCGTTACTCGTGGGAGTACAGACTCAGCACAGTTCAGAAAAATATCCCACCCCATGTGACATTCCTAGGCCCCTTGTGCAAACAATCCACACCACCACCCATTTTTTCCGCATAGTACAGTGAAGCATCGATAATCCGGCATCGGTGGGAAATAGACATTATTGGATTACGGACTTTCCCGGATTATAGGTGTTCAAAAAATGTATATCGAAATCATATAAGTCATAGCATCTTAAGAAATATTTTTTTTTTTTTTTTTTTTTTAATTGGCTTTAAAAAATGTATGCAAACCCTTATCAAAAACGAAAATAATTAAAATAATTTTTAAAGTAACAATTATAAAACAGTAATACAGATCGTTTATTTTTGTACAAATAATAATAATGATAAAAATTTATATTAAAACTGCCTTAATAACAAATAAGATCAGAAATTTGACATTGCTGCATTCTATTAAATATGTCAGTCAATTTCATTTGTTTCATTCCTTTTTGATTTTCAGTTTGTTGTAGACTGATTAACTTATGCACTTTCATTAGTTGGTTATCGCTGATAAAATCATATTTTTCAAGTCCTTCTAAAAACTGTTGACCGAGATTTCGGGTGGTCGTGTTTATTTTGACTTTCGGTATCAGGAATAGGAACGATCTCTTTTATTAATAACTTTTGGATTTGCCATAAAATTTCGTTGTTCTTTTTCGGAATTTTTGCCACTATCATGATTAATTTGTAAGAAATTCACGCTAATCCGTAAATCAATGAAATTAAATGAAAATCCGTAAGTTTTACTGACGATTCATAAAAGTTGGCAAGCATGCTGTGACTAAGAAGTTGCATACTACTACGATTTACGGGCAGAGGTTAAAAAAAAAAAAAAAAAAAGGAAAAAGGTCATTAGTGCCGGTTTTGGGGTGTTGCCGGATTATAGAATTCCGAATTATGGATGCTTCACTGTATTAGGTTGCCTCAAAATGTGTCAATATAAAAATAATAATCTTATGTGACGCTCACACGACTTTCTCTTACCCCACATATTTCAAAATAGTAAAAGAGAAGAAAGATCACAGATTAATGGCTTAGAAAATAAATACTATAAATGAGCGTACTTTGAAAACAGTTGAAAACAGTTTTAGAAATAGATTTGTTTGACGTATATTTTTGTGTGAGGGGGGTTGGCTATCGTTTTTATCAAACCTTTTTTTGAATATAATACCTACATTCGTAAAATAATTAAGCCTGCTAATAAATTAAAAAAAAAAAAAAAAAAAAAAATTCTAAATAATAAAAACAATTTTCATCCACACTAGTCAGTAATCATTGAAACCGATAATTATTTATTACACGCAACCTCTAAAAACCTGTTTTTCGCATTCAGAGGACCCTAAAACGTATAAATATAGAAAAAAAAAAAAAAAAAAAAAAAAAAAACGAAATTTAAAACGATTCATGCTAAAACAGTATTTTGTTTACTATTATATGAAAAAAGAGAAAGTAAAACTAATAAATTTCAGACTATTTAAAATTTAAAGAATCCCGTTAGTGCAAAAATGTTATAAATTTTGAAATATTTATAATCGCCAAAAATTTTTTACTATTTGCTAATAATTTTTTTCTATTTCAAAAACAATTTGAGTAATCACTTCTCATTTCCTGCATCACAGCTAAACACACCGAAACAATACTAAATCCAAAGTTAACCTCAAGTATCTTCACAAGAGAAATTACAACCCATCGTAATATTAACTCATTCCTTGACGAACAACCCCCGCAAAATCAATGGCGCGACACTAATGGCTTCTTATTCTAATACCCAGCTATTAGTTTTGTTTGAGTAGATTGTACAGTTGTGAAGCAATAGCGCCTGATCAGTCGTATCTCAATAAATTGGTAACGCGTCACAGAACAAAGCTATCCTGACGGCACTTTCACGTCTGGGAGGACGAGCTATCTTTTCCAACATCAGATGAACATTTAGAAGGTGGAATGACGAGCAGCCTGTCATATGCTGTAAAGGTCATTGTTTATTCATTGTTAATGGAATTTTGTTCTTCCCACTTCTTAGATATCTTTATTGTTTGCGGGAAATTTTTGAGCAAATTACGATAGCGAAATGCATTTTGTGTTTTGTTTCTGACACATTGTTTTTATATAGCTAGTTGGAAGTGGTACAAGGTAAATTAAAATTATTTTTAGTTACAGTAGTTGTGTATATCGAGTAATAAGAGTTGCCATAAGCTAGTGAAATCGAATAGGATATAAAAATAATCAAAATTAACTTTTTAACATTAGGACGACCGAAGCGGTCATTTTGACCGTGAAGCTACTAAATGACCGTTTCGATCATTCTAGTATCCCTTTTCTGCTCTGAATATGCAGAGAGTTCCAAATACATTGATATCGTCTTTAATTCCTGTCATACGTTGTAAAAGACATTATTTATTCATTGTTAATGAAATTTTATTCTTCCCACTTCTTAGATATCTTTATTGTTTGCGGGAAATTTTTGAGCAAATTACGATAGCGAAATGCATTTTGTGTTTTGTTTCTGACACATTGTTTTTATATAGCTAGTTGGAAGTGGTACAAGGTAAATTAAAATTATTTTTAGTTACAGTAGTTGTGTATATCGAGTAATAAGAGTTGCCATAAGCTAGTGAAATCGAATAGGATATAAAAATAATCAAAATTAACTTTTTAACATTAGGACGACCGAAGCGGTCATTTTGACCGTGAAGCTACTAAATGACCGTTTCGATCATTCTAGTATCCCTTTTCTGCTCTGAATATGCAGAGAGTTCCAAATACATTGATATCGTCTTTAATTCCTGTCATACGTTGTAAAAGACATTATTTATTCATTGTTAATGAAATTTTATTCTTCCCACTTCTTAGATATCTTTATTGTTTGCAGGAAATTTTTGAGCAAATTACGATAGCGAAATGCATTTTGTGTTTTGTTTCTGACACATTGTTTTTATATAGCTAGTTGGTAGTGGTACAAGGTAAATTAAAATTATTTTTAGTTACAGTAGTTGTGTATATCGAGTAATAAGAGTTGCCATAAGCTAGTAAAATCGAATAGGATATAAAAATAATCAAAATTAACTTTTTAACATTAGGACGACCAAAGCGGTCATTTTGACCGCGAAGCTACTAAATGACCGTTTCGGTCATTCTAGTATTAAAAGTAGGTTTCTCCCTTTTCTGCTTTGAATATGCAGAGTGTTCGAAACACATTGATATCGTCTTTAATTCCTGTCATATGTTGTAAAAGCCATTGTTTATTCATTGTTAATAAAATTTTATTTTTCCCACTGCTTAGATATCTTTATTGTTTCCGGAAAATTTTGAGCAAATTACGAAAGCAAAATGCATTTTGTGTTTTGTTTCTGATAGATTGTTTTTTGTAGCTACTTGGAAGTGGTACAAGATTAATAAGGGTTTATTCACATTTACTTATAGTAATATATCGAGTATGCTGTAGTAATGTAATAAGAATTGTCGGAAGCTTTTACTGTTGAGTATTATATAAAAAGTACTAAAATTTTCATTTTTAAATGGTAGAACTATCTCATGGTAAATTTGACAGCAAAGTTACTTAACTTTGCTGTCAAAATGACCGCTTGGAACGTTCTAGTGTTGAAGGCACATTTCTCTCTCTCTCTCTTTCTTCTTTGAATTAAGAAGAATCTTCCAAATGCATTGATTTAGTCTTTAATGCCTGAAATATTGTTTTTAAGCATATATAAAAAATTATAAGTGTACCAGAAAAAAAAAAAAAAAAAAAAAAAAAAAGGAACTAGTATGTTGTAGCCGTCACAAAACTTTCTTCTATATTCCCCTGTAGAAATTCGCGCAGTACAAATTGTTTATTTTTTTCCATTAATGAATGCAGACAATTTTTATCTTAGAAAAGTGTCACACTAAATGTCCAACGGAAGGGAATTTTTACCGTGTAGAGGTCATCCTTCCCGTTATCGGGGAAAATTGTAGTAAGCAGCGTCACCTATCGGCCGATATGCGCCCAAATTGAATCATCATAATGTTTTATAATGACTTTTTCACATATCAGATTTTATTCGATAAGATTTTATCAGATCTGATAAGATCAGATTTTATTCGATTTTCTTCCCATAAATTACGGAAATCGCTTTATAACAGTGCCGCCTGTTGAGAAGTTGGCACCAAACGTTGTCAGGCGTTAATTTATGTCCAAACGCATCTACATATAAGTTTATATGTAAATCTGTGCAGTAGTTCCTGAGATGCAGTCTTCCTTGAAATATCGAAAATCGCTGTATAGCAGCCCCACCTGTTCAGCGATTGGCACTAATTCAGATCAAGTTGTATCTATATACGAGGGTTACTCTGAAATTTTTGAGATACGCGTAGACGATAAGCGGTAGAAAAAAATTATCGATTAGATTTGAACTATTTTAGTCTGGTAGACAATTTTTTACTGGCCATTTGCAAGTAGTTTAGCGTAGAATAAATTTCAGACAGAAAAAAAAAAAAAAATTGTTGACGCGAGAACATTATCGTGCCATGATTTTCTATGATTTCAAAGTGGGATTAAATCAAGAAGAATGCATTCAAAATCTACAAGTAGCTTTTGAAAATAAAAGTCCATCTCTTGCAACTGTATTCAGATGGTTTACAGAATTTCACAGAGGTCGTCATTTTCTCCAGGATGAAAAACACACAGGAAGGCCCTTGTCAGCAGTAATCCCGGATAATGTGTCTGCCATTCGGAAAATGTTAATTGACGACAATCACTGTACCTACAATATGATACAGAAGGAACTTAACATTGGATCCGCTGCAATACATGAAATTATTCATGAATAATTGCATATGAAAAAATTAGTTTGCCGTTGAGTTCCCCATAATTTAACAGAGCATCAAAAACAAGAGCATGTTAGAATCAGCAAAGAAACCCTTAAGTTACTTAATGACGGTGGCCACAGCATTATATCTAAAATAGTAACTGGTGAGGAAACGTACATACCATTTTTTGATGTTCCAACACGCCAAGAAAGCAAAGTGTGGTTCTTTGAAGATGATTCCAAACCCATAATGGTGAAAAGACTACGTGCCATGAAAAAAGTAATGTACGCCGTTTTCTTTGGAAGTACAGGATTGGTCAAAGGTATCAAGCTGGAAGGACAGAAGACAGTCACAGCTAACTGGTACACTAGTAAATGTCTTCCAGAAATTCTTAAAGAAGTGAATTTTAGAGGACTCATTCTCCACCATGATAATGCATCTTCTCATTCAGCAGGATTAATAGTTGGATTTCTTCAACAAAAACACACCAAGGTTCTGGACATCCACCCTATTCACCTGATCTAGCTATGTGTGACTTTTGGCTACTTTTTAATCTGAAAAAGAACTTGCGTGGGCATCGTTTTCATTCCGAAGATGAGATTGATCAGGCTATAAATGCATTTTTTTCATCGATTCCAAGAAATGCATGGTTAGAGGCATTTAATTTTTGGAAAATTCGCCTACAGAAGTGCATTGATGCTGGAAGGGACTACTTTGAACACACCTAAAATTTGGTAAGTTTAACATTAATTACCTAAGCGTATCTCAAAAATCGCAGAGTGACCCTCGTATAAAGGTATTAAAATGCACTAATAAGCAATTTTGCCCACAGACTATAATGTATTTGAGTACTTTTAAATATCGCTGTACACAGACTATTAATCCTATTTCGGTAAAAAGTTTAAAGTATTATCACCGTATCATACAGATTTAGAATATCGAATTAGGTCTTTCTCCTAAAATCTGTTTTTAGATTGTGCGGATAAAAATACAAAAATTAAACAACCACATAAAAATCTAATTTTCGAATTCAAATATCCTCAGAACGTACAATTATATCAAATACCCATTTTCGGAAATTCCACTCTTGAACAATACTTTACTTTTTCTTACTCATAAATAGTATATAAACAGTAACAGAAAGAACAGCGGTGGAATGTGTGTAGATTTCTCCACTTTCGACAATATTTTTATAACATATACATCAGATTCTCATAAACTAGAGAATGCATGGTGTTTATATCACATCGTAGGGTCATTGTTTATTCATGCGAACAGATGCCAGGTTAGAGCGTCAAGTTGAGTTCTTTTCGTTTCTTTTATTTTTTTAACTCAGAGAATCTTTTGTCTGATGTTAGATCAAGTTTTCCTCGAAGAAACAGAGATTATGGTGTTGAATTTTCTGGTATATTTTGACGGATTCTTAGCAAGTATCGCATATTTGGCCTCGAATATTGTTTGTTCTCTCTACCTCTGTATGATAAAATGTCTGTTTGTATCAATCTTAAAGGAAAAGAAAGAAAATAAAATATGTATATAAAAATAATTTGTGGCACTGGCACTGTTTTCTCCATGCTTCATTTGAAGAAAAAAAAACATCTATACCGTACATTCATATTTAGCATATTGATATGAAAGTGGGGCTATTATATTGATAGCTTCATCAATTACAATATTCATTTTCAGCAATTACACTGCTTAGCAATTAATTGCTAAGCAACAAACTTTTTTGAAATCAATAATCACATTCAATTATTGATGAAATAAAAATAAGCACATATGTAATAGAGGTGAAATGTTGTATATATATCATGCAAAAATGTACAAATTTCACAACATTGGGAAGTGGAATACCAAAAAGTCGCATTCGAAAAATTTTAGAGTCATTAAAAAAAAAAAAACTTTTTTTAAGATGGAAAAATAAGAGATGTAGGTTTTTTTTTTTTTTTTTTTTTTTAAGGAATGTGCTCTCCTAGAAGACTAGCGCACATTTTGCATCTGTTATTCATGTTGTCTACTAAACTACTGAGGAGTCCTTGGCGGATATTGCCCTATTATTCTTTCAAGACATTTTCCAGGTTTTGCACGGTTCGGGGAAGGTATAATCTTTGAAAAACACATCTTCTAAGAGCAGCCATTTCCCATATTCAATATTTTCACTTTCTAGTGTGTCCAACAATTCAACACCTTGGTGGGCGTGCATTGTCATCCATAAACAAAATGTCTGGACCTACCACACCTCTAAAAAGACGAACGTGATTCAGAATAAGCTCTCTATAGTACCGCTGGGATGTAATAGCACCTCTACCAAAGATGTGAAGCGGTGTCCTGCCATAGTGTCTAATGTCTGCTCCCACCAGATCATACCTAGGCCATACCGATCACGTCCAGGAACATTATGTGCTTCTCTCTCTCTCTCTCTCTCTCTCTCTCTCACTCTCTCCACTAAGTAGTTTTAAGAATCATTTGACGCAGTGACGAGTATTCGTCGGAGAACATCACTCTAAACTGCCGACCGCCAAACAATATGGTACTTGTATCAACGTAACCTTTCTCGATGATGGCGTGGTTGAATAAAATGTATTGAACAAGTTTCTGTGCATGAAAACGATCCTGATTGGTCGAGAAATGTTTCTAGTAGATTCACGTATAACGGTAGCGATTGCAAGGTCTGCGGTTACCTAATTCAGGAGCGAAATTTCTGTCCTTTTTCGCCTCTACTAATACATATATTGATGCTGTTGAAGTTTGGTGCTCCTTCAACAACACTGGCAATACTGGCATGATTTTGCATAACATTTCCACATTTAGTGGCCTTTTTAAATCCCGAGATGGCATTTTATGATATTCCCATTAACGTGGCCACAGTAGTGACTCTTTGACCTGCTACGAGGCGTCCAACTGCACGTCCACGATTGTAAACACTCAAATGGTGTCTAGCAGAACATTTTGCCTTTAATTAATATCACACCACACGTCATTTCAAGGAAATAAATTCAACAACTTACATCATTATTTTTCTTAAACGCACCTAATTACATGGACTTTCGAATAAATAAGGAGTTATAAAAATAAAAATCTACTTACCCGCACTCGGTCCTGCCGAAGTAGAAATAAAAATGTAGGCTCGAGCCTATCCCATCCCACATAGTGACAGTCTTGGCCCTACGCAAAAAAAAAAAAAAAAAAAAAAAAAAAAAAAAATTAAAGAGATTGGAATCCAAAATCGAAATATGCCTGAACGTCTTTTCTCTACAAAGTATGGGGGGCGCATCTGGGATTTTGTGTTCGTGATGTGCGAATTTATTGGCAACTAAAACTGTGTTCTGTAATACGATGAAATACATTCCATAGCACCTGACAACGTTTTTGTCACCTCGCATATATAATCTTTGTAAGTAAAATATAAGCTCAGCTTGAATCAATATATAATAATAATAATAATAATAATAAATAGGCGAGGGTTTAGCCGGCTCATGTTTAAGCGATTTAAAGACTGCCCTTACCCGCTCCTTCCAGTCGTTTATTACAAGTCGTTTATCACTCTTTTACCGTCACTTCAATATACATTTACAGTTAAGAAAGCTTAATTTTTAATAAATTGGGTGAAAATTATAATCTATATATGAAATAAAATGATGTAGGGTAAGTGCACCAGTAATTGACACTTTTAGAGCAATCTCTGATGTTTTTAATATTCTAGTCATCAGAAAATATTTTTACAAATCATAAGTTAGTACATATGACATGAAAGACATTCAGAACCACATATATGTTAAAATATATACATTTGATAACAATTATCTTTTTTTAATGAATTTTTGTTTGACACCCACTCAATGTTCCAGTAATTGACACTGCAAGTTTTTCATTTTATCAGTAATTGACACCCTTCGTTCCAGTGTTTGACACTGCTAGTTATTCATTTTACCAGTTATGAGCACCCTATGCTCCAGTGTTTGACATAAAATGTTAAAAATTCTTATATGTAAAATATATGATTTTATTATTTTTCTTATTTATGAATTATTTCGGGATAAATGTCAATTACTGGAGCATGCCAATCACTGGAGCACCTACCCTACACTAGTTACAAGAAATAGTTCTTTAATTTCCCAACTTACAAAGTTTTTACATTATACATAAAATTCTAACTTTCGTTTTTTTGAAAAAAAAAAAAAAAGTCTGATTTCCTTTCAAAAAGTTCATTATTGTTTTTTGTCGGCTTGGCTCGATAAAATTCATTTTTGTTTTTCAGGCCCGGCCTGGTAGAAAAATCGTATTTATTCTGCCAGTTAAGCTGGACCCGTTTGAAAATTCCTCTTTGTTTTGCTAGTCGGATGGGAACTTCGAGCTAGACCCAGGTCCTTACAGACCTTTAGTCTAGCTGCGCTATAATTCTCATATAACTTTGATCAAGAACATTCCATCTATTTTAATCTTTTTTTGTTTGTTTGCACATGTGCGTGTTTATACAGAAAAATTCCCCCGTTCTGTAGCAATTTTCATGACTGCTATAGTAGCTTTAATCTTAATTTTAATTAATTTATTTATTGTACTAATTACCTTAGGGCTTTCTTTTCTAAAAACATTAGAATCTGCGAAATTTAAATCCTCTGTGAACACGAAATTGGATCCTCTGTCTATTCATATGAGTTGAAATGAAAAATGGGACACAGGTAATACAATTTAGAATAAACTGCCGAATTAATTTTAAACAAAGCGAAAAATAGACAAAAGTAATTAACCAAAAAGTAACCAAAAGCGAAAAGTAATATGTTTTGTCAAATCGAATCTTCAATTTGATAAAAAACACGACAATACCTATTGAGCTTATTGGTACACAATCGACATCTAATCGACACTGTTGGTTTACTTGTAAATAGACAATTTGCACGTTTTCTGATTTTATTCTTACACAGTAGAAAATGAAAAGGTAAGAAAATAAATACATACATTTTCTTTATTTGAAATCTAATGAATGATTTATAACAATTTAACTACGCACTATTTACTCTATCGAGAAAACGCAGTATAATATATCGTGACGTGACGTCACTCTTTATGACAACAAACGGAAGTAATCTTTGTTTACATTCGATTTCGTGCTTTGCTTTGCTTCTTGAATGAGTGAAATAGGTTTTGTATAATATAATTATGACGGGTATTAAAAAATCCTAGTATAAATATTGTATTGTACCATTTTGCACTAATACAACGGCTAAAGCTTCTCAAAAGTTATTCTTTAGCGTTCCTATTAAACGAAAACATTGGACAACCGCCATGAAAAGAAAACAATTGAAAATAATGATAATGGAAAATGGTGATAATGATATTAAACGATCATAAGATGAAAAAGAAATGTTCAGAAATCACATAAACAATTGATAATTACGAAAGTTAAAACGAATTGCTGCTTACTAACCTGGCTAACAAAATGTAAACATTGAAGCATCATAAAGTGTGACGTCAGGCAGCGTTTTGAAGTCACATGATTTTTGGTTAATTTTAAAGTTATTTTTTTATTAATGAGAACTTTTTTTGCTTTTTTAATAAACTTTTTGAAATTTATGGGCCTAAATCTATCCGAAAAATAGGATTTTGTTCAAATCCCCCATGTGTGCAAATTCCTCATTCAAAGTAATAAAAAACCCAAGAAACATTGAAAAATCTGAAGTTGAATGTCTATAACGTGTTACTTAAATTTTGTCGAAATTTTAAACCCTAACTGCAGAGAAGGATTTGAAAATTTTCTAAGATGTCATCGAAAAGTAATTTCTTTTATACATATACTCATTTTCATAATAACGAATTGAATTATTAGGTGGTATTTCAAAGTACAGAATATCACGCTAAAAAACATATTTTGAATATTAAGCACCTGGTTAACATTTTTCTCCCACAGGACACGTATTTAAAACTTGGTTTACCTGATGGAACGCAGTTTTTATGAGAGAGATCAATGCCTGAATGCGTCAGCAGCTGTTATTTTTCTTGTAGAATACAAATTGTTCTTAGGCTTCAAATATCGTGAGTGGAGTCGTAACGACTATATTAATAGATAGCTTAAAAAGGACATGGTATAAAAAAAGAAATCTGCGTGTTTTAGAGTAGGTGTTTACAACATCAGACGTGGTTGGAATTTAAGGGTTCTTTTTCTTTTTCCTATTATGGAATATTTCAGTGTGCAGATTTATGAATGTCGGAATAAATGTAACGGGCACATTAACGTTTTAGATTCATTTTTGTTTATATTGTACTGTTCTAAAATATCTGAAGACAAAGGAGAGAGAGAGAGAGAACGAGATGAGAACTAAAAGTTTTTGCAGGAATTTTATATTGAAATCATGTCATAAAAAGGAAAATGTAGGTTTTAGAGTAGGTCCTAACACGGTTTGAATTTAAGGGATCCTATCGTAATATGTTTAAGAATTTATAAGTGTCAAAAGAAACGGGTGAATTAATATTTAAGACTCATTTCTGTTTGTATTGTACTGGTATAAAATATGTAAAGAATGATGAGATAATTAAAGCCGTAGTTTTGGATTCGAGGTGTTTTTACAGGAGTTTTGCATTGAAAAGATGCGCAAAGAAATTGTTGTGTTATGTATACGGTTAAAATTCAAGATAAATTTTTCCTCTGGTAAAAAAATTCATAAATAGCGAATTTATAAGTGTTAAAATAAACGAATTTAGTGAATCGGTTTATAGTGCAGCCACGTTTCCAGCGCCTTGCATTGAGGACGATTCTATAGGCTTGGAGGGGTGACAAATTGACCGACAGATTGGGATTTGGTAAATATCCAGTCATTCGGCGTTACTTTACAGCTTAATTTATCTCAAGCACGAGGTTTGTCCCCTTATTTTAACACTGAACTCGTTGAGTTAGCACTTGCGCAGAGGCTTCCGTGGTCACAAGAAATATGATTGAAGAATATATTGTACTGCTCTCAAATACAGGGTGATTATAATTAAAGTTACGATTTCAAAACGCTATAATTTTAAAACTACCCATCAGAACGATTTAATATTTTACAAGAACAATCGTGAGGCAATGAAATTTAGTTTGGGGGAGGAAAAAAGTAGTTCCGACATGTTCCTATAGATGCCGCTGTCAGGATAATGTCAGGGAAAACACTTAAATGGACTCATTAAACACCGGAATGTTGTTAGAAACACAATGGAATAGCAGGAAACAATAGACTTCAAGGGTTTACTACAATTCTTTTAGCAAAAAGACAAAAATAAGTGTTTGCAGTGGAAACAGTCACAGTGAAAAGAGAAAAAGAGGAGCTTCATGAAAAAAATACTTTACGGATAATTAACGGCACATTTTGGAACTTCTTCTTTTTTTTTTTTTTTTTTTTTCTTTTGCCAAACCAAAATTTCATTGCCTCACGATTGTTCTGGTAAAACATCAAATCGCTCTGATGGGTAGTTTTAAAATTATAGCGTTTTGAAACCGTAACTTTAATTATAATCACCCTATATGTAAAGAATGCTAAGAAAACTGAAAATTTTTACACAAAAGTTTTGGATTGAAAGGATGTAAAAAATACATCTGTCCGTTTTAAAATAGACGTTTAGAACATCCGATGTGGTTGGAACTTTAAAGATTTTATTATTATTATTATTATCATTATTATTATTATTATTATTATTATTGGTAAAATATTTTAGAATTTACTGTTGAATGTGATAATAAATTTGGTTTAAAATTTCTAATGTACTGAATCTGCCAGCATTTTTAATATTTATGTTGATGTCATAGATCATTATCATATATTGTTTACCATTAGAATTTCTTGGTACAAGTCACGGCCATATTGTTGTTAGTTAGTGGGATATCATTCTTATAAACATTTATAGTGTGAACATCGGTCTAGTCAATATATATTTTTACTTTCCGAACACTATAGTGAGGAAAGTATTGTAATCATGTCAAAAATCCGAATTAGAGATTTTGATGTTTCTATACGTTTCGAGGTCCCCTGAGTCCGTTGCCACTATTTTTGCGATGATGTATATATGTGTGTGTAAGTGTGTGAGTGAACGCGCTAGCGTCTAAACGCTTTGTTCGAATAAGCTGAAAGTTGGTGCGTATATTGTAAGTCACCATAGTACGAACCATATTGATTTTGGTGAATCTAGCACTTATAGTTTTTTTTACAGGGACACCAGGAAAAATTCTTTATCATTATGGCCTATGAGGGCAAATTTTTAAAAGTGTGATAGCGTCTAAACGCTTTATTAATCTGAGTAAAAAAATTGTACACATGTTATAGGTCACAGTTGCACGAACTGTGTAGATTTTGGTGAATTTAACACTTACAGTTTTTTTACAGGGACACAAAGAAAAATTCTTTATCATTATGGCCTATGGGACCCAATTTTTAAAAGTGCGATAGCATCTAAACGCCTTATTCAATTGAGCTGAAAATTTATATAAATATTATAAATCACTGTTGCACTAACTATAAGCATTTTGGTGAATCTAGCATTTATAGGTTTTTACAGGGACACAACGAAAAATTCTTTATCATTGTGTTCAGTAGCGTTAAATAAAACATCGTGTAATATATGGAGAAAAATACTCAAACACTCTATTATGGTTTTCTCTCTTTTGTTTGTTTAACAGCTCCTCTTTCTTTACTTTATCTACAAAACTGTTAATTACTCAATGTTCGGAAAGTCGAGTGGAGTCACTCCAGATTTTTTCTAAAGGAAAATCGTATTGTGAAATAAACAGTGTAATGGATGAGAGTGGTGCAGACAGTGAAGATCAAGGTGTTTGGAGGAATTGTGAAGAATTAGAAGAAAGAAGCATACAATTAACTGATACTGATAATAAAACTAATGATAGTGAGATATTGCCTTATAGAAGACGAAAACGTGCTAGGCTACTAATAAGTGATTCTAATGAATGCTCTGGTGTCGTATACACATCATCAGAAGAATGGATTTGGAGGGAAATAAATAATATGCTCGAAATAAAGAAATTTAGAATATTTTTTAAAATGTTATTCTAAATCAATGAAAAATTTACAATCGTAATGTTAGTGTATATACCGTAAATACATTAGACAGCATTAAGAAATTGTTGCAATAATAATTTATTTATAATTATTATATGGAGAAAATTTGAAAAGTTTATATAAAAAAAAAACTTGAATAATACATGTGCGCAGGCATGCATGTAATACATTAACGGGAACTGCAATTAAAAACATAAAATGTATAGTTGGGTATTATTTCTAAGCAATACACTCGGAAAAATTATCATCGTAATAAATAATGCTGAAGAAAAACAAGAAATCTCTAAATTGACCGGAAATTCACGACGAACTAGCAGATGTTTGATGTAAAATTAATTACCAATCATCGAGAGACCTTCTTATCGTCTACGGTTTAATGAGGAAAGGTAATCATTATTCATTATTAACACTACTTATTTAACTGGAATATATTACTTGTACCTTTTGCCACATTTGTAAAACATCTTCATGAATTATTAAAAAAAGAAAAAAAAAAAAAAAAAAACTTTCGTATATTGTTAGATCAAGGCAAATTGTTAAAGCAATGTAAAAATGGTTATGCTTTTTGCTAAGAATGCTATAAAAGTAAATAATAAATGTAGAAAAACATCATGCATCTCAATTTTTCGAAAGATCCCAAACTTTTATTACATAAAAGAGTGTTTGAAATACGTATGAAAATTTTAACTAGAACAAACGTTGCAGTCATTTTGACTGCAATAAAGAATTCAGAAAAAAAAAAAAAAGTTTGATTGGAATGTCATAATTTAATGTTAAAATAAAACCTTTAAATATACATGATATTCACACACGAAACATTTTTTTAAAATACATGCAACACCTTACTCATTTCAAAATTATTTATTGCATAAAAAATATTTGCAGGATTAAGACCATTGCATTCTCACTGAAAAATTACTTTTAAATTTAATTATTAACATATGTTTTGCAATAAAAGTTTTTAGTGCGCCGTTTTTGACATTTACCGCACATAAATAGGTTTTAGGCATGATATGTAAACAATCCCTTAGTTCTGGTTCGAAAAAAGGACCACTGATGACTGTTATAATTCGTCATATAATAAAAAATAAAAGGTCATATATAAAAAAAGGTTATAATAAAAAAAGGTTATAATAAAAAAAAAGGTCATATATCACATAAAAATAAGAAATATAAATTTTTCTCTACCATATTTTTAATTAACACACGAGAAAGAGATATCAGCAGTGCACTGTTTTCGAATTTCAGCAATACATAATTTCTATTCAGTGTTGCCAGATTGGGGATTTTGTCCTCATTTTGGGGATTTTTTAGGCTTCAGGAGACAATTTTTCGAGGGGATTTTTGAAATTTTTGGGGGAAAATCTGGAGAAATTTTCAAATATTTTAGTCACCTGTTTAAAGCATTGCCAACTGTAGGAATTTGTCCCTACGCGTAGGGACTTTTAACAGTTTTCTTTAACATGTAGGGGCTCTTAAAGGTACCCCTTCTCTTCAGGACATCCTTAGGATATCCTGAGGATGAAAGTACATCTTGCTTACATCCTCAGCACTAAAGTACTTTAGATTTAAAATTTTCCAATAATTCGTGTGTATATAAAAGTTATTTTTATGTATGGGGATTTTTTTTTTTTTAAAGGAGCGTCATTTGGGGAAAAATTTCGCCTTAAATCTGTTAAATATATTAATTTTTTTTTGAAAAAAATTTACTTGTTTAGTACAAACTGTGTTGGGGATTTTTTTTTTTTTTTTTTTTTTTTTTTTTTTAACCCTGATTTGGGGAAATTTGAAAGCCTGTTTGGGGAAATTGACTGTTAACCATCTGGCAACACTGCTTCTACTATATTAATAATGTAGTGATAAGTTTTGTTGACGAGAGATGAAGGATTTCATAAAAGTCCTCAATTAATAACTTTAGAAACTTTATTTGACAATAATAAATACAGTTTAAAAATTAATTCCTGGTTTATAAATTTAAAAAAAAAAATTAAATTATGCTGATAATAATAAAAATCACATAAAAAAATATATATATATATGTGAAAATTATTTTTTATTTTTATTTAATATTTTGAGATCGTCTTTGTGTTTTTGTGCAGTTATCAGTTTTAAAATAAATAAAACTCTCAAAAATGATTTAACAATTTCGTATTTTTTTTTTCTTTTTTTCTATTTCTATTTCTTCTTCTTTTCTTTTCCTTTTTTTTTTTTTTTTTTTTTTTTTCAGTTTATAAAAAAGTGAACAATTTTAGCAAGCACATTAACTTCTAAAAACCTTTTTACTTTCGGGTATTTTCGACGTGTATTGGAAATGTTTTACATACACATTACATTTGTTTTAAAACACCCCCTTTTAAAAATTTATAATAATAAAAGAAAGTTTTTTTTTTTTTGTTGTTGTTGTTATTTGTCTGTTTGAAACGTACAGGAAAAAGGAAAATGAAATGTATAGTTTGATATATATATGTATATATATATATATATATATATATATATTTAAATAAAGGAATACGTGTAGATTTGCAACATACTTTTAGATTTTCGATATTCATATCAGATTTCTTCCAAAATTATGCAAATTTTCGCGTTCCCTGAAATTTTTCTTTGTGTTCTAATTTTAAGCTAATGCCAATAAAAATAAAATTCTTGCAACTTTTTTTTTTTACATATTATGAAAAATGTATGATAAAAATCGCATTATAATGGATTTATAATTAGTCATAATATTTGCTTGCTGGTGGTAATAATAAAAAAAAAAAAGGGTGGGGGACGTACATTTCCCATTTTAAATATTTTATCTTGATTTAGTTATTTAAATATTTATTTTAATTAATAAAAGATTAATACATTCTCTTAGATTTATGATTTTGTAGTACTTTCGCTCAATATGAGAAAGTAAATAGATAATCTTCCACAAAATAATCAAAAATTTTCTCCTGGTCCGTGCTAACGTCGGTCGGTTGTTCCTTTTCCAAAAATTGAACTTTGAAATTTAAATTGATATTTTCTGCAATGTGTCACAGTTTGTCCATAAGGGGGATTACTGCATGAAAAATTAAAATATAAAATCCCCGCTTACCACTTCACAATTTATAACACTGGATTGTTTTCAAGGTAGAATACACTGCCGGCCAAAAGTATTGACTGAAAGCAAGACTGAAAATTATAAATTTCGCTTTTGAAGAAATCTAAAAAGAAAAAAAAAAAAAAACTTTTTATTTATTTATTTTATTTTATTTTTTTTATTGTCAATATGTTAAATTAGTTTAAATATAAGAGTTGAGTAAGTTATTAAACAAAAATATTATCTATTTTTTTAATATAAAAAATAGCATACAAAATTATAATTATTAGAAATTAGCGTATATTTTTGCATCCCAGAATAAAATAAAATAAACTAAGAATTTAGAGTTTATACATTTTTTAAAAAGCACCAAAGAACTAGCATTTAGAAGCAATCAGTACAAAACTTTGAATAAACCGCATAAAATGCAAGAACTCACAACAATTGTTTCGAGTGAAGAGAAAACACTACCCTTATTCAGGCGAACAAAGCAGCCGCTTTGTTTGCAACACTCGAGCTTACTTTGTTCGCCTGACGAAGGCTCGTGCTTCCTTTCGATCCGAAACAACTGCTGCGAGCTCTTGCATTTTATGCTGTTTATTCAGTGTTTTGTATTTATTTATTTAGTGTTTACGTAAGTTCTTCTGAGCAGAAAATATAATAAATGAGTGCAATTTAACCAAAAAGTGCGTTAAACATGTTGAACCGCATCTGGCTTTGATCACAGCAGCCACTCTTTTAGGCATGGAATCAACAAGATTTTGCACTCATTTTGCATTATTGTACTCATTCTGCACTCACTTTTTATTTTCATTATTTTACACTCATTTATTTTATTGCACCTAATACTAATTATGTTTTTTTTTTACTTTCCGAACACTATAGTGAGGAAAGTATTGTAATCATGTCAAAAATCCGAATTTGAGATTTTGATGTTGCTATACGTTTCGAGGTCCCCTGAGCCCATTTTCACTGTTTT